>CM031697.1:9590103-10140103 GCA_018466805.1 Hippocampus abdominalis | reverse complement strand
GTCGGAGCGGGTTGAGCCACTGGTTCTGGTGAAACTTGGTGAGAAGGTCCGTCCTGAGACCAAAAGATGGCTCATCAAATTGATTGGAACTCCACAGAAAGAAGGAGGTGAGATACTTCACCCACTCAGTGATTTTGTACACACAAACATGACATTTCATTTGACTCCGTCATTTTTTGTATGGTAGTATGTGTGTACATATATATTTGTCAAAATATGATTAAAATCCAGACTTCTAATAAGAAAAGATTCAGATTTTTTTCAGCGACATAGTTAACTCCATTTTGTTCTTGTTCTTTACCCTTTGGGGCATAGATTTCAAAATAAGAGTGTGGATAACACCTCCACTTCCCCAGGTGCAGCATTGCTGGCCCACCCAGGTGAAGATGCCACTGGTGACATCATCATGGTCTCCGCCCCACGGTGCACATTGTTACAAGCCACTGAGGAGTTGGGCCTGTGTAAGACGTATAACACCGGGGAAATGGAGACGTTCTCGTACGACGACAGAGACAACTTTCGACATTCAGGTAAACCAGTGGAATGATGGAGGGAAGAATGAAGAAAAAGAGCAAAAATGAAATGATGTAAAAAAAAATACAAAAGAACTTGGGTAATTGCTTTGATTATATTTAATGGATTTCAAATGTCTGTGGTACTTAACGGTTGTCAGACAGAAAATTTTAAAAATAAACAAGCCCAAAAAATCTTATTGTTTTGCTAAATGCGTTAAGATTTTCTCATACAGGCCAAACACCAAGAATCTACATTGATGCAGAATTCAATCAAATTATTCTTCAACATTCCTTCTTTCTTTGAAGCATCTGGAGTCTTTAAATTAAACGTGTCATGAATGAAAGGTGTGCTTCAAGCTTTTTGAGTTGACTTGGATTTTCGGCCATCAAGTTTTTGTGGAAATGGTTTTCTGCTTCGCGTGAACTTGAGTGCGGGAAAATATCTTTTCAGTATAGTGGGATACTTCACAATTAGAGGTTTTCCTGCATGTTGTCGAACGGACTTTTTCCGTCCCTGTTTGACAGACGACATGGAGCTCTTCCTGACGCTTGCTGAGAGACAGTACATCATCAAGTATGAGCTGGAGGGTCTGCGTGCGCGGAGGGATGTGAGGATACCTGGTCTGGCTGACAACTTCACCTTACAACATAGAGACAACATCTGTGAGTCCTACAGGAGGATGGAAACAAAATCATGACTGACAAGCAACAGCGTTTCTTTGTCTCTTTCAAACACAGCAATTGCTTTCAATCGGGCCTGGATCCTACTTTGTGTAACAACATAACACATTTTATTGATTTGAATGTGGTGCGTTGATCCCATTTGCGCGGAAGTCTCTCGCTGGTCATGTGTAGGCATCATTGCTGGTGACTACACTCGGTTCAAGGCACAAGACTGGAGACGTTTTAGTAGTTTTCTGTGTGGTCGCTACCACTGCGTCGCTAAACGTCACTGTCAGAAGCGCGACTGCATGGAAGCTCCACCCCCTTTTATTTACATGGACCCAGAACATGGTATCCTTCCACACAAAGTCGTACCAAACATTAAACAGTAGTGCCAGTAGCATACATCGTCACTCAACATGGTGCAATTAACTGGAATACATACAACCCTTAAATAACTTCATCATATTTCATAAAATGATGTGACCCCCCCCCCCCCCACACACACACACTCCAAAAAAAACAAACAAAAAAAACAAGCCATTATTGATTTTTAACTGTCATGACATATATGTTGTGTTTGCCTGTCAAATTCCAGCCAGGAATAAGCTATATAATGCATTTCTGTCAATTGCTGATCTCAGCCATTGTTGGCCTCTCACGTTCGATCACGAAAACGCTTCCCTCAGCATCTCTGTCAGAGCGTACTGTATGCTACTGCTTACTGTATGTCATGGTAACGGCTTGGTTACTGCATGGTTCAGGACCTTTGCTCCAAGTATTGTTTTGATGAAATGTGTAATCCTGAGTGGTTTTGCAGGGCAGAAGATGACCTCCGTTGGCGTGATTGTGGAGACGTTCCCCCTTCATAACAGGGCAAGACTGAAAGAGCTGAGTAAATCCTGGTACTCTGGGAACCAGCTGTCACAACCACTGGGTAAGTGAATGTGCATGACTGACACCCCCACACCGGTGGATTATTTTGTGTATGTGTGTGTGTGCAATCTAAAGCTACATGACCAGTTTAGATCTATTTAGTCCCTTATGCAACCTAGTAATGATCTTAAGGTCACAAGTGGCTGAAAGTTTTCTTCCACGTGGTCCAGAAGTTATTGCCGATTTTTTTTTTAAGAGGAATCATTTGAAGTAGTCTGCCTCCTGTGCTTAGCTCATCACTGCAACCCCAAGACTTCATAAGTGTCCAAATGGATTCCATTCCCCCACTTATGAGATCAAAATGAGGGGACGCATTGCCTTGCAGAAGATGGCTGTCCTGTGTGGGAACACAGAGGGTGTGTGTTTATTCTCCCGCAGTCGGAGCTCCAAAAGTGCCGCCTAACGCTAACTTAATTGGCCACATCAGTTACGCCTGCACATATTACTGTTGTTCATTTTTGAGTGACCTAAGACTGCACTGCATCATAGCTGCGGTGCTGCACCACAACAAACAACAACAGACCAAGATGAACCTCTATCAAAATGATGGAAAGGTCATAGTAGGGCGAACGAAAATGTGCTTCTTATGATCCAAAACACACAAGCTCGTGACTATGAAGCACGGTGAAGGTCATGTCATGACTTGGGCTTGCATGGTCTCGCTTGTTACCGCCCTTGTACGAGAAAAGAACAACTTTCAAAATAAAAGCACCAGATAGTTTTATTTTGACTTCAAGGTCACTGTGAGGGTGGGTCAGAGGCTGTGGGTCAGAGGCTGTGGATGAGTCGGGTGTGGCCCCCGGGCCGTACTTTGGCCGGGTCTGCAATAGAGCCTGCGTTTCACCTTCTGAGGAGGGGGCTGAAGGAGGAAAGCACCAGAAACAAGAAACTGAAAAAGGCTGCAAGTGAAGGCCTGGAAAATTTCCAATGAGTTCATTCCAATAATTTTGCTCACTTGAAAAGTGGGTGGCTTCATGGAAAAGATGCTCTGTTTTGAGCTGTTTAACGCGTCTAGACGTCAATACGGTGAAACAAAAGCCGGAATGCTGTACTTTAGTGTGATAGCCATCTTTTGATCGGAAACCCACATGTCTTCGTTATACTGTACAACAAAAACAACGGAATTGACCATGCCGTTCCGATACTTTTGGAGGGGAACTGTATCTGCTTTGTCTGTGTCCGTATGTACTTCATATCATCTTTTCTGTATTTCACTGTCAGATTCGGTCAGTGCGTACTTTGGGAGCACTGTGGGATTCTACTTCAGCTTCCTTGATTTCTACACTTGGTCTCTGTTGCCACCGGCTATTCTGGGCCTTTGCATCACATACTTCTCCAGTAAGTATGTGCAACACTTTAGTTTATCATTATTCAATGTTGAGATAGGCACACAACACTCAACTTATTGTTATGTAAATGAAGTTAAAATGAAAGAAATGCAATTGTAAATAAATCGGGCATTTTCCAAAATTCTTTCAGTCACAATGTGGTCATATGATCTTGTTTTTAACGTTATCAATGCCAAACAATATCATTCTTACATTTTACCCGACCTTTTAGAAAATACACACACCAGCAGAGTGAGTCCAATAAGAAGACCATTACAATAATCACGTCTAGTGGAGATAAAATGCTTGGAGCATGCAACTCTTCAGTCTGAATATGTTTTTCAGCCGGGAAAAGGCGGACTTAGTGATTGATTTGATATGATTATTGAAAGTCACATCTGAGTGTAACAGCACCCAAAGATTTTGGATTTGGTCTTTTGGACAGTGACTGCAGGTGTTTTCGAACAGCAATCCTTTTTTCGTTATTGCCGAAAACAATAACGTCGGTTTTGTTTTGGTTTAGCTGAAGGAAATTTTGGTTTATCCAGTTGTGAATTTGCTCCAGACAATAAGTTGATCGAACTGCTGTTATTTGAGGGACATAGATATATGTCATCTGGATGACTGCGATATCTGGATGACTGCGATAGCTAACATTGGCGTTCTGATGCATTTGACCCAAAGGTGACATATACAGACTAACCCGAAGAAGTCCAAAGACTGACATGTCATGGCCATTCAATCTGATTCAAAACTTCCAATGGTAACAAAGTAATTAATTTGGCTCGAAGTAGGACCTGAACCATTTTAGGACGGTTCCATTTAATCACAACCAAATTACAGTAGGACCTTTGTTTTCATTTTTGCTAGTCTCTTTCGGAAATATCGTTGCTAGAGGGGTTGCAAAGAAATGGCTAAATATGGCAAAAACGTTGTTAAGTAGGCAACACTTCAGTCACAAGTCGTAGCGCTTACTTGCTAGCTTGCTTGTGCTAGCGTCCACACATGCACTTAAATGGGCATATTCTCCCTTTCGCACTTAAGTTCCTTACGTGCCTTTTTTACTCACTTTCAAGCGAGGACATGATCCCGTGCAGGCTTGACACACCCACTTAAAAAGTGGCGCAGCCACCGAGGGTGTGACACATTGAATTCTGAGGATGCCTGCAAGGCCCGCACATGTGACGTTTTCATAAGACTTGAATTCCAGGGATCCATTTGGAATATATTTCACACTTTACATGTGAAATTGATTTATGGATCTTCACTAGTGATGTACCGGGGTACTGGGCTCATTTGCATATGTATTTTTATTCTGTATTTAATAAACCTAATAAAAATACTTTAACCAGACGACCGCGCTCATGACTAAATGTATATTTGGAACTGTCCCATTAGTTGAAAAGTGTTTGAGCACGCAAGAAGCACTTCTACGGATTTCACGAACGCCATATGTCACTTTAAAACAAATGATTCCAAATCTAAATCACCATTGCCGCCCGTTATACTGACTGCATTTGTTGAGAGCGGCACGTTCAGACACACTCCAAGGCACCACCACTAGTCAGGAGCTGCTCGGTCGCACGGCCGTCACCAGCACTCCACATTTGACCTTGACTTCCGGGTCACTGTGAGGGCCGGTCAGAGCAGTACCGTGCGGTGAGGTTCATGGTTGGTGAGGCACTGACTCTTTTAGTGTCAGATTTACAAATACAAACCAAAAAGGGTAGCTTATTCAATTGGCCAAACATGATATTTGCGACATGCAGATATACGGCAAGCAGCACGAGCCAGTTGCATGTACCAACCCAGTTTGTGATGATTGCGCAATGCAATGCGCATTTAGAGGTGAGGCTCTGCCTTACCTGCCTCCCCTGACCGCACGCCCCTGGGTCAGAGACTGTGGGCTTTGCCCAAATCTGGTTTAATGCATTTCCGATATTTAAGGTATTTCGTGTTGTTCTTAGGTGAGGTTCAGAAGGAAGCGGTGGAGGCAGTGGCCGGCTCACAGGCCGAGATCCACGAGGAGGACGCCGGACTCACCGCGAGTGGTCACATGATCCAGGCTGTGTTCAGCATGCTCTGGTCCACCGTGTTCATGGAGCTGTGGAAACGTCGCAGTTCCTCCCAGTCCTATCGCTGGGGGACCCTTCACCTCGCTGAGCGCTTTGCGGAGCCTCGACCCGGTTTCCATGGCCATCTTGGGATGAACCCTGTCACTGGTCGTATGGAGCCTCTGTTTCCTGAATGGCAGAGGGATCTGCGGATGGCACTGGTCTCTATCCCGGTGGTCGGACTGTTTTTGGGTATGACTTGACGTGATGGCCTGATTGCCGTGAACGTTTTCAAAATGCTTCTTCAATTAGTTATTCTCTTTTGTGTTTATGGTTGCTAAGTTACTGTTTGTCAAAGCCTTACAGATGGGAACAAAATTACAGAAGAGGATGTGTGGCTCATTCAGGACAGACGGGCTAGCGCTTAAGTTTCACATGTGTGTGCAGGGATGGTGGTCCTTGGCATGCTGTGCTTCTACTGGGGGGAGAACCAAGTGATGTGGCTTCACCAGGAATGGGAGTCAATGGTGTCCCAGACGTTACTCTACGCACCTTCTGTGCTTCACATTGTCTACACGAATATGCTGGCCACGGTTTACAAAAGAGTGGCTCAGTCTCTGACTGAATTTGGTGAGTGAGCAGCAAGCCTTTTTAACTGGATTTCGCAACTTATTCTTGGCCTCTATAACCATTTTTTCAAACAATAAAGAGATGTTCACCCCTCATGTGTCCTTTCAGAGAACCACAGAGAAGAGTCTGCATTCCAGAACCACCTGACAGCAAAAGTGTTGGTGGTGAGTCTCCACCTTTCTCATAGACATAATTACATCATCCAACTGTCAGATGACTCAGCTGTCCCCTCCTGTTTCATCAGTTCACATTCTTCAACTACTTTGCAGTCCTCTTCCACATTGCATTCGTCAAGCAGGATGTGCCGTTGCTTCGTAAGGTGAGAGCTGATCACCGCATTACAACACTCACCAGCCACATCCGTACAACAAATGAGAAGCCTTCCTGAAAAAATGCAAACTGAAATATGGAATTTAAAAAAAAATTGTCTGGTGGCCCAAATGAAACATTTCTGTCTATGTGTAGCGCCTGGCATCTTTGCTGATCGTCACCCAGTTGGTGAACCAGGTGACAGAAGTGGTGATACCTTTCCTTGTGGATCGCTTCATTAGTGCCCCCCACAGGACAGAAACTGAAGATGACCCAGAGGAGGACAAATTTAGGAATCAAATCACCCTGCCAGTCTTCCCTGTGAGTGAACATTTTAAATAAGAAACAATGTTTTGAGGCACAAACTATTGAAAGGGGACATCAAGTATCATGAAAACACTTGTTGACTTGCCGAGTGTGTGAAATTGACCCAAAAACGATTGGGGGCAGTGGGGTGCCAGTCTGAAACCCACATCCCCCATAAGTGAGACACCCCTACTATCATGTCAAAGTTATTAGGTAAGCAGAGCTGCAGTGCGTTCTGTTGGTATCTGATAATCGACACATAACCGATGTGAACTAACATACTTGATTTCTCTGTGGATTTGTCAGGTTTAGTCTTGGGGGTGTGAAGGCATTATGTGGACTCATGCACAGGAAAGTAGGCAAGGGGTCTTTGACAACTTTGTTTCCCACCAGGGCCTATTTGCCGAATACATCGAGCTCCTGGTTCAGTTTGGCTATCTGAGTCTTTTCTCATGCGTCTACCCTCTGACGGCCGTGCTGCTGCTCATCAACAACGTAATGGAGATGCGCTCCGACGCCTACAAGATCTGCAAACTCTTCCGCAAGCCGTTCTCCGCCCCCGCGGCCAACATGGGTGTATGGCAGGTCAGCAGATCAGGCATCGGATGTAATTGTGACGAAGAAAATTGTCAAATCGTTGTCTGTCCTCCAGATTGCGTTTGAGATCCTGAGTTTCGTCGCAGTGGTGTCTAACTGCTGGCTGTTGACACTGTCTCCACAAATGCAAAGGATGCATCATGAGGGCCAGATGAGCAACACCAACATCGCGCTGATGGCCATTTTGGCTGAGGTATAAGGGCTCCTTATGCAAAGGCGAGGCTCGCTAGTATCCGATCTGGGACCACATATGAAAGTGCATACGGGCAAAAAAATTCCGATCAGGGTTAGAGTTAGAATTGTCTGCACATTGAACCAACCAAGCTATAGAGACACATGACTTGGCTTTGCACACTTACCAAAATCTTTCGGGCTAATTGTTTGGATTAATTAAAAATGATAGTCATGTGGCAGAACTAACAAATCCTATGTATTTTTCATAAATAAAGGCAAATTTATGTATTCAGCATTTATAAATCCATTGTGTTAACAAAAGTATATACAGTCAAACCTCGGTTTTCGTCCATAATCCGTTCCAGAAGGCTGTTCGAAATCCGAAATTGTTCGAAAACCGAAACCACGCTCTTTTTAAAATAAAAATGTTTACTGAACACGTCTGCTCACAATGGAAAGCAATACGAGGAAGCGTCACTTCCTCGTCTGCCCGAGGAAGCGTCACTTCCTCGTGTAAGGAAGGCGAGAGGAGTCAAATGGTGCATTCAAGTGCGCTCGGTTTGTTCGAGAACCAAAATTTGGTTCGTCATCCGAGGCATAAAAAACGCGAAATTTTTGGTCGAAAACCGAATTGGACGAGAATTGAGACATTCAAAAACTGAGGTTTGACTGTATACGCTCTTTTTTTAAGCAGTCGCCGAGCCTGTGTGGAGTTTGCTTGTTCTCCCCACAAATTCAGAATATATCGCTGTACAACTGACAAAACTCTGGTCAAATAACGGGACAGGTTAAAAACCGAGGTTTGACTGTATTCAGTATGAATTACTGCGGTGAATTTGGAATACGTGGAGGTTGACTTTATCCGATAAAAACAACCCGCATGGTTTATGTACCGTTGAAATACTTCAAAGGAATCCGTTTTGACGTGATTTATTTTCCCCAGTGCATGTTCAACCGATGTTTTCAAATGTTTTTGCAGCATGTTCTCATCGTAGTCAAGGTGATTGTGGCGGCACTGATTCCAGACGAACCTGAGTGGGTCCGAAAAAAGAGGGCCCACATGCAGTACACGTCCATGCAGGCTTTACGACAGCAGGTCAGCATAATTGCGGTCCATTCCCTTTGTTACTTCAAGACAAATGATACAGACAGATGAGGTCTGGATTTTATATCATCGAGCAGTTGATTATCGAGTTGACACTTGACAGCCGTGTGACTGCAGCTACCAATATGAAGCCTAACGACATCTCAGTGCAAGTGAACGACACTGCTGCTATGAGGAAACAGACCCAACATTAATCGAGATTGATTGACTGAAAAATAAAAGTACGGTCAAATCAACAGTTTGGTCGGCGTTGCATGATGATAAACACGCCCACAAAATTACAATCTAAAATTCTCATGAGAGGTTCGGCATATCATCTCCAATCAAGAAATGCCGTCATGGACATCATTACAGATTGTCTTCTGACTGAAGACCAAACGTGGGGCTGCTGTCATACGAGACAGTCACCTGGAAAAAAATACCAATTGCTAATGTTCGGCCATGATGTTTGTCGATGATATGACTCTGAAAATAGAGGTACTCTGTATAAAATCTCCATTAATCCGAAATGCCATTTTGTGAAACCTCTTCAATTTCCATCACATCTGAAATGTCTTATTTGAAATGTTATTATCATGGTGTTGTATAAAGACAAAAATCAATATTGTTGATTGTCTCGAATGTTGCTTTTTTTAGCTTTTTGAGGTTTAGTTTTAGCTTGTAAAATGTATTCTTGCCTTCTCTTTCAGAACCTCCCTTCTGAGGAATCCTGAATCTGTGAAGCAATGGATCAGCTGGACCCAAAACGAACAATTTTGGAGCTTCAATCGTCCGATGCTGTGCCTGCATACTCATCATCCATAGTTTTTAAAGGTGCCATTTTATACTTTGGAGACAAGTCACATGTTATTTATTTTATTCAATTAAAAAAAAAAAAAGATTTTATTCCAAATTCACTACAGTGAAATGTTATACCCCAGTCTGAAGAAAAAGCTATTCAATGTGAATTTAAAAACATCCGTCAGATTTTAAATATGGCTGGTGGTGATAAGTTTAGACTCAAAATAAATACATAAAAAACAATTATAAAAAAGAAAGATGGATTTTATATTTGTGTCAAATAAGATATTAACTGTAAGGCATGGTTTCCCCACAACATTAACATTGGCTTAAATGATAAATATTACAACAATCCAAAAGCTGTCTTCCATGAAAATGTGTGCCTTTCAGACAATTACAAATAGAAACATAACACTACTGTCGAACATCTTGCAGAAACCCCACACAAAACCCAATTTCATGTGCATGGTCATTTTGCACCTTGCGTTGTTTGGTCATCTGAACAGCAGTAACTTTGTCTCCCAAGTTCCAAATGTCAGCTTTAATTCCAGCAAGCTTCTTGCTAGAAAGACACACGGTGCTTCAACAATGTACAGTTCACGCTCTGAGGTGCACTCTCCAATCACAAATTCAAACAGCATTTAGAATGTCCAATATTTGTCCTTTTGTAAGAATACACGCAAACCGAATGTATATATTGTTTGTTGTACAGGAGTTGCCTTAAAATGGAGATTGACAGTACAAGGGTTTGAGTGAGGTTGGTTGAAAGGGAGTGCAAGTTCAGGGAGAGTCAAATATATTTATCATGCTGACACTGTATTCTTGATTTTGGTTCAGTTTCTTGTTCCTGACTATCTGTAGATAAGCTAAAGCGAGTGACAATAAGAAAATAAATATCAGAGTGAACAGTAAGCAGTTGACTTGAAACTGCTCTCTTAATAGTAATTACAGTTGTTTAGGAAAGTACTACAAACTACTTCTTATAATTTGTTTTGGTCATAACAATATTAGAATGTGTTTTGGTACTGATGTTGAGCTCCCATAAAAAATGTGACTGCTAAAATGTTTTTATGCTAATTTTAAGCCTTGAGAAAAATAATAAGGAAAAACAAAAGACCACATGCTCTGCTATTATGTTTTTTTGTTTTGTTTTTTTTGGGGTGTGGGTGTTGTCCAATGCTTTTATATTCTGGCTTGTGCCTCGAATGACTGCTTAACTGGTCAGTATTACCACTCATTTGTCTTCTGTGCACATTGTGCTATTCACTCTTCAGTGCTTGCAGATGGACCATCACACACACACGACGATGACGTCAATGTGGCCACTGACACATTGGAGCTTTTATTCTTCCAAAACACCGCTTGTGGCGCTCCAATCTGTTTACAGTCAAAAAGTAGATATTCCGCATCCAGCCACTAGTCGGCATCAACTAAATTAAGTGTTCTGCATGTGTTAACGTGACCTTGACGTGTGACCACAGCCTGTATCGCAATAAAGACACAAATGAAGAAAGTGTTTGTTTTTTTTCTCTTCCTGACAAACGTCATGGAGCACATTGGTTACATGGATGTCATCAATTTTAATAAATAAATCCAGAAAAAAAATAAGTACAAGGCTCCGGAGAGACTAGGTCCTCTAATTCATAGCAGAAGACAGAACACACCAGGGAGGGGGCAGGCTGCAACTGTACAGGAATAATCACTTCTCTATTGAATCTATTCTTGGTCCAAATTTTACACTTACAGTGCTGCCGAAATACAAGCGACAATCAAATTTCGCGCTTTCTCTACAAGCGAGGAATGTATGCCCGGTTGCATACCCAACTTAGGCATGAAACAGTAGAAATGAACACAAATCAGCTGCTCTGCAGGCTACAGGGAAAAGTATACGTGTTACTGTACAGTAGCTTATTCTACAGCTTTGGCTCTTGTCACTGTACAAAATGTATCTACAATTATCATCTTTGCCTCGAATAAGACATGAGTGGATGTGAAAATACACCAAATATACACAGAGTGACTCCTCCTACCAATATGTAACACGTGATTCATATTCCAAAATGTACAGTAGGAAGCTACCGGGTGCTGTACTGTGTGCAATCAGGGTAACAAAGACAACAGCGGTGTCCTTGCTAAAGCCAAGACACGGTATGGAGGTATACGGTGATAAATAACGGTAAGAGCATGCACAGCAAGTCACATGGTTCCCATGACGATGGTTGGCAAGCGTCGATCGCATCCTAGATGTGACAACAACAAAAAAACTAGTAGGGCGAGTGATCAACGGACGGAACATTAAGAGGACGGAGAATGATACAATCATCTCAGTCTGAGGCATATTATAGCATGTGGCATATATCATAACATATTATAACAGTCTCTCAGCTTATATTAAGAGGTTTATAACCAGAGAAGCGGGGTTGTGCAAAGGGAAGAAGAAACAAGTGCTTTGTTTTTTTTTGTGTGTGTTTGTTTTGTTTTTCTGTGAAGCCTTCATTGTAGGCAGCTCACGAGGACAATTTTCCTCTTCTTTCGCGTGGGGTACAGTGTGCTTGCTACACTCATCCAAGTGGCAAAGTGGCTCCACTCAAACCACTGTGCTGTCGACAAACCGGAGCTCGAACGTTGTGATTTCCGCTCAAGTGTGCGTTCGAAACGCACTCTGTGGTCAACTGGGAGTATGCGTGAGTCTGTGTCATTTAGAGCACATGGCAACAGTTGTACTGAGTCAGTGGGAGGATCTTGGCTTTGTTGTTTGTGGGGATGTTGAAGGCCAGCGCTTTCTCACACAGGGGCAACTGGAAGAGGCGCTCACGAAGCTTGAGGCTGTGGCGTTTCCCCGCCGGCTCCACCCTGGCGGCGGCGGCGGCGGTATTGGCGGTTTCGTCCCAGGGCCCGGTCGTATTGCGCAATTGGGATCTGTCCGTTACAAAGTCGTCCCTGCCGCCCGTGTCCGTCCACTGCTCCTTCTTCTCTCCACGGTTTGTCTTTTGTTTTTTCGGCGTTGCGGAGGCGGCGGCTTTGTTGAAGTTGTTGTTTGGTTCCGTTTCTTGGTGGGGGGCTTTCTCACTCCACCCCTGGCAGCACGGCACCCTCAAAGCGGCCTTCGCCTCACACGACGGGGGGCGCTCCTGCGCGTGACTCACGAGATTGTTGAGGTGAGCGACCGGTTGGTATGAAATCACACTCGCGCTTTGCGTGCGCTCTCTTTCCATGTCCGCTCCATCCGCCTCCTCTTTGAACTTCTCCCCCGGATTCATTTGGTCTTCCTCCCTTTCCTCTTGATCGTTCGCACCATCCAGCACGACCTCAACCTTCTTCTGTGGCTCAGTCACAGACAACGACAACAAACCTTCGCACTCTTTGGCCTGGTTGCTCTCCTCTACCTCCTCCTCCTCCTCCTCCTCTTCTTCCTCTTCCTCACAAATCTGCAGGAGAGCTGGGAGGTTCTTGGCGACGCGAGGTTCCTCGGCCGGCGGCGGGTGAAGCGAGTAACTGAGGTTGACCTGCCGTGGCGCCGGTAAGGACTGCGGCTTGGCGGCGAGCAAGTCGCCAGACTCGACCATTCGGGAGAGCGGCGAGGTCGAGGACAGGGCCCCCGAGAGCCAATGGGGAGGCGCCTCTGGGCTGAGCAGCACATTGTCCAGCCCCTGCAACCAGCGGTGAGCCTCAATCTCCTGCAGTGACGCTCGGACTAATGGATCCTTCTGGAGCATTCTGGAGATCAGACTGTCAAAGAAAACACAATCGGATAATATAGTGAAAAAAAAAGTTGTCGCCGCTGTCATTCACTGAGAATGCATTTTTACAGGGGCCTGTCCCATTATTCGACCAGAGTTTTGCTAAAAAAAAAGAGCGTCTACAGTGATCCCTCGCTATTTCGCGGTTCGTTTATCGCGGCTTCAGTGCATCGCGGATTTTTTCAAACATATTCGTAAAAATAAATTTTTTTTTGGAAGTCCGCAAAAAGTCCGCAAACAGTCCGCGAGAAGCAGCGAAAGTCAGCAACACAGCAGTGAGTCACATTGAGCAACAGTACTACATGTGGGGTGAGGGGGGCTGAGAAGATGCAAAGCCATGTTGATTGGCTTTGCATCTTCTTTCTGTCTTATCACATGGGTTACGCTTTGATCTTTAATCAGTGTCTAAGTGTTGTTTACATGCGTGCTAGTGTGTGTGTGCGTGTGTGCGCACGTGTATGTGTGTGGCTGAGAGAGAGAGAGAGAGAGGAGGCTTATAAGAACAAAAGCAGGTCTCTCATCCTTAATTGTCTAATCATCCTTAATTGACTAATCATAAACTTCTGCTGCAGATAGCTGGCCTGTGTGTATGTGTATGTGTGTGTGTGTGTGTGCGCACGTGTATGTGTGTGGCTGAGAGAGAGAGAGAGAGAGAGAGAGAGAGAGAGAGAGAGAGGAGGCTTATAAGAACAAAAGCAGGTCTCTTTCATCCTTAATTGTCTAATCATCCTTAATTGACTAATCATAAACACGTCTGCTGCGGGATCGCTGGCCTGTGTGTGTGTGTGTGTGTGTGTGTTAGTGCGCTCTGCTCAAGCGCGAAGGCCCACGTGGGGCTTTTTTTTTTTAATACTGTATGTTTATTGGTCACTACTTCTCGAATTTTCGTTTATCGCGGGTGGTTTTGGTCCCCATTAACCGCGATAAACGAGGAATTACTGTATCTCTTAAAATCTATCTGGAAGAACATTCTGTTTATCCACATTTCTTGGGGGCCCGACACAAGCTCATGAGGTCTGTAACGAATATCCCCAAGGTTGTTCTGTTCTACTCAGACGCCCCATTATGTGACCATGTGAGCGCCGATTGCGTTGGATCAGCTCTATTCCGCAGTGTTTGTGGTCAAACATGCAGTCACTGGGTGGGAAACATTTATGCTTACTCAACTAGAAAACAAAATGAAAAAAAACACAACAGTGGTGTGCAATGACAACAATGCACAATAGGTGACATTTTCACCCCGAACATTTGTTAAAACACCACAAATGATAAGTTTTAGACCCATTTTTAGCACCGTATATTTTCTCAAAGTTGAACACACGTCTTTTAGGTTTCAAAATGTTGAAGCAGACTTCCAGGAGAAGAATGTAAGGTCCATTACATAATAATGGTATTTTAGATTCTTTTGTCTTTCTCATGATTTTAAAATCATGAATGCAATTGTTTCTGATCACAAATGCAATTAATTCTGCCTACAGGTCTAATGACTATGACAGGAAAAAGATGATTCGGTAAAAAACAAAACAAAACAATGTTGATTTACAGTCAAACCTCGGTTTTCGTCTATAATCCGTTCCAGAAGGCTGTTCGAAAACCGAATTGTTCGAAAAACGAATTGTTCGAAAACCGAAACCACGCTCTTTTTAAAATAAAAATGTTTACTGAACACGTCTGCTCACAATGGAAAGCAACACGAGGAAGCGCCACTTCCTCGTCTACCCGAGGAAGCGTCACTTCCTCGTGTAAGGAAAGCGAGAGGAGTCAAATGGTGCATTCAAGTACGCTCGGTTTGTTCGAGAACCGAAATTTGTTCGTCATCCGAGGCATAAAAAACTCAAACTTTTTGGTCGAAAACCGAATTGGACGAGAACCGAGACGTTCGAAAACCGAGGTTTGACTGTACCTTACTTTCAGAGGTTATCAACAAATATATTTGTAAAGCACAGTTATTAGATGAGCTTGGTTCAACTCTTTTCCAACACTACGTTGCAGGTCAAATGTCATATGTACTGCACTACCTACAACTTGTAACTACTGTGCTAACTGTAAGTTGCCTTTGAAAAACTAAAACTTGTGTTCTCTCTTCAAGCCAAGTGCCCACTGAGTGTTTAATGAAGCGTGTCTGTGTGCAGTCCAACCAGGGCACAAAATAATTCGCTGAAACTAATGAGATGCTTTTACGGTCACTAGCTATTTAACACAGGGTGACTCACATGTAATTCGGTAAAATCTCGGAAGCCGTCAGTTGCGCAAGGGTTTTAATACATGTGGTGCAAAGATGAGGATAAAATGGACGTCGCATCGCATTGGCACATTTTTCTTTGGCGGCGGCGAACGACAACAGTTGAGTGACGTTTGGGGTATGCGGACTTACTCTCTGCAGTGGCCCGAGACGTGGTCGGGGATGGAGTAACGACAATCCAGAATCATGACCAGAGTCTCACTGTCATTGGCCTCCTGAAAGGGAGGGACCCCGCACACTAACATGTACAAGATCACCCCGAGGGACCAGATATCTGCAACACACACACAACAGAATCAATTGACATGCTGTCAGGTACAAGGCAAGGCGGCAAGGCAGCTTGATTTATCTGCGGCACACACACTGACAATCATTATTTTTGAATATTTTATTTGTTGGTGAAAAACTTCTGCTCCACACTTCCAATTTCAAAGTGATATAGTTAAAATGAGTGGGATGAATACACTACTTTTTTTTCTCCACTGATAGAAGCAGTTAGACACATTAACCAATCAATCATTGTCTGGTCTTTGGCCCTTGTTTACAATATTTTGTCACTGTGTTCAATGAAACTTTATCAATCCAAACTACCCAGAGTCGGTAGCTTGTTTCAGTGATAATCGTACGGGTATCGGTCTGAAAAAAAAAGTGGGATGTTACATCCCTAATTAATACCATGTGTCATGATTCTGTTTGTGACCAACAGCTGGCACTGTAGGGTTCCCTCTGCAGCTGCACACCTGTTGGTCGTTATGTAATTAGGAGTATAAAAGGACTCCCGCCCAACCACTCATTCTTGGGTCATTGTTTGTGTGTTTGCTACTGTCATGTTTGTTCTCAGTCATGTTTCGGTCATGGTTTTGTTTGCTACTTTGGATTATTTTTGTTTTCAGGACTTTGTTTAGGATTTAGTTTTCTCTGTGCTATAATACAATCTGTCAAGTACCCCCTGCTCCTCCCTCTTGCCTACTTTTTGGGGTCCACCACCACCTCGCAAACGTGACACCATGTGGCAGTATTTTGTTTGTTTTATCGACACGTTCATTTAATTTTAATGTATTGATATAAAAATAGAAAACACCACGGTGCAGTCAGCTCTAGACACCCGCACACACAGCACATTGTCTGCCAGGACAATCCGAACAAGCATGCCCAGTCGTCGGCGCACAATGTACACAGTCACGCTCGTCGTCTCTGTTGAGAGAACACTTACGCAAGAGAAGCCACCGAGCACTGTACCAAGCTCAGAAGCAAATATCACACAAAGTACATATTGTCGAAGCCATTAGTGGCCCACTGACCACTCAGACTAGGAATAAACTGATAAATGCTTATTTTCAATATTACTGATAGCTATCCACATTCACAATGGACTGGGTTTCAGTGCCCATTGGCTTCATAATTATTCTTTAAACAAATCCTATGTTTGCCGCACAATGCAATGCTTTTACAGTATTTCTGCCACGGTTTTAGTATAGGATATGTCATTACCGTATTTTCCGCACTATAAGTCGCTTCGGATTATAAAACGTTCCTTCAATGAATGGCCTATTTTAAAACTGTTTTTATAAATAGGGCGCAATGCATTATAAGGCGCATAGAATAGAAGCTACAATAGTGGCTGCGGTTGCACTATGCATCCACTAGATGGAGCGACGCTGAAGGGAATACAATACAATACAGCTTCATTTATATTGAGCCTTCACAATCGCTGCAGCTGTAACAAAGCCGTGAGAACTGATCACAAACGCAGACATGAAAAATAAAACTACAAATGGCATTTCAAAACAATAAACAGAAGACAAACATGATGAAGACAATTGATTCAACAAAAAGGCTCACATCCACAAGGGGCTAAATATCCTTTGAAGTCTTGCTTGTCTCCTTCCTTTGTTTTGTCAGCAGTTAACTATGCTTGTGGTATTATCTTTGTTTCATAATGGCTGTGCAGAGCTCACAAAGTTGTTGTCTCTTTGACTGTGTGTTGGCAAATGCACATGTCAATTAGTGTCGGGCAGATTACAAATGGTTCCTGCTAATAATCACCACTAGAGGGCATAGGAACACTAACAGGGAAAAAAACTGGGGAATAGAAAGAGAATCTAACACCATGTATAAGGCACATCAGATTATAGGGCGCACTGTTGGATTTTGGGAAAATTGGATGCTTTTAGGTGCGCCTTATCGTGCGGAAATATGGTAATAGTGTCCATTCATAATTGAAAATTATTATAATTTTTTATATTGTATTATATTATATTCTATTTATATTAATATCATCCATCCATTTTCTAATCCGCTTATCTTCATGAAGGTCGCGGGTGTACTGGAGCCTATCCCAGCTGTTTTCTGGCAGTAGGCGGGGCACACCCTGAACTGGTTGCCTGCCAATCGCAGGGCGCACAGAGACAAACAACCATCCATGCTCACACTCACACCGCGGGACAATTTTGAGTGCTCCATTAACCAGCCATGCATGTTTTTATGGAATGCGGGAGGAAACTGGAGTACCCGGAGAAAACCCATGCAAGCACGGGGAGAACATGCAAACTCCACACAGGAAGGCCGAAGCTGGAATCGAAGCCTTCACCTCGCAACTGTGAGGCCGGTGTGCTAACCAGTGGACCGCCATGCTGCTCTAAGACAATTAATAGTACTTGCCAAATAACTAAGTGGTGTATCATTGCAGCAGTGGGCGTTGCCTAAGATGAGCTACAGTGCAACTGGCTCATAAAAGCCGCTGCCTTTCAACTTTCAAGCGGACCTTCAACACGAAGTTGCAAGATTTGCACCTCGAGATAAACTTGGTAACCCTAAAAGCCCTTGGAGCTAAAATTACAAGGCGATGAGCGAGGCAAATTTGTTGGGATTTCTTGAGGGCGACTGTTGTCTCAAAACAGACTGAATGGGAGTGTGTGTGTGTTGGGTCAGACCATGTTGATACAAACAGTGAAGCGGTGTGATCTAAAAACAGATATAAGGGTTATCTGCGAAGTTCCAAAAAAAAAAAAAAAGGTTTATGGCGGTTTCCCATGTGTGATTCCATGTTACACCATGCCCAAGAGCAGCAAAACGAGTTATGTCAGACTGGCGAGATGAAGCCAAAGCAAACAATTTATGGGCAATGGTGCCCTTGATTAATTACTTATGCAAGAGAAAACAAATAAGGCTAAAAATGTGGGGGGTTTTGGGTCAATTTTGTCAACTTTTTTATTTAAAGATACAGTGTGTCAAATGCACTTGCCATCTAGTGTTGAACACACAAAGAATGCAACGACCATTTGAAGCACGCGCACAACGGTGCCTCAGAGAAACCACACTTTGCTAACCTTCCACCAATTCTTCAGCCGCGGCGTAAGCAAATAGTCATCACAAATGACATCTAGTATTTCCTCAAGTTACAAAATAAGTCTATTGCATTTGTTACACATGTTGTAGTCATGGATCCAGGTTAAGTTTGTCTGCTTCGAGTATCCGTAGTAACAAAGATGGCTGCGAAACATGTCAGCAACCTGTAAGGTGACCTAAAATGATATACTTTATTAAAAAAAAAAAACGTACGTCGACTTGATAGAAGGTCTTTTTGTATTTGTTTTGTATGATTGAAAATTAATAATGGGTGTAGGGAAGCACGGTGCTTTACTGGTAAGCACGTCCCCCTCACAGTGCAAAGGTTCTGGGTTCGATTCCGGCTCCAACCTCCGACTATTTTCTGTCGAAACATTTTATTTAATATTCATTGCAGTTTTCAAATTACGATGAGTTTTGCTATCCGAAGCTTTACCTACTTTTATAGATACTGGATGGATTTTTTTTTTCAGTTTTTCAGGTAGTAAAAGTTCTTTCTGTGCTTCTGTCTCCCCATAT
Source organism: Hippocampus abdominalis (assembly GCA_018466805.1). Taxonomy (NCBI): domain Eukaryota; kingdom Metazoa; phylum Chordata; class Actinopteri; order Syngnathiformes; family Syngnathidae; genus Hippocampus; species Hippocampus abdominalis. The sequence continues at coordinate 10,120,857 of CM031697.1, read as the reverse complement.
TCGGTTTTCAGTTGCGGCCAAGAATTGTTATTTCAATGCATCCTGAGTTCACATACTTTTTCCCACTCACTGTATGTTATTTTTCTGATTGACTGACGTAGGACACATCTTCTAATTCCCTTCCCAAAAAACACGTTTGATATTTTACAGTATCACTTTCCTTTTGCTGACATATTTAATGCTCATATTCCTAACGGCCGCGGGCTCATCACAATGACAACACAAAAATGGAAATTCAAAGGCATCGACTACAACAAATCCTTTTTAGGGCGACACTTCGGTGGACGGAACACACACACAGGTGTTATGCAACTGGAAGAAGTGTTTATCTTTGTCAATGACACAAGGCCCTGTTCACTAAGTTGTGTCTTTTATTCATCTTCATCACCTGTTTTCCATAATGCTAATATGCTAGGACAAAGATGGCTTGGGCTGACAAAATCCGATCTTTTCTGCTGCCAGACAGTCACGCTAACTACTCGGCCCTCTGCTATTACAAGTGTGCGAGATCACAGGACTTCGAGGTAGTGAAATATAAGATCGGAAATAAACTGAAGAATTTCTAATATGTGCACAGAGGAAATTGACGTGGTCATTACGTTTTCTGAAAATGGCGTCAATACAATACATCAGTATTTGTATAGTGCTTTCACAACAACGGCAGCTGTCATGAAGTGCTTTACAGAACATTAAACCGAAGATGGTGGCCATTTGTCACATTGCAATTCCAAGTGGCCGAAGTGCTTTTCCGGTAACGCCATATCTGATATGGCTGCAGTTATACTGACAGAACACGTTAAACAACCCGTATGTGGCCAGATCTCATACAAGGAACACAAGCGACAAAACTGGGCAGTGACAACACTGAAATAAAACAATAGATGAACAAATAATAAACATCACATACCACCGAGTTGGCTTCAGCTGACTCTTGCTCAAATTGATTTTAATGAGGATAACCTCCACATGACCACACCAGTTGCTGATGGCGAGCACTTATTTTGCTTTGTTTTCGTGACTTCATTGTACTTCCATCTTCATACTTTTTTTTAAAGCTTTTTTCTATGTTACGTGTAGTAATTACTTAGACCGGCCCGATATTTATCATGTCATTATCAGGTCATTTGTGCATCAGTAGTTATTGAGGCATCCACGGGTGCTGGTGGATGATCAGATCTGGAGCATCACAGGATTTGCTACATGCGTTTTACTTTTCTTTGTGTGACTCGAATGCCAAAAGGGTCAGACCTCAACCAGGGGTGTTCAAGATAACAGCATAAGAGAAGAACAATCTACTCAGGAAGTGACATCATGATTTCCTGTAGATGGACTGACATTCAAAGCAGTAAGGTGTGTACCGATAGTACAGTGTTGTGATCAAAGTTAAATTGGTTTTTGGCACTTACTGTAAGAATGTAAAAAAAACAGATGCAGGTTTATGACGCAAATCCCCTCTGCGCTCTGCCGCTGTCTTTCATTTTATAAATTCAGTTGTAGAACATTTTTTCTATCTCAGTATTTCCAACAGTTACCGGGTAACTTGTTTTTACACTAGCATGACAGTAACAGATGACTGGAAAAAAAAAAATGCCTGCACATGGTTGGCTATTTCTAGGTTCATAATTTCGTATGAGTCATTGATGGTGTTGTGCAGGGGTAGGGAACCCCAGTTCCTCGAGAGCCATATCTGGCCTGTTTTAGGTCCCTCCCTACTCCAACACACCTGATTCAAATGATCAGCTCATCAGCAAGCTCCGTCGAGGCCTGAACAATTGAATCAGGTGTGTTGGAGTAGGGAGGGACCTAAAACAGGCAGGATATGGCTCTCGAGGAACTGGAGTTCCCTACCCCTGGTGTAGTGGTTTACCTGCCTGACAGGTAACGTGGGTTCAGTTCCCAGAAAGTGTGAAGGTGAATGTGAAAAATTATCTGTCTTTATATGTGCCCTGTGATTAAAAGTCAGATCCTTCCAGGGTGCAAAGTTTACCTTATGCCTGAAGCGAGCTGCACCAGTTTACGGCTCCTTGCGATAAGCAGTAAAGAAAATGAATTACTTTCTATGAAAAATGGGTTTCAAAATCTAAAGCAATCTGAGATCAACTCACAAAAACGTTTTTTTTTCTCTATTTTTGTTTCAGTTATTTCGTTAACGACAATATCCTTGATCTGCAAATGGATGTAGTCCATCTTAGCAGTAAACAGCACCTTTGTATCTGAAGTCCACTTATTTTGGTTCTGTCTGCATCTTCTACTATAGGACATGTCTGGGAGTCAACGTATATGTTGTAATGTATATCCATCAATCCATTTCTACCCTGGATGAATCTTGAGAACATACACGCCTTCACACTACACAAAGGACAGGCGCAAACTGACAGATGGACCCAAAGGGCTTCATAGGACATTATGGCAAATAACACCAAGAACATCCATTACCTGTCCCCAGAAAGTGTGATGATTATCACAAAACGTTCCCACAAAAATGACAAATACAGAGAAGACTTACTGCAGTTGCAGTTTGGTCCACTGCAGAACGTGCCCATTTGGCTCGCCTGCTTAGACTGACCCAGATACACACACTAATCCTTTGCAGACACAGACACACACACACACACACACACACACACACACAGACATTCACAAAGTACATGTTACACACAACCACACAAGCAGATGAATGTGAAAGGACAAATAGTACGGGCACTCCCGATTTAGGACATGAGACATTGAGAAGGAACACGCGGACGTAGGGTCGAGGGAGCTCTTGAAAACACTTGTCCAGGCACAGTGACAGAAAGGAGGTGTGGGACATGCTCATGTTAACAGGAAAAAAAACCTGAAACCCATCCTGATTCTTTACCAGCGTATCCCCCAAATGGTCCACTATGCTCTATCTATCTATTCCTCGAGCAAATGTTGCACCTTTCTGCTGTACAACATTCACAGAGTAGTGCCACAATTCTACTTTGTGCTCAGCAGGCAGTGTCAGTGATTTTTCAGTTCTTTGTAGAAAAAAAAAAAAGTGAATACAGTGATCCCTAGCTCGCTTACCGCGGAAAATGGGGATCCGAACCCCCCGCGAAAGAGGAAAATCCGCGAAGTAGGTACCCCCCCTGATGGAAGTACAGGTATATGTACATGTGTATGAGTATATATATTTATAAGGCCAAATTTAATGGTATACATGCATGTAGAAGTAAATGTTTGTGTAATTAACATAACTTAATGCTATGTACTAATATATATATATATATATATACATATATATATATACAGTATATATATAAAAGGTATAAGTTAGTTTAGGTTAGTGTAAAAATAACAAAATACAGTAAACATAAAAATGAAATACACATATAGTACTGTATATGTTGCTCAATGTAACTTGCTGTTGTTTTGCTGACGTTCGCTGCCTCTCGCAGACCTTTGTGCCATTTTTTTGGGGGGAATATTTTTGAAAAATCCATGCTGCACTGAATCCGCAATAGGTTAGCGAAGCAGCGAGGGATCACTGTGGATAAAATTGACAAAAGGTCTCTGATATATTTCAGTCAAAATACACAAGGATCCAAAATGACACTGAATGAACTGGTTCAAAGCGCACCATTATGTGGGCCGATTCATTGAGTCAATATAAGAGACAATATTGTACATTGAGAAGTCTCGGCTCATCGATGCAGCACTAACATTATATGCACAGGATAAAGAATATGATCGTTAGTTAGTATTATATTGTCTGTCTACATCTATTGCTGCTCCATTTGTGTCTAAACCGTTGCAATTTAGATGCTATTCAGCATTTGTATGGAGCTAGCGGACTCAAAGGCTATGTGGTTGTTTTAAATACACAGCGTGTAACTTTCGGTTTTATGTTTAGTTTGACAGTAAACCTAAAATAGGAGTGGAACTAAACCGCTTGAAAACGTTTTCTTGAACAATTCTTCACTCCTTGCATCTGCCAAGCGACTGCTGATTGAGAAGTGAGTTGAGTCACTGCCACCATAACAGTGCTTATATCTCAAGTCACAATTTTGTGTCAAACGTAATAATAAGAGTCTTCTTAAAAGAGTCTTACCCACAGCTGGAGCATCATACTCTTCTCCCAAAAGAATCTCCGGTGCAGAATACGCCAGGGACCCACAGCTAGTGGCCAACATGGTCCCAGGTTTGAATAAGTTACTGAAGCCAAAGTCTGTCAGTTTCACTGCCCCCTGCTGTGGAAAGAACACCACATTCTCTGGCTTCAGGTCTCGATGCACCACGTGGAGCTCGTGGCAGTACGCCACGGCACGCACGATCTGGGCAAAATGGCGTTTGGCAGTGCCCTCAGCAACGCCTGTCTCGTGGCGAAGGATGTAGTCGTACAGGTCGCCCCCCTCTGCCAGCTCCATGACCAGGTAAAGGGTGGTGGGTGTGTCGATGACCTCATAGAGGCGGACCACGTTGGGATGTTGCACCCTCCTCATACATCTGAAAAGAATACATTAGGCTCATCTCGTGTCTCTTAATTGCAAGGTTCCTAGATCCTCAAAACATTGAACGCGACCCGGAAGTTATTCTCATACTGCCATATTACGGAGCATTTCAATCACCTTAAATGGACATCGTGGTTCAAATGTGTTTTGCCACATAAAGAAAATTAAAAACCTTTTAAAAAAAATTTTCACATTCAACCATAATGCAACGTCTCATTACCCCAAAACATTTCTACCTCTTCCCGCCTCGCTCCTTTGCCAATCTCCTCCCTTCTCAATGGAATTTCTGGTGGGAGGTGCTAGCATGTAAACAGAGGAGCGAGGACCGAGGAAGCAGACATTTGACAAATGAGAAAAGCCCATTGTTTGACATCCATGGTTTATATGAAAATAGCAGAAGGCCGCCATACCTGACTTCCTGTAAGAGGTGGCTTGTCGCCATGACATCGAGTTTGGTCTTGTCAATCATCTTAATAGCAACCAGTTGCCCAGTGTTGACGTGCCGAGCAAGTTTGACCACTGCGTAGTGACCCCTTCCCAAGGTCCGACCCACATGGTACAGTCCGCTAAGATTCAAGCGGTCTGATTTGAGATGTTCATCTTGGCCTGGGATGTTCTCGCCACATTCCATGTTGACATCAAAGAGTGTTTCAATAGATACAGAACATTGGAGGTTGTAGGAAGAGGGGCTTGCTTGGTCACAATCCTCCTTACTGCAAGGGGGTTGCCTAGCAGGGAAAATAAAAAAATACAGTCAGATGAAAAACATTGTTCCACATTTTATATATTTTGCATTAAGACGTGGTACATTTAAGAGAGAGTACCAATGTCGGAAAATGTTATATTTATGGTCAAAACACCATATTGTTAGTGTAAAATGAAAAGCGTTCATCTATGGAGCATATCCTCGTCGACTCCTGGCACAACGTTGGAGTTGGACCAGTCAATCACAGGACCCAAATTGAGACGGACAACCATCTACAGTATACTCAACCAGTTCTCAAGACAAATAGAGTACATCTTAAAATGTTGGTGTCACTTTTTCTTAAACAGCGAAGATGTGAAGGAATTGAAATGGTATCAGTCTATACTTTCAGTATTCTAAAAAAAGCTACTTTTTTTAATACCAAAAATAAAGCACATTACATTAAAAAGTATTCAAACAAGGATTCAACAATTTGTCCTACAAATGTGTATATATATATATATATATATATATATATATATATATATATATATATATATATATATATATACACATACACACACATAGATCATATATCATAGCAAGTATAGATAAGTGTACAGCTTAAGAAATGCAATCCACATGTTTACAAATCATTGCTTTTTCATTTGTTTGCATTCATTCATTCATTCATCTTCCGAACCGCTTTATCCTCACTAGGGTCGCGGGGGGTGCTGGAGCCTATCCCAGCCGTCTTCGGGCAGTAGGCGGGGGACACCCTGAATCAGTTGCCAGCCAATCGCAGGGCACACAGAGACGAACAACCATCCACGCCCACACTCACACCTAGGGACAATTCAGAGTGCCCAATCAGCCTGCCATGCATGTTTTTGGAATGTGGGAGGAAACCGGAGTACCCGGAGAAAACCCACGCAGGCCCGGGGAGAACATGCAAACTCCACACAGGGAGGCCGGAGCTGGAATCGAACCCGGTACTTGTTTGCATTATTGTTGTAATATGATTTTAGCCACAATTATCTGATAGAATTTTGCGAAGTTGTCGTAGTGAATGCTTAAAAGACTCCAAGAGTCACAGGAAGTTAACGACTCTAACTGATTTAGGTACATACTATCATTCATATTAATTCATGGTTCATTTGCCTTTATTTTAGCATAAAGGTAACCTATAAGACCAAACCATTTCTATATTTGATACATCTGATATTGCTTATTGTAATACAAATGAATGTTTTGCTTGAGTTTGTTAAAAAAATACACGGGAAGAGGCCTCTGAAGAAACGATAACATATTACAGTACAGTATATAGTAAAGTAATGTAGTTTTCAAAATCGTTCTTGTAGTAAACATCATCTGGCTATAGAGTCCAACATTTTCCATTGTCTGATGTGGAATGAGGGAACAACGTTGGGCTATATCTCAAATTACACTCACCCTGCACAAATGGCGCGTCTGATCAATATTGAAAGAGGAAACCTTAATGCATGCCAGCCCGAGTGTGCGAGTGCGCTTCTCCCATGTTAGTTTGACCAGGAATGTCCGAATGTGGCGTTTACGCGAATGATGTCACCATCTGATCTTCCCAAGGGTACCAAGCGCATCTGACATCACCATCCGTCATTCTTCTGTTAAGCGCATCGTTCTTTCTCACGCGACCCTCTCATCATCCCGCTCCATCGTCATCACTAGAACATCACAACCTGGCAGCCTCGCTGTTGTTTACATGCGGACAGAGCTGCCTACGGGCTCAACGAAGGCCTCTCGTAGTCTTAACAGGCGCAGTATTAATTGTGTCCGGTCGTGGTGTCGCCGAGTGAGATGCCAACTGCGTTGTCGCGGCCAGCTGTTCGTTCACTTGGCCGGCCCACAACTGCAGTGCCGACTTGGCACAACATCGGCCATCCTGTTGGCTGTGGGCTGCCTTTTCCGCCAGGACCAACGAACGCGGCACGAGCAAAGGACGCAACGGCAGAAATTCCTTGACGACGCAGTCAAACTTACCGTCGGCGCGAACATCTCGGGACGCGCAACCCGACCCGCTGTCAACCGCTGAACTTAAAAATAAACGGCATCGTCGACGACGGCTCCTCCGCTTCCTTCCTTCAGATCCATGTTTTTTTCCGCGTTGCACACTCTCCTCCTTCCCTCCTTCACTGGAATGGAGAGCCAATGTGAGCGCGGCTGAGGGAGATGTGGGGGGTGGGGGAGGGAGAGAGGGAGAGAGAGAGAGAGAGAGAGAGAGAGAGAGAGAGAGAGAGAGAGAGAGAGAGAGAGAATCTAAATCCTTGTGAGCAATTATTTGACATCCACAGAGTAATAAAAAATTGAAAATGATTACATTAAATGAGGTTCCATTTGAGTTCTACAGTCCGTGCTTCACATTGAGTTTCTTTTTCTCTCCGATAATTACCGATGAATTATAAAATAACGGAATGCACACATTTCCTGTTCAAACATGCATGGGCAGGATGTGAAGCATCGCACATTCTGTGCCTCCAGTTACCATGCATGAATATCCTAACCCGGGGGGGGGGGGCGGCAACACGCGGCTCCAGAGCCGCATGCGGCTCTTTAGCGACATCTAGTGGCTCCCCGGAGCTTTATAAAAAATGTTTGAAAACGGAAAAAGATTTTGCTAGGCTAATATAGCCCTAATAAAAATAGATACAAGTTGCAGCTCCGAAAAAGGAGAGCTGCGGTGTTGGTTTTTTCAAACGTACACTTTATTTATGCTTTTAACATTCTCGACAAACACAGAAACGTCTACGTCCGACTCCGTGCCTTCTCTCTTCTCGTTTGACTCGAGAGGCGTTCAAAGACAGCCTCAGAAAAACGGAAATTAATGATCGCTTCACTGACGCTAAGAAAAGCGAAAATAATGCACCAAAACAAAAAAATCCAGCTAGGAATTTACAAAATAAATTATATGGGGGCGTTTATGAACACACAACAAAGGAATGAATAACAAACAATTCTGAGACAGTCCAGTCTCCTACATACATACCTTCATTGTAAGTTTTATAGAAGGCTTTAATTTTTTTTGCGGCTCCAGACATTTTATTTTTTTTTGGTCCTATTTGGCTCTTTCAACATTTTGGGTTGCCGACCCCTGTCCTAACCCATCCATCCATTTTCTAATCTGTTTATCCTCACAAGGCTCACGGGTGTGCTGGAGCCTATCCCAGCCGTCTTTGGGCAGTTGGCGTGGGAGACCCTGAACCGGTTGCCAGCCCATCGCAGGGGGCATATCGACAAATAACCATTTAAACTCACAATCGCACAAAGTGTTCCATTAACCTGTCGTGCATGTTTTTGGAATGTGGGAGGAAACCGGAGTACCAGGAGAAAACCCACACAGGGATGAGGAGAGCATGCAAACTCCACACAGGAAAGCCGGAGCTGGAATCGAACCCTGCACCTCTGCACTGTGAGGCGGTCGTGCTAACCAGTCGATCATCGTGCTGCCCATGAATCCCCTAATCGTAGTCTGAAAATATTAGAATGACATTCTGAGTATATTGCATTAAATTAGCATTGTAACACTTATGTGAACTCATTAAAAATGTCCACTTGGCAGCATGTTTTTCTACTTTCTTCTTTTCAAAACTTTGCTGCTGTGACGCTCCGGTTTCCTCCCACATTCCAAAAAACATGCATGGCAGGCTGATTGTGCACTCTAAATTGTCCCTAGGTATGAGTGTGAGCGTGGATGGTTGTTCGTCTCTGTGTGCCCTGCGATTGGCTGGCAACCAATTCAGGGTGTCCCCCGCCTACTGCCCGAAGACGGCTGGGATAGGCTCCGGCACCCCCCGCGACCCTCGTGAGGACAAAGCGGTTCGGAAAATGGATGGATGGATGGATGGATGCTGCTGTGACTTGGAAGTTCTCCATTGTGAGACGAATAAAGTTTTTCTTATTCTTATGTTATTACAGTATTTTGTTCTTTAATCGCCTTCAACCTTTTTCAGGGAATCACATTATTGATATTTGCACTCTTTATGTTCATCAACCTACTACGATGCACGTAAATCTTACGAGTAAACTACCGTTCTGCACTCATAACACTACTCGACCCAACTACAGTAGTTGGCATGTTTTGCACTCTATTAGCCTCCTTGTCAAGGATATTGAATACATGCTCAAATGGCCAAAGCCATTTTAGCATTAAATATGCTTCATCTCCATCTCATAAAGATTCATGTACATTCTTTGTCCTATCCAATAGGACAACTTTCTATTCTAGTGGAAGAAATTCATGATATGGTGTGGCAGAAGTGCACTAAATGATAACTGTGTGCTACTAATACTTCTAATGACATTGTAAAATTCGACCAATTAGCTCTTCGTTATAATTAGGAGGCTACAAAGATGTGCCATATGCCTACTAGTTAGGCATTGACGTGTTACTGGTGCAGTACAGCATTTTGTCGCACATTATTTCGATAAGTCGGAAGTGGCACTAGTACTGGAAAAAACGTTACTAATAAGACCTATTGTGGTTGTTTTATTTTGTCTTCCTAGTAAGGGTGGAGGGACATACTAGTTCATGGAAAATATACTGGGTACCAAGGATCTCGAATAATCGCTAAAAAAAAAGGATTCCCATAATAGCGAGGGGGGAGAGAGAGAGAGAGAGAGAGAGAGAGAGAGAGAGAGAGAGAGAGAGAGAGAGAGAGAGAGAGAGAGAGAGAGAGACCTTCCTTCCTTCCTTCCTTCCTTCCTCGTGACGTCAATGCATTCCGTCTCGCTCCCACAGGCTTAATGGGGTGGTTATATAACGTGTCTCTGTGTTTTCTCTCCAAAAGGCAAAACAGTACACGGTCCCAAATTGAGCCACATTCCCGAGACACTTCTCTCGTAAAGCCCGACACTGCAGGTAGATTAAAGGATTTAGGACAAGTGTTTCCACTTACATCCTTAACTTGTTGGAAACTTCGTAAAAAAAAATCAAACCGTGTTGTCATGAAACTCTGTTCGAACCATCTGTTCGATTCTCCACGTTGACTTCTAACATCGTTTAGTCTTATCTTAGGAAGGAATGGTGAATTGTTATGGTTTTACATGGTTAGTCGTGCAATTAAGAAGCTTTAAGATTTAGTAGATTTATTTATTTTTTTTTAACTTTGGTTTCATCTCCCATATGTTTCACAACGGTGACTTCTGATTGGATAAGCTGAGTGTGACAACTGCATCTCATCTTATTCAATAGTTTGGCCTTTTGTACAACTACCCAGACACCCCTCCCCAGACCTCAGTCTGAAATGGATGGGCGGTGTTTAGTTTTATTCCTTCAGTATTGTCTTTTGAAGCATATATCCATTTCCCCCCCAATTATGTTTCTGTCTCCAGGAAAAGGAATGAGTTTCCAAGGTGGGCATATTTGACCCAAGGCAGTTGATTGGCCCATGATGCATGTTCATAGAGACCGGGGGTCGGCAACACGCGGTCCAGAGCCGCATGCGGCTCTTTAGTGACATCTAGTGGCTCCCTGGAGCTTTATAAAAATGTTTGAAAATGGGAAAAGATTTTGATAGTAGGCTAATATAGCTCAAATAGATATATAGATACATGTTGCAGCTCCGAAAAAAGAGAGCTGTGATGTTGGTTTTTTTTAAAACGTACACTTTATTTATGCTTTTAACAGTCTCGACAAACACAGACACGACTCTCGTTCGACTCGAGATGCGTTCAAAGACAGCCTCAGAAAAACGAAAATTAATGATCACTTCACGGACACCAAGAAAAGCGAAAATAATGCACCACAACAAAAAATCAAGCAAGGAAATTACAAAAGAAATTCTATGGGGGCGTTTGTGAACACACAACAAAGGAATGAATAACATCAACAATTCTGAGACAGTCCAGTCTCCTACATACATACAGCATGTGTTTCCTTCATTGTAAGTTTTATAGAAGGCTTTAATTTTTTTTGCGGCTCCAGACATATTTGTTTTTTGTTTTTGTTTTTTTGTCCTATATGGCTCTTTCAACATTTTGGGTTGCCGACCCCTGATATAGACAGACACAACGGAGGGTGGTTTCAAGGTCTTGGTCTTTCACTTTGTCCATTAGTTTGGGGGTGATACCCCGATGTCCGGTTTGCAGTGGCTCCTTGGGCATGAGAACATTTCTTCCACAATTTGGACACGAACTGGGGTCCACTGTCAGAAACAATGTCCGCCGGGAGACGGTGAAGTCAGAACACATGACGGATGAGCAGCTGCGCAGTCTCTAAAGACGAGGGAAGCCCGGACAGAGCCAAAGCAGGAGCCAGTTTGGACAATTGGTCTACCACAGTGAGATGTGAGACCAGGGACGAGACGGTAAAGGCAATGGCCGAAGTAATCCCCACAGGAGATCGGCGAGACAACAAGCGCAGGCTGCGCATGCCTCAATAAAGTCCCTGATAACCTTCCACATATCGGGCCACCAGAACTGTTGACTAATCAAAAACTAAATCCTGTATGACACACGACTTTCAATGAATGACCCCACTGCAAAACCCTCAAGAACTGGTGTGTCCTTAAACATCTGCATGATTGGTTCCTCGATCCCCCATCAGAGCATGCCCACGATGCACTGGGCCGGCAGGATGGCTTAAGATTTGGCTTCATCAACTGCAGTGTCGTGAATCCAGGACAGAGCATCAGGATTTTGATTTTGTGACCCTTTGCAGCAAGTGAGCGTGAAATTGAAGCGGGTGAATAACAGAGCCAATCGTGCCTGCAAGCATTTTGCTGAGCGAATGTATGCCAGGTTCTTGTGGTCGGTGAATACTATGCACGTAGCAATTTTATTTTATTTTATTTCATAACGATGCCAATGTCATCAATTCTGTTCAACGGCCCATTTGGACTTTTAGCATTTTCCAGATTTTCATTCCTATCTATTGAATAACTACTCAAGGGCTGCTAAAGACTGTGTTTACAGAACACATGAAAAACAGTGTTATTATTTAACATGAACATGGATTTTCTTTGCTTTTTATGAGCAAACCACATCAGGCTACACTGGACCAAAACCTCAGCAGGGGAAATAGTTGCAATGTCAACAATGATTCTCACCATGGAATTATAAATACTGTTTTCTTGATTATTTTCATTGTTTTGTAATTGATAATATGCACACATTTAAAAATAGATTTCATTCAATACGAGGCAATTTTACTATTTTACTTACCTTACTTTCTGTCAATTTATTACTGTATATGTTTTTATGTTCAATAAACAAAACAACAACAACAACAACTAACATATTCGGTGAATGTAATAACGTCTACCTCAGGGGTGTCAAACATACGGCCCGCGGGCCGCAACCGGCCCGCAAGGAGGTTTGATCAGGCCCGCAGAATAATTTAAACGTGAAAAAATGCATAAAAGACACGGAATTAATATTTTAATAAGGTGCAATTCGTGGAATATCCGCTAGGGGGGCACACTGTTTAGATCAGAGGAAAAAAGACAACATTGTTTTGATCAGAGAAGAAAACAGCAGCCTCAGTCTGTCACTGAGACAGACCCAACATAGCAGACGCTATCAAGGATGTGAATACTTTATTTTTTACACATATTATAGCACTCTCCTTAGTTTGTAAGGTGTAGGCAGAGATTACATTTAGATTTTATATGCTCGTGTAAATGGTTTAAAAATCCCTTTCTTTATGAATCTCATTTAATCTTAAAAGTGTATTACTATATTTTTCCATACCAATGACTTGTTAAGGTTTTGTGCCTTTGAACAGTCAGTGGGATCAGTTGCAATGCATATGAATGATAAAAGTCAATTGCACATTGGTCTAAGGAAATATTAGGTGCTTCATGAAATGTTTTGTAAAAGATATGTTCATTAAATTGCAACATTTTCCTCATGTTCTTGAGCTTCTTTAGACCAAAGCAAAGGAAAGACATTATTTTGGTTATTTCTAGCAGAGTATGGCATCATTTCTAATGGTCCGGCCCACTTGACATCGACCGAGGCCGTATGTGGCCCACAATGTGAAATGAGTTTGACACCCCTGGTCTACCTTGTTGCTATGAGAAATGCTATTCCGCAGTCCACCTAACATCTTGTTAAATACTGAGTAATTTCAGAAAAAAAGATCGATTAGACAAAGTTACAGCTCAGGACAAAGAGTTTCTGTATATTTTTTATTCAAAAAATGTGACCCTGCAGTGCAAGGTACTTTGCACAGCATGCATCTTTTCCTGTGTTCAGACAAATGTGTTGTAAATACAAGGGATAGAGGGGATCACATTATTTGATGAATAACTTCCAGGCAAAACACTTTTGTTTTACCGTAATAACTTGTGATTCGAATGTGGACCAGCTTGGTGACACCGGAGAGACAAAAGGCTCGGCGTACAAATCTTGAGTGTGTGCAGTCTGCAGGCTCTTTCCGGATTCTTCCTGAATAAACACACGTCTGAAAACTGCTCCTGGGTGAGATTGTGAGCGTAAATGGCTGGTTGTCGGCAGTGAATGGATGGATCCGAACCGAGTATTCTTCTCACTTTTACTTTGCCACGACAATAGCATACATTAACCACATGGTGGCGGTAGAGACTAAATGATTGGTCAGCCTTCAGCGTCAGTCGTCTCCTCTTTATAGCTTGGAACGTTTTTTGTTTTTTTAATAAATCGGTAGTGTTTAACATTATGAAGCATTGGGAGTGTTTATGGGGCGGCCCGGTAGTCCAGTGGTTAGCACGTCGGCTTCACAGTGCAGAGGTACCGGGTTCGATCCCAGCTCCGGCCTCCCTGTGTGGAGTTTGCATGTTCTCCCCGGGCTTGCGTGGGTTTTCTCCGGGTGCTCCGGTTTCCTCCCACATTCCAAAAACATGCATGGCAGGCTCGTTGGGCACTCTAAATTGTCCCTAGGTATGAGTGTGAGCGTGGATGATTGTTCGTCTCTGTGTGCCCTGCGATTGGTTGGCAACCAATTCAGGGTGTCCCCCGCCTACTGCCCGAAGACTGCTGGGATAGGCTCCAGCACCCCCCGCGACCCTAGTGAGGATCAAGCGGTTCGGAAAATGGATGGATGGATGGGAGTGTTTATGCAACGTTTTATTAACTCTTGAAAAGTATATATGTTCTTATACAGGATCAATCTATTGCACGGAGCACATCATCAGCATGTTTGATCTACTCATACATTTTACATTACAAAATCGTCTTATCATGAAATCACTTAAAAATTGTTGTGGAAATGAAGATGATAGCTTTATTGGCAATTGTTTTTGTGTGTATTTCAATATTATGACCATTTATTAAAGTCATATGAATTAAAAAAATATCTTGTTGCAAATATGATTCAATTCTCCTTATTTTTTTATTGCTTTGTTGTTGCATTCATTGATACTTTTATTATGCTTTACTAAAGCATAAAACAATGCGACTCTCCCAAAAAATTGAGAAATGAGTCTTCCAATTAGTCTTTGCATTGCATTGTCGTTTGTCTACGTTATGCAGTAATAAAACAGGAGCATGACCAAATGAGACCAGAAAGGAAAAAAAAAAATTCTAACAGAAAATACACACGTCCTCATGTTATCAATATGCGTTCATTATATCAATGATTAAAAAAAATCAATTTTTTTTTTTTACTGCAAGTTGTGTGTTTTTGTCATGGTCCACTAGGTTAGTATGCATGTGTGTGTGTGTGTGTGTGTGCGTGCGTGTGTAGTGCTGACTTTTCTATTGATATTTATTTGACTAGTTTGTATCCATATTACTTTCCCCTCTATTTTGTTCATCATACTTTCCAGTGTCAAAATGTATATATTAAGTCTACAACGTGTCCGGATGCATTTGGTCATAAAAATAGAGTTATTACCATCTCCATCAGAATGTCACTTGTGGTATATTTTGAATGCAATTATTTCATGACGTACGGCTATTTGTGGGAGCGGGGTGTTCGAACTAAATCAAAACAGGATTAAAAATAAATAAATGGAATAGTGACTGTCTTTTCATTCCAAAACAGTTGGGGCTCGTACCACTCCGCCTATCTACAGTGCACATAATCAATGAAAAGCATCAGAATGATGTTGTGTAATCGATACAGGATATCGTGAACTTAAATCAGTCAAACCCTGCCAGAGTGAGTTTCCACAAGTGGGTTGAATGCGCTGAGGCACTGGAGCCCACACCCAAAGTGTTACAGCCTAAAACATGACATATGATGGGACACTTTCACAAAAAGAAAACATGAAAACAACTTCGCAGCAATTGCAGTCACCAATGAAGCACACTTCCAAATGCAATTTTATTAGGCAGCAATGCTGTTTAAACAGTTAAAAAAAAAAAGTTGGATAAGCTCCAAATTTCAAGGTGAAAGTTGGCTTTCTCACATTTCACGCCAAAGAAATAGGAATTTTGTTTGTTTATTTATTGAACATATTGAATATACAATACAGCAACAATGTGTTGAACTGCAGCTTAACATTATGATTCAAAATTATTTGTTTTGCGTTTTGGACTTTCTATATTGTGTTTAGTTTTTATTTGTATCAGTTATTTGTTTTTGCATTTTGCACTTCAGAGTATTTTCAGTATTTTTTAAATTTCGTTCGGTGGTGTGCTGTGAAATGAGATTTCTTGATTGATGTGTTTTAGCTCAAAAAAAGGTCTTCAGGTCTTGGGTTCAGATCTCGTCTTAACATACTGACTCCCCTTTTGCAGGTGGTTTTTCTTTGGGTATGCCTACTGTGATTCATTCAACACATAAATACAAGGTTAATTGAAACCTCTGGCTCCCTTGTAGGTGTGAACGGTTGTTTGCATGTGCCCTTGTGCCCAGTCCATGCTGCTCCCTTCTTCTCACCCGTGACCCAAGTGGAATAGAAAATGGATGAAGAAAATATTTCCAGAATTTCTAACAAGTCAATGAACACTGAGCTTACGTCTGCGTTCATAACCTCTTTTGAGATTTTATGATGAATATAGCTAAGAAAACCCTTCATAGTGCATCACATTTTTTTTAATGCTTGTTCATGTTAAAAAGCGTAAAATGTCTGAAATGAAACTAAGCTTTCCAAAACTGACAAACCACTACTTAGGATCATCACATGGGTAATAGACAGTCCATTCTCTCTGTAATCTTTTTTTTGTTGTTGTAATATCTCCTCTCAATTGAGAACTTGGATGCGAAAGTGACCAAAGTCACAGTTAACACTGAGCAGCTACCTGGCTTCAAAGGGCCCCGAGTACTGAGACTGGCCCAAGATGAAACAGCGAAGCTCACGCATAAACACACACAAAGCAGCGAGAGATGGGAGATAGAGGCCTTGTCCGACAGCTGAGATATAGCACAAAGGCCCTGGGGAGTTTCAGGGGAATTCCACGGAGAGAATTGGACATGTCTGATTTACACTAACACTTTGGCTAAACTTGCGATAAAAGTTCACAAAAGAAACATTGCTGCGTCTGTCTTGATCCATCTTACCCTCCATCGGTCTCTTTCCAGCTCTGTTACTTTCAATGTAAAACTTGCAAACGTTACGATTGTGAAGCTGAGCGTCATAAATTTATGATGCTATAGGAAATGAAAAACAAAAAAAAAGCAAGGACGAAGAGGGGAGAGGAGAGGAAGAAACACGAGGGGAGTGAAAGAGAGCTGAGAGACGCTGAAAGAAAACATGTTCATTTTTTATCAGGCCTTTTCACCCAATGGGGAGTCGAGGAATGCAACGAAGAATCTGGCCAGAGATAAAGAGAGAAAAGTGGTTGGTACTGTACTGTACTATGTATGCGTGTGCGATAATGTATCTGACATTATTTTCAAGGGGCGGGGGTGGCGGGGGGGGGGGGGGGAATCAGGAGAGCCACAAAGAGAATAATACACTCACTGGACACTTTATTAGGTACACCTAAACAGTTCATTGAGAGCTGCATAAAATAAAAATAAGAAATATACAGACAATACTGTTTTGATCGACACTGTCAAGAGTTATTATGATGAATCTTGCAATGGTGGTTTACTGCGGTCGATGTGCAACTGCATCAGACTTCATTTTTTGAGGATACATTAAAAGGGGGGAAAATATAACAAACAACTCCAGTATGAGCTATTGTACTTCTAAAGCACTGTAAATGTTTGTTCAATATAATGCTTGTCCGACTGTCTCAGTCAAAATGTGTTGACACTTGGAAAGATGACGTGTAATGTCCGGTTAGCGTGAATTAGATCTCAAAAGGAACCTCAAGGTTAAGCTTTGTTCTCCCATAGGCGGCGTAATGAAAAGTGTGTACAGAGGAGAAGTTGAGCAGTTTGTGTTTTGGCACATTAGTTTATGCGCGCGAAGACAAGTTGACGACATCGATTGCATGATCCGCAAATACAGAATGACTTAAAACCTGAATAAATAAAGGACACCGGTGGAGACAAACTGCCCTGGTGTTTACAAGCCAATAGAAAACATTTACACAGAGAGATCATCCTTTTGAGTATATTTCACCGGAATTGATTTTTTTTACAGCTTAATTGTTATTACATGTCAAGGAAGAAACAAAAATAATTCCAGGATACATTCGAAGGCAGAACCACCACCGCCCCAAGCCCCCCGCCCCGCCCCCGCTAAAAGAGTCACATGTTTCCCTCATGGAAAGCTCAGTTCCCATGGCAAAGCAAGAATTATTTACATCTTGACCAAGTCCTGGTCACAGAGCCAGTGTGACCCAACAGACATTTGAGAACATGCAGTGTGTAAAACACAAGGCCAGGTCCATGAATATTTACACCCCGTACACACAAGAGATTAAGGCAATGTATTGTTACCCCAAGACAGTTGAATTAAAAAAAAAAAAAAAAGTTTACATCACAAAAATGACGACACACCTCACTATCATTTTTGTTTACATTGTTCGGACCAGGCAAAACCCTAAAAAAGGTCGTCTGCAAACTATCCATGACTTTTCGGCTGTTTTCCTTTTATACACATCTTTGATGACCCCTTTTTTTTTTTACAGCATTGAAAAGGGTAAGAAGATATCTCTCTCTCTCCCTTAAAACCCGTTCCAGTGAATCAAAATAAATTAGTTGAAGAGGAGCAATTTACAACAGCGCTGATGACTCGAAAACTGAGGGGCATAGATTTCTTGTATCTGATCCGGACCTTTGATGTCACTTGTGAGGAGGATGGAATAGCGGTGTGGTGAGGAAATACTTTACGAAGACTCCCAAGTTACCACAGAATATTTTGGATGTCACCATTTTGACATGCTAAAATATACATCACACAAAAAAAAAAAATTATTTACTTCTATTTCAACTCTCGAATTGATTTCCTAATCGATTGAGTTAGTCCAGTAGGAATCAATTGGATGATTTAGCCCAAAGAAAAATTCTGCCAAAATATGAGATGACGCAAATGAGTTTCCGTACTTTGCTAACTATTGCATTGGACTCTTAAAATCAGATGATGCAAATCTGCTGGCTCGGGTTTCAATTATTTCTTTGCCGTGCAACTTTTTTCCCGCTATCATTCAATCGCTTTTAATGCCCTTGGGTGAAAGTGTGGCTTTCAAGGTTTTTCGGTGAAACTTGATTCATTGCTCAGAGGGAGTCATGGTCAGATCGGGCAGAAGCGAATAATTTGAATCGTCACTATAACGCAGTAAGATCACTTGAACTCTCAAAAAGAACGGGCACGTGCATTTCGTGAGAGGACGTATTTGTGAGAAGGGAAGAAATGAAATGACTTTGGGAAACCTCCCCATGAATAAAAGTATCAACAATCATCAAGATGCGTGCAAAGCTCCCGTTTTTGCGACGGTGAGTGAACACAGACTCAGATGGCCAGTTGGAGCTTGGAGAGGTTCCTCTGGTGCATGTTGTGGTGCCGCACCAACTCATCACTGCGGGCGAACTTCTTCTGACAGTTTGGCCAACGGCAGTTGAACGGCTTCTCACCTGAAGTGGGAGTGGAAGACGTGCAAATAAAGGGTAGGGTTAGAAAAATCCGAGAACTTTTGCGATGAATCCATGATTTTTGGCATGCACTATGAATCCGTTATTCTCAAATAATATCTTATTACATACTGCAAAAATGAAGATGCATGAAGTATAAAAGAAAAAATAAAAGTTTACGCACTTGTTTTACCTGTATGAGTCCGGGTGTGTGTCTTAAGGTGGTCAGACCGAGAGAACTTTCTCTGACACGTCTCGCATTGGAAGGGTTTAACACCTAAACACATGTACAATTTGCATGCGCGCAGTTGGGAGGTTCACACGAGTAAAAGCAATAGTCATCACACACACACACACACACACACGCACAGTGAGGAAGAAAGAAAAATAAAGTAGAGCATAGACTTGCAGCAAAGCTGATCCAAAGCTTTGCCAGGTTTTTTTTTTCAACCTCATCCAATGTCAGGGGCATCCAAACTTTTTCCAAGACCCGCAAACAGAAAAGTTAAGGAATTCAGGGGCTGCTTTGACATTACCCACCTTTAGTTTATTAAGCGTGTGTGCAAAGGCACACTTAACACACACACACACACACACACACACATACACACGCACCCACGAGCTGCAGTAGAGAGCAAAAAGTGTGAAGTTGGTGCAGTACCGAATTTTGACAGTAGCTACAGTAGAGAGCAAAAAGGGTGTGAACTCCTGGCGAAAAATTCTCAACATGAACCCATTCTGGGGACCTTTGGGGAAAAGCGCAGGGTACCCTTTTTGGATACTTAGGAGTTGATTTAGAGGCTGTCGAAGTGAGGACCGGCCAAAATGTCCTCACTTCGTCAAAATGTCCTCACTCTGTTGGTTAAAAACTCATGCCGGTCCTCACAATGTCAGGAGTACAAGAACACACACACACACACACACACGCACACACCATCGAACAAACAAAAACATCCATCCATCCATCCATTTTCCGAACCGCTTCATCCTCACTAGGGTCGCGGGGGGTGCCGGAGCCTATCCCAGCCGTCTTCGGGCAGTAGGCGGGGGACACCCTGAATTGGTTGCCAGCCAATCGCAGGGCACACAGAGACGAACAACCATCCACGCTCACACTCATACCTAGGGACAATTTAGAGTGCCCAACGAGCCTGCCATGCATGTTTTTGGAATGTGGGAGGAAACCGGAGCACCCGGAGAAAACCCACGCAAGCCCGGGGAGAACATGCAAACTCCACACAGGGAGGCCGGAGCTGGGATCGAACCCGGTACCTCTGCACTGTGAAGCCGACGTGCTAACCACTGGGCTACCGGGCCGCCCTCAAACAAAAACAAAAGACAAAAAACATTTAAAGAGATTTGGTTTTGAAACGTTGTTTCAAAATATTTGATCCGCACGTTGCCAATTCGAAGACTGTTCGAGTCTCTCTTGCATCCTGCTGTTGACTCTCAAAGCACACTGGCCATTTTCCCTCTCACGACAATCTTTTTGAAGCCGATGACGAGGTGAGTCGTGAGTCGAGTTGTTCGGTGTTGTCTCGGTCTCACAATGTCAAAATATTGGACAACATGAAAAAGTGGGACTGACTGATTGACTAACGATTCTTATTGAACATTGCTTCACTCTTATTGTTATTCATCTGTACTTTATGAATCTAAGTTTAGTTACTCAGTGCTCAACTCTTTATATGTTTTCTAATAGTGTCTTCAAACATTTTATTTGGACTTTAATTACGGGAGAGGAGGATATAGATAAGAAGGCGATGAGGAAGGCGAGTAAGAAATAAGACTGATGACATCAGAGCCACTACAGTGGAACATGTCATCAACCTTTGGGTGAACCAGACCACAGGTGTCTTACTCAAGGCCTCTGAAGGTCAGATTCGGGCCGAAACATTATTTTATGTGGCCTGCGAAGGCAAATCATGTGAGTCACTTTATAATTCTTGCAAATTTTCTTCACTTTAAACAACACCGGCATAGAAGATATTGCAAGTACTTTTTTGCCGCCAACCCCCCTGTAAAGTACAGTACTGTACATTGAAAAATAGTTCAACAAATAATGATTGACTGGCTACTGATTTCAAAACTAGTAATCCATGAATTTGTTGGGGGTGTATGATAGTATCATACGATCACACGTTTAGAGATTTAAGTCCGCAGTCCTCACGTTGCCACAAGGGAAACCAGAACTAAGATTGGGCCCTTGACAAAAACAAGTTTAACACTCCTGATCCAGAAGGACGTCACAATGTTGACTGAGATTTTTTTCTCTCCCTCTCTCTCTCTCTCTCACTCTCCCTCCATGTGAAATTACTGAGCGTTTTTGGTGTTTGTTTTGATGTGAACAGTTAAGACAATACAGAAAACCCCTTCAATAAAAATCAGTGCAATTTGGCATCCCTGTGTCTTTACTTCAACCTGTCAAGTAGTCGAAACGCCAACGCCAGTTGTGATTTTCATTCTTCCCATCAGTGGCGCATTGTGGGCTTACGAATATGATGTTTTTTTTAGAATATACTGTAGATGTATATTACTTTATTAAAGAAAAAACAGCTCTGGGGACGGATATGGCTTCTGGGTGGGACTTTGGACATGCCAAGAGACCACTTAGAGAAAAAAATGCTTTTTATACATCGTGGCAGTCATGCAAACAAGGCAGGTTGGAGCAAAGGGAGAGAGCAAAGAGAAGGAACAAGTGAACTATTGAAGTCAGACAAAACCAAACCTGTGTGCCTTCTCTGGTGTCTTTTGAGCTGGTCAGAGCGAGAGAAGCCCCGACCACATTCTGCAACGTCACAGTGGTAAGGTTTCTCCCCTGGGCACAGACAAAGAGAGGGTGTTGAATGAGGGCATCACATAACACACAGTTCCCCTGTACTTGACTGTCTGTTTATCTAGAATTAACCAGTACACAGACTTGTAAAAGTAGGTATGCGTGGCTTTTGTTATTTATTCCGTGTCAATTGTTTTGGTCATAGCACAGTGCCGCTTTTATTGTCCATAGAGGGCAAAAAATACAAAGAAAAAAATAAGAACTTTATGTGTATGTATAGCGCTGATGCCATTGAACATTTTGAGTGGTTGAAAGTAAAAAAATATTCAGGAATAATACTTTTACAATTTTTGTAAAATTTGTATGTTGCGTTATTTAAAATTATTTACATCGACTGCAGAACAAGGGTTATTAAGTAAACCAATGTGACCTCCAAACTGAAACCATCCAAAGATTGGTACAATTTGGAAACTGGCCAAAAAATGCGAGGAAAAAAATGCTTCAAAAGTTGGGACATCACACCTGACATCAGACTCTAACTTGGGCAAATCTTGCAAGACTTTGGCTACACTGTGTGTGTGTGTGTGTGTATATATATATATATATATATATATATATATATATATATATATATATATATATATATATACTGTATATATGCACAAACACACACATTCGCACACACACATGCACGCACACAGCCTCCCTTTGCAGATTTGCTTTTGTGTCATTTTCCATGCATGCATGTCCTTTGGAGGTAATGGTAAGTACACAATTAATTGTTTCAAAGTTTGAAATGCAAGGGTTTTTTTGGGGTTGTTTTTTTTTATACATATGCCCTAATTTGTTAAAATTGTGTGAGTTATAAACTGCTATTTAAAACATTAAGTAAATTTTGGCATTATGGTGACATTTTTTTTTATATTAGTTTTTTTAATGACTTTATGAGTACTGTATTTCCTTTTGACATTTTAATTTAAATACATGTATAAAGAAGTCAGAGGTTGTCCAGCATCCTAGTCAGTAGGAGATAAGACAGCAAGTATTGCATAAGTGATAATTAACGGAGAATCTATTATTTCAAGGTAATTCTACTTCAGGAATGTAAAACAAACCTATAATATAATGTAAAATCACACAGCATTTACATTCATAGTTTTCAGGTTCATGCATACGATAACTTTCAATACACTCTTGAATTTACCTGTGTGTTTGCGACCATGCATCTGCAGATGAGACAGCTTAAAGTAACGCTTGTTGCACCCTGGGTGTGGACACATGAATGGACGCTTCTCGCTGTTCTCCGATCGAACTATTGCTGGAGCAATGCTGGGCACCCGCCTTACATCCTGCGCGCGCACACACACACACACACACACGCACACACACACACACACACATTAACAAAACAAATTAAATGCCTCATACCTGTAAAATGAAGCACATAGACAATGATTTATCTAATTTAATCCATTCAGTTCACCAGACTAATCATGTAATTTAATCAGCCTTGCTCTCTTGGGATCATCAAAATAAAATGGTCATATTCTTTCCTTCTTTTCATTAGATAATAATTAGCTGTAAGGTGACCGCGATTTGACTGCAGCCCATCGGGAGCTGTTAGTCACGCCTTTTAGACAGACGCCTTTCCCAGAGCGCCTCATTAGAACCCCGCTGCTCACTGCTAATGCCCTGTGGAGGAGTGCCACAGGAAATGACTTCAAAAACACAATAATGGTTGGACAAAAACCTTAATTTTTGCTGATTTAAAGACTAAAGCAAGACCTAGCTTGACTCTGCATGTTGTTTTGAGGAGTGGCATTTGTTTTTTTCTACTTCCGTTGTGAAACCTGCGACTGTTACATTTGTAAAATATCCTTCCTAATTTCCTTTTCGGCCTCTGTGATCCAGTCGCAAGACAATCAGTTAATGCGGCCAAATTATGTAGTTTTTATAAATTGTGACATGATCATCATAAAAGCCACAATACATTTTTTTTTTTATTGGAACGATGCCAGCTTTGCATGCAGTACCTAAGTGAATTTTATTGTATTTTATTTTCAAAAGCATTGCACTGAATTGTGAACAGAAAGAAAGAAAATAGGCAGTGGGTTTAGCTTAGCCCATTTTCCTGGAGGGCCATGCCAGGTCCAGTCTATAAACTGTGGTGGTAAAGTTCTACTGATTTCGATGATGGCTGATAACCAATCAACACTGTAACATGGCCATGACGTGATGGAACAAAGTTCCTTCCAAAAATCTGGAGATGAAATGTGGGCCTGAGTGCAAGAACATCCAGAGGTTTGGAAAGTCCAATGCTCTGAACAGCAGAACCTCAGCCATCTTTTTGGTAGAAGGACATTTTAGCGAGGAAATCAAACAATTTTAGAGAACCTTGTGCAATAGAAAGTCCCGTCTCAGTGCTCCAACCAGTTTGATTGTCAGAAGTAACCAACTTGGAGAAAAATCAAAACATACAAATATAAAGCAAAAATCATTGGCTGATCATGTTACAGAATGCCGTTTACCATAGCATAAATTACTGCTGTCACTTGTTAGCCCAACATACACAAGTATGCATCATGGCCAGTGTGTATATGGCCCTGAAACCAAAGATGAAAGCCCACTGACAAAACATAGTTTTGTTGTTGTCACCAGACAGACACAGTCCTATCCTGTGAGTGATGGCTAGTTCCTAAACGTCATCTACCATTCAAGTGTTGACTGTACAGGTAACAGTTAGCACCAGCGTCAATCAGGACAGAAACATTCAATGCCTGATCTTGACATGGCTCAGAGTCTGTCTTGCCCCACAAAACAGTCCTATTCTGTTCAGGAGCCTTCCATTTTACCAAATGTCCATGCACCTCGAAGTCAAAACAGCACCCCTCCTTCACTCAGTGTTTTCAGTCCTTGGGGGAGTGCAGCCCACCTGCTTGGACTCTTTACAATGTTGGTGTAAGGGAAATGTGATGGTAGTTGAAGGAATTCAGTTGACTTCAGTCCTTGGTTTGAATGAGCCTCTAAAGATTGGAAAAGAGTATTACTGACCTTCTCGTTGATTAAAAAAAAAAAGATAAGTAATGATCTGCCAAAGGGGACAGTAGAGCTAGCTGTGCAGTTGGTATGGGGTGGACCATGTTCCTGCAATGCTTCTTTGTCTGTCCTGCGCAAGCTGTAAATTGCATGATAAAGACGGTGTCCTATTTGGCCATGGTTAATTCACAAACTCCACCGTTTAGGTAGCTGTTGTGACTTTCAGAAAGTCCAGAGAGGAAGTCACCGAGTTAGGTCAAGAAGCAAAAATGAGGATCAAGAAAGAATGGGGTGAAAGGGGATGGAATCCCATGCTATTTTGCGCTAGTGAGTCCAAAAGATCAAGAAGCCTGTTAGCGACTTACGGTTAACCTCTCTTCTACAGGAGGACTCTTCGGGTGATGGTCATTCATGGACTTAACATTCATATTCACTTTCATTGAGGAAAGATGTTTTCCTTGATCCTCGAACTGAATACAGAGAGATGACAAATCTAATCCTGTTGCCTAGCGGTGTAATCATTGCGCACCACACAAAACTGACCTAAATCAGATGGATCGTTCATATTGAGACTGTATGCCACCAATTGTTATACAACACAGTCACCCAACATTCTGATACAGTCCACTACTCTACTGCGCAAAGGCAGCAATGACAGTCATAGTCTAAACAGAATTCTTGACAGGGAAAATAAGAGGGAATTGACAAATATTGTTCATCACAAAGTAAAAAATTAGAAACATCATAAAGCATAGTTAGTTAGGCACAAACTTCATCACAAGCATCACAAGGTCAACACTTAAATCGGGAGCACACAATCTGCGCAAGTGGAGTGACATTCGTGTTGCAGGTCAACTGGCCTGTTTTAATTGTGATATAGCACTGTAATTGTATATTCTCATGCGGACATGTACGCTTGACTCCACCTTGAGGTTGACAGTTTTCATGTTCTTATACAGTATGTTCTCACTGAGCATAATCAAGTGACATGAAGAGAATTTAAAAGTTGAAATGCTGAGTTTGCAGACAAGCATACCTGTATTCCCCTGAAGACGCCATGCGTGTGTATGCGGTACTGTGTGCTGCAGCTGTACACCATGGGGTCACTGTCGTAGCCTCCTGTGTGACTGACAATACACAAATAGGCAAGCCTTGAATTGGGATGCATAACTTTTGGAAGAAAATGACTTTGACCAATGGAGGTAAAATGTCATTTATAGACAAAGCACACAAAATGAGTGCACAACTATAAGGTCTGTGGTGTCTGCCCTCTGTGGAACCTCCGAGAGGACAAGGAAGAAAAAACTAGGTTGAAAAAGATCAGTTTGATTCATGTTAATGTACTTCCAGGTCGAACCATTTGCATGATCTTCGGGTACACTAATCATAGAATGAAGGATAGAGTACAGAGACAGACAACAATCCCCACTCACATTCAGAATCTTCAGTGAATCTAATCTTTGCACAGTGGGACGAAGACTGTATGTGAAGAGACCCACACAAGCACAGGAATAACAAGTACCACACGGAAAGGTGTCATTATATAGATACCGTATATCAAACCCGTCATCCTTCAGCCATCACCTTACCATGCTGGATGAATTTGTGTGTCTCAGCGAGTTCTAGGTGAGGGACCAGACAAAGCACCACTCAGAAACATAGAATGAACGAAGCAGAACATGTTTTCGTTGGCTCGGATGGTGACCACTTTGAGAGCCAGGCCTAGAGTTGGAGTTCAATGACAAGGACTTGCTGTACGGCCCTGCACCAGTTTCGGTGGTTGCTGAGGCAAAAACTCAGGCGTGGAAAGTTGGTGAGACTACGGAAGCCAACATCCGGATGGCTTTGAGGAAATTCTGGTCCACCATCCGATGTCTCAGGAGGGGGAAGCAGTGCACCATTAACAATGTGTACAGTGTTGATGGTGCATTGCTAACCTCAACCCAGGACATTGTGAGCCCTTGGGCGGATTACTTCGAAGATTTTCTCAACTTCACCAACACGCCTTCCTTAGAGGAAACGGAGACTCGGGACTCTGGGGTGGAGTCTCCCATCGCTGAGTTTGAAGTCACCGAGGTGGTTAAAAAGCTCCTTGGTTGCAAAGCGGGTGGATGAGATCCACCTGGAGTTCTTCAAGGCTCTGGATGTTGTGGGGCTATGCTGGTTGACACGTTCTGCACCATTTTGTGGTCATTGGGGAGAGTGCCTCGGGATTGGCAGGCCAGGCTGGCGGTACCTCTTTTTCAGAAGGGGGAACAGAGGGTGTGTTCCTACCTCAGAGGGATCACACTCCTCAGCCTCCCTGGCGAGGTCTATTCAGTGGGGCTGGAGAGGAACATCCGTCAGGAAGTTGACTCTCAGATTCAGGAGGAACAGTGTGGTGGACCAGCTCTACACCGTTGGCAGGGTCTATGAGAGTGCATGGGAGTTCACCCAACCAGTCTACATGTACTTTGTGGCCTTGGAGAAGGGGTTTCACAGTGTCCCTTAGGGTGTTCAACGGGAGGTGCTTCGGAGGTATGGGGTACCGAACCCCCTAATACGGGCTGTTCTCTCCCTATACCACCGATGTCAGACTTTGGTTCGCATTGTCAGCAGTCAGTCAGATTCATTTCCAGTGAGGGTTGTACTCCCTCAAGGCTGCCCTCTGTCACCGATTCTGTTCATAAACTTTATGGACAAAATTTCAAGGTGCAGCCGAGGCGTTGAGGGGGTCCAGTTTGGTGGTCTCAGTATTGCATCTCTGACTTTTGCAGATGTTATGATGCTGTTGGTTTCTTCAATCTGGGATCTCCAACCCTCACTGGAGCAGGTTGCAGCCGAGTGTGAAGTTGATGGGATGAAAATCAGCACCTCCAAATCTGAAACAATGGTCCTCAGTCAGAAAATGTTGGAATGCCCTCTCTGGGTCGGGGATGGGATCTTATCCCAAGTGGAGGAGTTTAAGTATGTTGCGGTCTTGTTCATGAGTGAGGGCAGGATGGTGCGGTAGCTCGACAGGCAGAGCAGTACAGTGTCTGCTGTGATGCAGACTTTGTATAGGTCTGTCGTGGTGAAGAAGGACCTGAGCCCAAATGTGAAGCCCTCAATTTACTGGTGGATCTATGTTCCTCACCTATGGTCACTAGCTATGGGTCGTGACTGAAAGAACGAGATCCTGGATACAAACGGCCGAAATTAGTTTTCTTCGCAGGGTGTCCAAGCTCTCCCTTAGAGATAAGGTGAGAAGCTCGGTGATCTGGGAGGAGCTAAGATTCGAGGCGTTTCTCATCCACGTTGAGAGGAGCCGGATGAGGTGGCTTGGTTGTCTGATTAGTATGCCTCCTGGACACCTAGTGAGGTGGTCCGACCATGTTCCACAGGCAGGAGGCCCCGGGGATGACCCGAGACACACTGGAGAGTCTATGTCTCCTGCCTGGCCTGGGAATGCCTTGGGATCCCATGGGAAGAGCTGGAAGAAGTGGCTGGGAAGAAGGAAGTCTGGTCTTCCCCGCTAAAGCTGTTTTCCCCACGACCCGACTCCGTACAAGCGGGAGATAATAGATGGATGGATTACAAAAAAGTATTGCTGTTATAATTAAGACTTAATTATGTTAAGTCATACTTGTAATTAGTACTTCACACATTTGAGTTCTGAGGAATGCAGACATTTTCTTCTCTGTTGTTTTCTGTGTTTTATTTTATTTATTGTTGACCACCCAGCAGGTGAATGGCTTATCAACATAGCATGTCACATGTGGAAGATTGGAACAACACTTTCATTGTGACACATCTGCAAGAGTGTCACAATGTCACAAGATGTCACTTCAACATCTTCTTCTGATAACGTCCACTGTGAGAACTCTCGCTTTTGAAAGGTGTGTATTTCCATCTGTTTGCAAGCAAGCAGAATCTTGCATATGTATCTGCTGAATTATCAATGTCACCATCATAACTATTAGCTATGCACCATGATGAAATCTTTTTTGTAAATGTCTTTACACCTGTGATTGTTGAAATACTACCACAGCACAGTTGCAGTTTCCAGTAGAATGATATCAGAACAATGGTTCCTTTAATCGGCCAAAGTAAGGTAATTATAATATTAAAAACAACTCCCAGTATAAGATGCATTGCAGTTCGACACTACTGCAAACCGCACCACCATATTACGAATGTGATACCTCGCTAACAGTGGCATTCAAAAAGTGATTCGCACAGTCTTTGTAAAGTTGGAACTTTGGGTACATCTCTTGCATTCAAACCAATTGCATTGTGCCAGTGAGAAACCACCTGAGATAACTCCATCCTAAATCAACTGTAATTCTATAATATGCATATCATACAAATATAATGCAGCAGCTCGAGCCGAAAGTTTCATGCACTCACACATTCACAACCTTACATGCAGTTTGCATGTGTTTGTGTGACCTAAACTCAAGCTGTGCTCAACTCCCCAATGCTTCCTCTTCCTCCTTAGCCCGATTCAGTTTCTCTTTATCTCATTCTCTACCATCGACTCCCACCTCTTCCTCCCTCTCATCTCTTCCTCCTCAACCTTACTCCCCCATGCTTCGCTGTATCCCCGATTGATAGAGCAGGACAAATGAAAAGCTTGATACGAGACATTTTCATAAAACTTTCATCATGACAAATACACATCAATACACTGGAAAGTAGACCACTGGAAAAAAAACTCCCAATTGCAGTACTTCTTTCTTCTACTCTTTCATGTACGCACACAACTTTATAAGGGGCATACACTTGTACACACGCACCCCTCCCCCCCCACACACGCATGTGTTCATTTGCTATGATGGATGCCTGCTGACTCGAAGGCATTTGCAGGTCATGATGACACTACAGTAGCACAGTGTGGGTGGACCTTTGAACTGCATTTGTTGTACTTTTTTTGTTTTTTTTTACTACAGTAATTTTGTTTCGACTTGCATATTTGGGCTTCAATGTGACCATGAAAAGGGTTGAAGGATGCAGCAGCATTTCAAAAACTGGACATCGGGGTACTGACATAGGAAATTCAAGTATTAGTTTGTCTGTCAGAGTTTACCTGATGAAGCAGGAAGGCAAAGACACAGCAAACCAGATTACAAAACTGGAAGCACAAGGAGCACAAAACAAATACTGTTCGTAGTGGAGAAAGTGACTGGATAGCAGCGAGCTAGGGATCAATTTGCATTTATATTAGTTGTATTTTAGTGCTGGAATAAAACAATTTTTAAAAAGCTGAAGGAGAGCAGTGGAAAATTTTTGATTAATGGAGACGGCAAACTGCTTTTTTGCGTGATCTCAACTATTCCGTTCATCTCGTATGGACTTTGTATGGTGATTTGGCGTTTTTCACTCTGATCCAAGTATAGCGGAATGTCTAAGGTAAAATTAGCCCAAAATGGTTCGATTTGAAGTCTGACCAAAGTCACATGTGATGTCAGCATACACCACAATTTGAGGCAAAGGTTCAGTGAGTTAAGTGTGGCAATGATGAGAAAGACTGTTGGATGATGACCAGACCTCAGCCAAAGTTTTTGTGCTCCTGACTCTTGAACAGGTTTGACATTTATAATTGTTCGCCCCTGACTGTTTTCTGAGCAGAAATTGAATTAAAAAGCATGTGACCCACAGAATAAACAGGTTTGCGACACCACAAGCATTGTTTTTTCACCTGTTGAATTGTCAAAGCTCAAAGATTGTTGCCAAAATACAGAACAAACTACAAAAAGGAGGTGAACAGACATTGGGTGTCCAAATTAGGATGAAAACGATTGTGATCCTTTGTGGATGAGTCACAATTGTTTGAACGAGCTCCAGACCAAGAACCTTTGCTTCTGGCATGTCAGCATGAAACAACACAATGTAAATCAACACTCATTGTGAGAATGATCAACCTTTACAAAATATAACTCAATTCACAGATTTCCTAGATGGTGACAGGGTTATGATGGTTTTGGATTTTTCATTGCAATTGTTTCTGTTTGACTTGTATTTTTTTAATTTGTTAATTTAAATTATTTTTAGAGATGATTCATTTTCTTATTAGTTTTTATTTTAAAAATGCTTCATTTGAATGTAATAAAATAAGATTGTCATGATTCTGTTTGGGACCAATAGGTGGCACTGTAGAGCTCTCCCTGCAGCTGCACACCTGTTGGTCATTTTGTAATTAGTGCTTTAAAAGGACTCCCAGCCCGATCACTTATTGTCGGGTCATTGTTTGTTTGTTCTGTCATACTTAGGTCATGTTCAGGTCATGTTTCTGTTACGATTAGTTTTGAGCTTCTGCCATGGTTTTTGTTTGATACTTTGGACATTGTTTGTTTTGGATTTAGTTTCAATACAATTTGTCAAGTACACCCTGCTCCTCCCACTTGCCTGCTTTTTGGGGGGTCCTCCACCACCTCGCAAACGTGACAAAGATCAACTACAATTCTCAACCAACTTTTTCACCTTCCTTGTTCTGTACTGATGTACAGCAATTCCAAAAGAAATATATTTCAAATGAACTCCAAAAGTTCATGTATGATATTAAATGACAAATGATGTTTTTTTTTGTTGGCTGGAGAATGGAGGAAGTCTCAAAGGCACCTTTTGGTGATACCGGCTCGTTTAGTGTCGCCTGCACAAGGCTTGCATCCTTGTCAATGATCTGATTGCTTCAGCTAGTAAGGACTTCATTGAACAAGACTAGAAAATACGGTCAACAGATTACATGAATATGATGATTGACCATTCTTCCCCACCCATCTCATCCCCCATAGATTGGCTTTTTTTTTTTTGCTTTCTTGATGTGGACATATTTGAATGTGGACATTTCATCATCAGTACAAGGGTTGTCCCAGCTGTCTCCAGGCAGTAAGCGGGGGACACCCTGAACTGGTTGCCAGCCAATCGCAGGGCACACATAGACAAACAACCATCCTCACTCACACTCACACCTCAGGATAACATAGAGTGTTTTATTAAGCCTGCCATGCATGTTTTCGGAATGTGGGAGGAAACCCGAGTGTCCGGGGAAAACCCACGCTGGAACGGGGAGAACATGCAAACTGCACAGAGGGAGGCCGGAGACAGAATCAATCACAAGGGTCGCAGAGGGTGCTGGAGCCTATTCCACCCATCTTCGGGCAGAAGGCGGGGGACACCCTGAACCAGTTGCCAGCAAATTGCAGGGCACACAGAGACGAACACCCATCCGCGCTCACACTCATGCCTAGTAACCATTTAGAGTGTTCAGTGGGCCTGCCACGCAGGTTTTTTAGAATGTGGGAGGAAACGGGAGTACCGGGAGAAAACCCACGCAGGCACGGCTAGAACATGCAAACTCCACACAGGGAAGCCGGAGCTGGAATCAAACCCGATACCTCTGCACTGTGAGGTTGATGCGCTAACCGCTGGATCACCGGGCTGCCTAAATAAATGACGCAACAGAAAAACACAAGAAACTCAATGTGATATAATAACTATCTGTCCATCCATTTTGCATATGGCTTATCCTCACTATGTTACGAGTGACTTGGAGTCGATCCCAGCTGAGTTTGGGTGAGACGTGGGGTACAGTGTGCACTGCTTGCCAGCCAATCGCAACACATATTTCGACACAGCCTACATAAAAAAATGCACGCACCCCGATTCAAATCCTTATCCTCAGAACAGCGAGCCAGATGTGCGAACCACTCATCCACCCTGCCACATAACAAATATGCAAAAACCACATTGCCATGTACACTTCAGTAATTTCACTGCCAAAAATCAGGTAGTAGTGCCCGACTCGTTTCTGCACGATATTTTCTATTTTCACAAAGTGCACCCTGCTGGCTGCTGCTTCGTAAAGAGAGCGATGGATGAGTTCCTACCTCTTCACGGTGGATGCCAGTGTATTGATAGGGTTCCAAGCCACACACTCCAACTGAGAGGCCATTTGATATAAATTTTCACCACTGTGGAGGACAGACAAGATGTAGAAAAAAAAATAAAATCATGAACTGGGCATAGGACTGTCAATTGCCAGGACGGGAGTAGGGTGAGTGGCCCCTTGTGATAGCTTCATGTTGTCTCCAAAGGAAGCCCACTGGTGACAAATGGCAACATACACACACGCACATACGCAAGCACACTGCGACACAATTTGAAGTGAAAGCAGATAATAATATACCCCTCAAGGCAACTGAACTCACCGGCAACATGAATGGAACAAAGCCAAGAGGCATTAAGTGACCTTCCATGCTCTCATTTATGCACACAAACCGATGCTGGATTTACAGCCTCCCATATACACCACCTGTAGCCTGCAAACAATCCGGAGTTGACGCGATATCCTGCTCAACGCACAGCTACTTTTGAGTGAGGCCACACAGACAGCACAGATGGAGTTGACGTTGATGCTGAACAAAAGATACAACATTGCGACTGGAAAGTAATAAAACAGCATGTCCTTTTGATAGCACAAAGCTTGGGGGCGTAAACTGAAATCTTGTTTGCATTTAATCTGATATCTTCGTTCTTGCTGTTAAATGGTATAATCCAAAAGCAAGTGCATGTCGTTGATACTCGTTACCCAACCTTGACTGTGCACATTTTACATAAAAAAATCTCAGAGCACATTATCACCAAACAAATTTGCTGCAGAAAGTCTGCAGCTTGAAACAATAATGACCTTGTCTTGATTTACTCACAAATATACTCTGTTCAGTGTGAAACTAAGGTCTTTTTAGTTCAACAAAAATCTATTACGGGGAGAAGAATGGCACCGTGAGCAAAAAGGTTACACATTCTGCCATCTTGTGAAAGAGCATTTACTGGTAATTCGTCTGCCTCTCACTATATGTCGCTGGCATAAATGGATGAACACAATATTTGTGAAATGTTCAAACTGTTCAAAAGGAATAATTTCCCACAGCATATCTAATGATCTGTCACAGAAATGTAACACGGCGCCCTAGCTGGAAAGGACAGCATTATATAATAAGGGGAAACCCTCTGGACACTGAACCACTGCGAGGTAAGAATTTGGTCAAATTTCACCACAATTAGTCCTTTACCGAATTGGTGTCCTTGCTGCTCATGAGAAAAAAAAAATCCCTGATCAAAATTAAAAGATTACGAAAAGATGATTTTTTTTTTTAGCTGAATGGATACAATTGAAAAAGTGGAGTGTATAAAGCGCACCAGTGGACAAGGCCCTGTCTCGGAGTAGATGATATTAACAACACTCAGTATTTACAGGCTCATGTTAAATTACACTAATACAGCATCAGCATGTTTTATTTCACATGGATTGCGTGGGCGAAGTTGACAAGATGCCGATAAAATATAGTCCGAGTACCAGGCTGTGAGGTTAGACAGCCACTTCAACTCAAGTGTGTGTGTGTGTGTGTGTGTGTGTGTGTGTGTGTGTGTGAGTGAGTGAAAGAGAAACGGGGGTGAACGTGAACTTGGAGGTCTGCTGGTCGTCTTTGTCATAAACATAAGCCATATCTTCTCAGCAAACACACACAGACAGACACACACACACACACACACACACACACACACACACACACACACACACACACCGAACTGTGGTACTCACAGAGACTTTGCTGCTGTGAAACGGAAAGAAAACACTGTCATAGTATGTGAAGGATGTTTCAATGAGAAATATAATATGAATAGCAGCGCAAAGTAGTAAACTTATAATGCTACATTTATTAAGTATAAGTCCTGCGTGTGTGTGTGTGTGTGTGTGTGTGTATAGTTTTCCAACGTCTCGGTTCTCGTCCAATTCGGTTTTCAACCAAAAATCTCGAGTTTTTTTTATGCCTCGGATGACGAACATATTTCGGTTCTCGAACAAACTGAGCGCACTTGAATGCACCATTTGACTCCTCTCGCCTTCCTTACACGAGGAAGTGACGCTTCCTTGTGTTGCTTTCCATTGTGAGCAGACGTGTTCAGTAAACATTTTTATTTTAAAAAGAGCGTGGTTTCGGTTTTCGAACAATTTCAGTTTTCGAACAGCCTTCTGGAACGGATTATGGACGAAAACCGAGGTTTGACCGTATATATATATATATATATATATATATAAACCTGTATAGCGTACTCCAAATTTCAGAACATCTGTATGAATCTTGAAAAGTTGGTAATCCACACATCAGAAAGACTCATCCTTTACATGTCTGGGCATGCTTGCATACACAACCGTCAGCAAAGGAAATTGAACATCCCCGAGAGGAAAGCTGCAATGGCAACGAGACCTGTCCTGAAGGTGAACATCCTGTTCAAAGTGCATCCTGCTACCGTTCACTGAATGACAGCCTCCTTGTGTGAAACAATAGTTGCAAAACATTCCCACCTTTAATTTGCTGTTGTCTCATAAAAATAGATTTTGCACGTCAGGTCAGCCTCATGACGTTGTATGTGATCACGGTGTACATAGCGTATACAAGGAGGCTGTATGTGTGCGTTTATGAGTGTATTACCTGTTGTAAGGGTTCCTCAGCAGCAGAGCCTGACTGCCTGTACAGCTGTCTGAAGGGGTGTGGCATCCATACATAGAAGGTGGCACAGGATACTGCTGCTCTGCTACACATGTACACATACATACGTAAAGAGACGCACACAGAAATGTGTATGTATATACTGCATACTGTATCAATTTGGTTCTGTCATTATGCATTGAAGTTTGTGTCAGTGTTAACCCTGGAGAACCCAAGAACCCTTTTTTTCTTTGGAAAGTGATGAATTATACGTTATGACTGCTATATGTTCACTGAACACCAAAATATATGTTTTCTTAAATATTTAATGCTTTAATCCTAATTCAGGATTAGGGCCAAATGTGACCCTTTGGGATTTAAGGGTAGCATTTGATTAGCAGAATTTATAGGGGCCAAATTGGACCCCGTGAGTTCTCCAGGGTTTTAAATTCTGTATCGTTTAACCGTGTAAATTCAATGAGACAGTAGCAAGCAAAAGTTGCTCAAAACTCCACTGTAAACCTATCACGCATGGCATCATGCTAAAACCCAGCCTACTGTGCTAGCTTGACTTTTGAGTTTCTTTTAAGCCATGACTAAGTAACTCAATTTACCCGTATTTCAAATCAGAATTGAAATACATTGAAATTTGCCATTTCCATTACTGCATTCCAGCTCCTCGAAAAACACCACCAGTTTGTGTGTGTGTGTGTGTGTGTTTTAAGGTGTTTTCATGAAAAAAAGGCTATTTTATACATACATATATACATATACAGATATATATATATACTGTATATATATATATATTTATATTGTATATATACTGCAGAGACAGACAGATAGATAGATAGATAGATAGATAGAACAAGAAAAAATAATCCCAAAGCAAAAGAAATGTGAAGTCAGCCCACCTCACATACGTCAAAATTATGGTACAGGGAAGCTACAGTTCTGTTCTTCCAGTGGTGGCGTAGCCTAAATTTGTATGGAAGTATTGATGATAGTATTCAGCAGTTTCAGAATCGGAACACTTTGGGATTCGTTTCATGTCTGTTGGAGAATTTGATTCAAACTGCGGCAAATGTTAGGTTGAAAAGTTGTCCAACGACCTGCATACAACCTTGGATCTCCCAGGATCTATGGAAAGCATTGTTAGGTTTCAAGTTTCATTATTTCACACCTTCTTTAAGGACTTCTCTATCCATCCCCCTTTTTTTTCCAATTTTTATCCGCTTTTTTAAATTTATTTTTAATTCTGTGTCTGCTACCCATCTAGAGTGAACTGCTCCCTTGACACTTCCCCGCATTCCGATTGCTCTCCCAGCTCCCAAAGTGCTGCTCATTCCTGTTGCAAAGATACCCCGAAATTTATTGGGACAATGACACAACACACACACAGCACTATTTTCACTTATCACCAATAACATATGGTGAGTATTTTTAATGGGATTGGTTGGGTGGATGAAAGAGTGGAAGAGAGGAGAAGCCAAGGGAGTTTGTGAGTCAGGATGTGGCTGATTTATTCGTCGGACAGGCCAGGTCACCGCGGAGACGTCAGAAGACGTCCCCACGGTGAGGTCAGCGGTCTTACACTCGCTAGACATAAATACATATTCGTCTAAATCTGCTTTCCTCTCCTGAGATCTGTGAACCATTGATTCTGGGCGACATGACATCCTATCAAACATACCAAGGGCATTCTGATGACTTAAAGTGTCTTCGTGTTTGAAGGAGTGGTTGGAGAACTGCGAGCCGGGGTGAGACGGAGTGTGACCGTAATTGCCGGCACCATCAAACGCAACCGTGCCGTAACCTGCAACACAAAAAAAACAAAAACACCAAATTCAAGTCGTCCATTTGAGTTCCATGACCAAATAGATCATTTCCAGATCCATTTGTCAATATGTCCACTGAAAGAATCAGTGGATTGAATTATTCCGTTTTATTTCGTCAAGTGAAGAATAATCAAAGAATAAAATCATCCGCAGGACTTTTCTATTGTGTGCAGCCAATTGAGATAAAAAAAGCTGAGCAAATTCAACACACCCTTTTTTTTCAGTGTAGTGATGCATGCGCAATATTATTTTGGTATTCGAAACCCAATATTAAATCACCATTGATGTTTCTAGCATGTTAAACCTTGTGTTTAAACAGCAATAAGTTGCATCTCAAAATGTTATTATTTCAATCATCGTTATTTAGTTTTCAGTTTATTTAAATTTGGGGTAATAAAATAAACACACACACACCGAACGAGTCTCTGACGCTTAGATGTGATTCATGTCACGTCTGACTAAATGGCAGAACTCATTCCCATAAATCACACTCGCTCGCACACACACACACACACACACACACACACACACGTACACACACAGTCAGTGAAGATTCAATGCAAAACATTGCACTGCCGCTTGGTAAAATGATAAAACAAAAATAAAGTCATTCTGTGTTCACGCATAGGTTTGTGTGCGGGTTTTTTCCATTTGGAATGCCTGTCTGAATTTGAAAATCCCCGTTCGATGCTAACGAAATGCCTAGAAACCAGTGACGTGCAGTGAGGGTTGGGGTTGGGGAGGCACTGACTGAAATGAAATCCTCCATTTTCAGGGCGAGAAATTACAGCTTGTAGCATCGCACGGCGATTTTTACGATAAAATGGTCAAAATAGATCAAGAACGACACCAAAATCATAATCGAGCGGACAAATATTAATACTTGTGATGACAGGGGAGGCACAGCCTCACCTGCCTCCCCTGACTGCACGCCACTGCTAAAAACGGCACACGTAATGTAATGTTAATGTTAAATGTGCACACGTGTGCTCCAAGCTAAGCTTGAAAGCAACAAGAAGCTGTAGCATCGATTAACGAAAAAAATTACTGGAAACAATTTTCCAGCCAGATCTCGGCACAACCATGGTTGCCTGTTCACAAGCGTGCCGCTAGGAAGCTTTTGCGGTGATGCGCCGGTCCCTGAGTGACCCCGCACTACTATCAGCTCTACTGTGTGACCTGAGTCCTGCTGTTGGTTTGTTTGCGTGTGCTCGTCCAGCCACAGCAGGGACCAGATATAACAGTTCAGAGGTCAGCTCAATGCTTTGATTGTAATGTTATTCCTAAATTATCTGCTTCATAGGCACGTTATTACTAATTAATCTGCTGTCCTGCATGAGCGCCTGATCGTTATTGTTGACATTTTACTTGTCTCTTGCAGCACCTTTTTTTTTTCTTAAACACAATTTTTAAATCTGAAGTCGTAATTTGGTCACCAAATGAAATCTGGTTGATTTCGTGTACGAAAAGGTTAAAAGGCACTCATTTGAATCACAAAGTACTTTAATGTTGTTATATTAAGGCACAAAAGTGTCTCAAATTTTCAAAACATGTTCACTCGCTTTCATTAAGGGATTCAATTGCTTGCACTTAATCATAATGATAAATTTCATCATTGCAATACATTGTAAAATCTGAAGTTGTTAATTGTTGTTAGTGGAGATCATTCATTCTTCTGATTTGAAGCAATCACAGGAGGTTTCTGAGACTCTTTTTGAACTTCAAAAGTAGAATTTCAATCAATGTCAACATGTAAGGCAATTACAGTTGATGCCACACGATCATCTCCCTGGTAGGATTAAATCATAAACGACATTATTTTTAGTGCGTGATACAATGCTCGACAAAATGCGGGTATATTTTTAAAGCCTAAAAGACAGGAAATCTCGTTGAAGAAATATTAGTAGGACGCCATAGAAAATGTCCTGTACACTCCCGCAAAGTAAAAGATGTTTGGGGTCAAAATGAAACCCAAAACATCTTCAGTTGTGGATAACGTTTTTTTTAATTCTTAATGCTGACCATTAATAACTCATCAATATCAATGAGATCACTTCATCAGATGCATTTGCACAAAAATGCTGCATGACATGTTTTACCTTGTGACAAAATAATGCTCAGTGTTGTACTTATTAAGCACATTGTTTCCATTGCGGTTGTAATTTCCTTAATATTCTATTCTCATATACTGTAGTTTAATAAAAAAACAAATGTAGGTAACTAATTTCAACATTGTGCAGTTCTCCACCAATGTAATGTACTGTAAATATGTTATTCAATTAACCCACTGAAGTTAGGACGAATGTGACAAATGGCAACTAACTATTTTTTTGGACAGCTTTTACTGATTTTGTGCATGTAGGGGTACTGAAAATGGAGCTCAGTGAGTGCACATCAGTTCCACATGAAAAAAGAAACAGAAGTCTTGGCGTCACGTCGATCATGTCAATTGTGGTGCTCAATGTATCCAAATCCAAGTAATCTTTACGTACTGTTTGCTCCTTCACTGTAATTACTTTTTTCTTTGAACTTGTGCTGCTTTATTTGGATTCATGCACGGCTTTTATCGTAAGACTTGAAGTCCGACCTGCTACACAGCAACTGTCAAAAATAATATGTGGAACTTCCAAAATGTGTTCGGTTTCTCTTTTTTTTTTCCTGAATTTTGTTTATCACACAGTCGATAAAGTCAGTGACACATTGGGAGAATGAAGGCTACAAGGGAGAGCAGGCCCTGAAGGCAGCATCTCAACATTGGTCATAGGTCACACGGATGTGATGTTCAGAGAATGAGCTTTACGTGTCGACAATTTGTATGGGTAGGGTTACACACACACACTCTCTCACACACACACACACACACACACACACAAACACACACAGGCATGCTGTACGGTATAGTGCCTCTACCTGTCTGGTTGCGGGCGGCAGGTTGTACGTCCATGCAGTTGGTCAGGTATGGCGGGTTGCTAAACATCCTGCCCGGGGGTTGGTGATGATGCGCGGCACCGACTGAAGGTGGCTGGGCGGCGGGTGCCGGCGCAGGAGGGGGCGCCCCGAAGGCCGTCCCGTACCGACAGGCCCCCGTGCCCGTGAACTGCCCCGAGAAGTGGACGGTGAAGGCGCTGAGGCCGCAGTGAGGATCCGAGTCCAGGTGGTGGGGGTCACCCGTGCTCCCCCAGCTGGGCTCCTGCTTGATAAAGGAGTGCGGCCCGAGGGATGTGTGAGGGGCTCCCAGAGATGAGTAAGGGGAGGTGGCGGTGTGGAAGTCCAGGACGGGAGCCCACTGAGGGGCCGTGCTGACTGGTAGGGCCGGGCAACTTGGACTGGGCCCGGCTGGGACTGGAGCTAGCAGGGAGTTTAGGTCACGTACATCTGAACCCATGGTGGTCCAGGACCAAAAGCAACACACACACGCACACACTCACACTAGATGAAAGTTGCCTCCTTATCAATTAAACCGCCTCACTGACCTCTTGCCCCCAAAGATCCACTTTGTTATTAAGACGTCTTGCCAAAGTCTGGCTCAGATGATGCCCATCGGTTTGGGGGAAATACCACACAGTCTGCAGAAACTCCTCAAGTTCATGGTGATGCGGCGGTCAATTTGACTACGTTGAAAAGAAAAGCGGAAAGAGGACAAGCGGCTTTGGTCTTCGCTTTGGTGTGGAGGAGTATTGGGTCCATTCAAGGAGCACAGAGGTTGTCTTCGGGAAAAGTGATCTCTGAATGGAGGAAGAGGAGTGGACCAGTGAGGAGGAGTAGCCCTCTTTACCCTCCATGCTCTCCATCCATGTGTAGGCGGAGTCAAGACAGGACACTACATTTATACAACCGTGTATTTTCATTTTGAGTCATTTATTTTATACATACAATCATACATACGCACACATGAAAAAAAAGCAATATAATGAGTTGGTTTTATTTACCTTCGAAAAATAACATCAACAGCCAGATGAACACAAAATATATACTTTACATTTGGAATCTGTGTTGTATATTTCATAAGATAGTTTATTGTATTTCTATCTTAAATTCTTGTTTGTTACATAAAATTTGATTATTATTTTTATGTTTTCATTTGTTTGCAAATTTTCCCATTGTGGGACTCATAAATGTTACCTCATCTTATGATTTCATTTTGTTTAGATATTTATGTCAAAAAATTAGGTTTTTGTGTTATGTGTCCAATATGATACCATGAGAAGCATGCATTTTCAACATTTATTATTTATTAAGTATTAGTTTAACATGAAATGATTTGGATTCAGGATGAAGTATCCGGTTTCATTACTATTTGGATCATGTGAATCAAGATGAAAGGGGTTTCTCCAAAATGAGAAAGTTGCATTGGGGGGGTCAATGCAACCCCCCCCCCCCCAAAAGAAAATGCACATTTTATTTGTGGCAGAAAGAGGATATGGGTCATAGTTTTATGGTTTTGACTCATTATATGTCTTTTAAACACAATGGCACAATTACTGAGCAAAGCCTTCCACACACATAAAAAAATACAAAAATGAAATTTCACTTTGTTAAAAATATAGTCATCTTTCCCCCAACTGCACACTTCTCATGCCCCTGCGATACATTTAAAACACGTTTGAAATTTTGAAACACCAGCCTTTCGTCAAACTTTCCATGATACACAGAAAGAGATGCCATCCGTCCGCTGCATGTGAGTTTTGTGCAAAAATGGTCATGGAAATAAATGAATGAATAAATGCACTCTGTAAACAGCATGCTATTGTTATCCGTCTCAATGTTTTTATTTCACCCTTTTGATACAGCTTTGAAAATATGACACTGAAATAGAATTACAGATGATCTCCGTGTTTGCACAGACGAAATAAAATGCTAAATGAAGAGGTGTGCAGTGCTTCAGTGGACCATATCGGACAGGAAAAGAAAAATAGATCAAGTTGACTGTGACGCATGCATGTGCTGAAGCGTAAAAGCTTCGCCTTAGCGTATAAACTCTAATAAGCTCACCTGATTGGCTGAAATATACAGCATGTGCAAAATTCGAAGCAAGAGATTAAAAACATCGGAAGTGCCTCATGGATAGCAGACACTTCATAATGACTGAAGAAAAAAAAAGGTGTGTGTGTGTGCGTGTGTGTGTTTTATGTACTGTACTTCCATGCATGATATCCTTGAGTCGAGTCGCTGACCACTGTTCCCAATGTGGGCCTTTGGAAGGCCTG
Source organism: Hippocampus abdominalis (assembly GCA_018466805.1). Lineage (NCBI taxonomy): Eukaryota > Metazoa > Chordata > Actinopteri > Syngnathiformes > Syngnathidae > Hippocampus > Hippocampus abdominalis. The sequence goes on along the minus strand of CM031697.1, from coordinate 10,078,468 downwards.
TTCAAGGCGTCTCTTCTTGCTGGTTGTACAAAGGAAAACAAACAAACAAAAAAAAGTGAATCGAACGCTGGTGAATTCTCGTTCGAGGATAACGTGTTGTGTGGAGAGCAGGAATGTGTTCCACTGTCTGCAGTACTGTATTGCCATCAATCTTCACCATTATTGCTTGACCAGTCGGATGCATGAGCGCTCGTCTGGGATGGCCAGCTATGTTAATATTGAGAATGGAGGCTTGTGTGTGTGTGTGTGCGCGCGCAGGAAAACGGCATCAGTAGAAGAGTGCGTGAGCATGGTTTATTTCTTGGGTTGAAACCTATCACAGATCACACGGCTTATCATGATGGATCAGTGGATCATTTATCAGCAAAACACAGAGCAAAAAGAGACCAACGTGTCCTTGTGTCCAAGTGTCACCTTGCGTTGAAAACAAATGTTGTGTTCAACTGTGAACTAATGACCGACATTCACCGTCGCACCGTGATCATTTTTGTTGTTTTTTTTTAAACTGCTTTGTTGCATGATGAGCATAACACACATTCCTAGCCAAAATATTATGATTCCGTACAAGAGCTTTATTCACCTTAAAGGTAACAATGCTTAGTTTTGCTTGACACTGTCAGAGAGGTATTCGTTCAATAATATGATGATTATCGTTGTAGTTTACCGTGCTTGAGTGCTATACTGCATCATTTTGAAAGATGTGTCAAACATTTCAGTTCATCTCACTTTCTTAAATTAGCGACTTTGATACTTCTGACAGTGTCGATCACAACTAAACTTGATTATCTTGGTAAAGGCAGAGTATTTGAGTTGGTTTTGATACACCATTGTGCTCGGAAGGGATCACGGCGATAACTCCACCCTTTAGAATGGGACCACTTTGCATCCTCCATGAATGAGACAAATATTTGTCATGAATAGACTACAATGTATTAATTCAAACCCTGGAGAACCCAAGAACCCTTTTCTTCTTTGGAAAATGATTAATTATACATTAAATGACTCCTATATGTTCACTGAACACCAAAATATATGTTTTTTCAAATATTTAATGCTTTAATCCTAATTTAGGATTAGGGCCAAATTTGACCCTTTGGGGTTTATGGGTAGTATTTGAGTAGCAGAATTTATAGGGGCCAAATTTGACCCCGTGGATTCTCCACGTCCGGGAGAGCGTGTGTGCTCTTTGTTTATAGAATTGCTCAAACAAAAAAATCCAACTATGGTATCGGTAACTTTTTACTCCCATAAAACATTAGTTATCTCTCCAAGTATCACATCATTACCAACAGACGAAAAATTCAACAAAACAAGCAACCAAAGGAAAACAAAACAAAACTGTAGCATAGTTAGTCAAAGTCAGGGGTGTCCAAAGTCGGTCCTCAAGGGCCGCTGTCCTGCCTGTTCTCCAGCTCTCCCAGGAGCAACACACCTGATTCAAATAATCAGGATCGTTCTAATGCTGCTTCACAGCTGGCTGATGAGTTGATCATCTGAATCAGGTGTGTTGCAGCCGAGACAGCTGGAAAACAGGCAGGACGTTGGCCCTCCAGGCCCGGAGCTGGACATGCCTGGTCTAGGTCGAGGTTTTATATTTACACACGTGGACAAAATCTTTGGTTCCCCTTTCAGAATGACAGAAAATCCCACAATGGCGACAACGATAACTTGAACTTGACAAAAGTTAGAGTAAATAAGTAAAATTAATCATGCAAATCAGACCTCACTTGTGGTTCAACAGAATTGCTTTAAGTACAAAAATGATGGTACCCCTGGGAAATACTGAAAATAATTTGCCGATAACCAAATACATCAACCAAGGTGGGTCCTCTAATTAGTTGCAACGCTCTGAATGTACTGCGGCTGTTTGATGCTCTTTTGAGGGAGTCCAACAAGAAGACCGTTCAAATAATTAAGTCTACTCGAGATCCAAGCATGGATATGTTTCTCCTGTTTACTTGGAGCAGAAAAAGTCCGATAGTATTGATTCTAGACAGCCAGTCTATTGTTTGTCATTTTGGTCCTTTCCGCCACAGTTCTATCCAGCAGTATGTCCTTAGTTTATGATTGTTTGTATACTGTACTTTCTTCATGGTGTATCGTTTTGTCATTGTTGTTTTTTGGTTTCATTTTCACTTGGTATCGACGGACCAATGCTATTTTGGTTTATTGAACACTATTGATTGTACAAGGTTTTGTGGTCTGCTCTGGGATGGAAATAGCCATTTGGACCATCTCACACAGAAAGGAAAAAGTAAATCACCAGGAGCCACAAAATATTTCTGATTTCGTAAATGACAATAACACTGTGTAGATTGTCGTTTTGGTTGTTGTTTTTGTTAACCTGTACATATAAAACAAAAACTGTTGCATTCATTCAATCAATGTATGAAATCAATGAGCTGCTGCAAAGAATGCATCATTTTCATGCAAGTCTGAAAATAGACATTTGGGCGAGGTTTACTTTTGAACAAACTAGTCAATGTCTCCTGAAGCCCGACTCGTAATCATGAAGTGAAGCCAAGCCACCTGTAGCCAACCAAAAATGCCACCCGCGTCTGTATTCCGTCATCATTACATTACATGCACTGTCAATGGCGTGCGAAGGTGTGTTGATGCAAACGTGCAATTGCAGACCAGGGGGAGAGAAGCTGCTGAAGAATGAACTCCCACCTGCCTTTGAATGCCCCCTCAGTAAATTTTACAAGGGGAGGTCTTCAGTAAATTTTACTTGCATAATATGAATTTCTGAAAATAAAGGCACTCAAGGGTTGACGAACAAACCTGCAACCTTCAGATTGGAAGAGAGCCACTTTACCACTTGAGCTGTGCAGTATATCGCCGTTGTCAGGCGAAATACTTGTCCCTCCAAATGGAGAGCGTTTCTGAGGACACACCAGCAATAGACAATATCAGGGGCGCCCAAGTCCAGGTGCTGGAGAACCGCGATCCAGCCCGTTTTAGATGCTTCCTTCCTCCAGCTCACCTGATTGAAATACTGTAATCAGCTTGTCAGCAAGCTTTGCAGAAGCGTGATGAAGATCCTTATCACGTACTAACACACAGTAGGAACAGCATGACTCGATGGAAGCTGAAAAAGAGTACAAATTAAATAAATAAATAAACACAACATCCCTAAAGTTAGACACAAACCAAATCCGTAACTAAAATCTTTACTATTTACTAGAAAAATCGCATTGACAAAGAATAAATAACAATCGCTATAATTTAAAACAAAAGACAACCCCCCCCCCTCACATTTGACATTAAACGCTCTAATTTTCCAAACACACAGAAGACCGCAGCAGAATGATCAAAAAGCCGCACGCGGCTCGTGAGAACCGTGTTGCCCACCCTTCATTCTAGTTGCATGCACACCAATCACCTGTTGATTGTTCGAAATTCTGACCATGCTTGCTTGGGTTTTCTCTGGGTACTCCAACTTCCTCCCACCTTCCCAAAACATGGTTGTTTGCTTCATTGTAGACTCGCCAGGGTGTAATGTGATTAGGAATGTTTTTTGGCTACATGCCATAATACTGTATGTTTTATCGACATTCCTCGCAATTGCTTGGTGACCAATTAAGGGAGTGAAGTCAGCTGGGAATGGCTTCAACTGATCTGTGACCTTTTAGAGCAGGGGTGTCAAACTCTTTTGACATTGTGGGCCACATACGGCCTCGGTAGATGTCGGGGCCGGACCATTAAAATTCTACCATTCTCTGCTATAAATAACCAAAATGTCATGTATTTCCTTTGTTGGCAAAAGCTTGTCGCTTCTCAGGACATACAAGTTCAGCCGCCTTCATCATGCATCGTTTGACAAAGTGACCGTCGGAACACGGCTTTGATGCTAATGCTACTTCGCTAGCAATTAGGTAGCTGGCTTTTACAGCTGTGTTGAGTCTGTCTCAGTGACAGACTTGAGACTGCTGTTGTCTTCTTCTCTGATCAAAACATCGTTCCCCCTAGCGAATGATGCATGAATTGCAGCTGATTTAAAAATATTCATTCCGTGTCTTTTATGTATTTTTTCACTGTTAAATGATCCTGCGGGCCTGATTGAACCTCCTCGGGGGCCAGTTCTGGCCCGCGGGCCGTATGTTTGACACCACTGCTTTCGAGGATAGGCCAATACAGAAAATGTATGAATATTTGTTCTGTGAGTACACAGTCAAAATGTCATCCTAATGAGCTCTTTCACTCACGATACTTGAATATTATATTTAATCAGATTTACGACAGTGTCAGCCATTTCGCCGATGTCATGACATCAACCTCAATCAGACTCGGCTTACGGATGCATGTGTACTGGATATCTTATATTTGGATTGATAGGTCAACAATGCCATTTAACACACAGCTTTTTCTCCTCATGACAAGCACTTTTAGTACCATGTGACTCCCCTTTTAGGATCTCTCTCTCTCTCTCTCTCTCTCCTGTTCCTCCATGAGTTGAATCATGGGTCAGTAGTTCTTTGCAAAAAGAGAGAGGGAGCGAGACTGGATTTCCAGATGGTGAAGTCATCATTTATCTCAGCTCATCTAGGTAACAAAGTACTTATGTGCGCTCACACACTATTGGGATTACTTTCAAGCAATGAAACATAGACTCACAGTCCACATCCACTCATCATCACCACAATCGGCTCCTTCTCCTACCGGACATGTTTCTTCAGAAGAGCTCAAAGCAAATTGAGACATGACAGGGCTGTAATTAGTTCCAGAGAAAGGAGAAGTGTGTTGAGTGGACATTTCCATGAAGAGACAACACACTTTCACCTGGACAATAAAATGCGATGGTTAAAACGTGAGCGTGTCCGTCTTGGAGTGTTACATTTTGAAATGTTCACCTCAGAAAACAAATGTATTGAAGTTGATTTAGTGTTATAGATTATTGGCAAAAACAATGAATATACATGATTGCCATTGGGTTATCAAGAACTAGAAGAAAAAAAACAGATTTGTAAAAGATTTTTTTTTTAAATGACACATTTGTATCTACTGAATGGAGTGTGTGCCAACAGGTGCTTAACTGGAATGCACACTGACACACTGTATCTCTCTGAAGGCTTTTTGCGTAAACACACGCCACCTTGAATTGGCGGACATTTTATTGCCCGTAATAAGCCGATGTGTGATTCACGCTAAAAGAACTTGTGAATGATACCTGCAGCCATGTGCTAGAACTCACAAAAACACTTTCACTTGCATTGAGAGAATGTACGGCTTAGTTCAAAATATACAATGAGCAGGGTTTTGTGGTTCCTAAAGGTGGATTTTTCTTTCTTTCTTAATTTTTTTTTTTTTTTAGTCGTTCCAGTGTGAAAGCCAAAGGCAGAAGTAAATGTTGGGAATTGTTTTCTTTTGTGATGGACTGATGTACACAATTAGGTTAGGTTGATGTCATGTGAATGGAACTCTATTAACCAAGGTATTATATTGTTAAAACGTGAATAAAAATTTGAAACTGGCATCAACCAACAGCTCATCCCATACTCAGTAGTACAAGTCATAAAGTGATGCATTTTACGAGAGAATGAAACAAAAGTGGAGGGAGAAATAAGATAAGTTGGCTTGCTATCGGCACTGTGTGCACTGAGTTATGTTCTGGCTGTTAAAACAGAATTCTTCAGCGATATTATCTCTGACTGTTAGTTGACAGCTGAAGGCAAAGGATTCATCTGTTCAGTACACAAAAGTACATTTTCAGACAGACACAGGAGGAACAAATCACGGTTCTTTCCTCAATACAGTGCCAAATCTTCTCTTTCAGACAATCTAAAGCCCCAGACAGGAGTTGAACATTCTATATCGCTACATATCCAAACCTCTGACCCACTTCAGATGCCTGATGTCAAATCCATCAAAAAAAGTCAGACCCAAATACTATATATGTCCTAGTAGTAACAGTTGACGTCGAAGATTGCATGGATGGAAAAAGCTTTGTCAAAGTCAAAATCAACATGTCCGATAGAGGACATTCTGGACTAATTGAATAAACAGGCTGAGATCACTCCCCGGTGGAGCTTCATCAGGTGATACAGATACACAGTGACGGATTTATACATGCTAAAATCCTTGACGTCTCATGAACACAAATGGCTCTATTTTTGTCGGCGACACGTGCGGGGATACTGGCGCATCCTGATTTTTGTGTGGGAATTTGGCTGACCTGTCCACGTCGAGCTGGGTGTATCGCCGTCTCGAGAGCGTGTCCATTGACACGCTCCCGGCGCATCTGACGATTTGATGGCAGAAAGCGCCTGCTCATGTCAAAGTAGGCAGACCTGAGGTCGTAACGTGATTTGGGTAAATTTGATCGGAGCAATTCCAGACAGAGCACCCGGCCTAACGGGCCCCTGTTTATGCCGGGCTTGTGCCAAGATCACCTAGATCAGGGGTGCCAAACCCTTATCACATTGTGGGCCACATACGGCCTCGGTAGATGTCAAGTGGGCCGGACCATTAAAATTAAACCATACTCTGCTATAAATAACCAAAATAAGGTATTTCCTTTGTTTTGGTCTAAAGAAGCACAAGAACATTCGGAAAATGTTGAAATTTAATAAACAGATCTTTTACAAAACATTTCATGAAGCTCCTTAGATTTCCTTAGACAAATGTGCAATTTACTTTTATAATTCACATATATGCATTGCAACTAATCCCACTGATTGTACAAAGACACACAACTCTAACAACTAATTGGTATTGAAAAATATCGTAATGTACTTTTAAGATTAAACGAGATTTATAAAGAAATGATTTTTTAAACCATTTACACGAGTATAAAATCTAAATATAATCCCTGCCTATACTTTACAAACTAAGGAGAGTGCTATTAAACATGTAAAGAATAAAGTATTCACATGTCCTCGATAGCGTCTGCTGTGTTGGGTCTATCTCAGTGACATACTGAGGCTGCTGTCTTCTTCTGTGATCAAAACAATGTTGTCTTTTATTCTGATCAAAACAATGTGTCCCCCTAGCGGATACTCCATGAATAGCACCTTATTAAAGATATTCATTCCGTGTCTTTTATGCATTTTTTTTCACTTTTAAATTACCCTGCGGGTCGGATCAAACCACCTTGCGGGCTGATTCCGGCCCGCGGGCCGTATGTTTGACACCCCTGACTTAGATAGAGACCTAAGAGGGCAAGAAAATATGTAGACAGTGAACAGTAACACAATCAAAGCAAAACACTTGGGGTGGAATACCCTACAATAGTCTATCATTTTCAGAAAAATGAATACTCGTCTTCTGTAAGAAAACCTCCTTACAGATAACCGCTCTCCCGATAAATCATAATTGTTATTGTGATACAGTCCCACTCAATTAAACAATCTTAGTGAAGGGCTTCTCAGGCCTCAGTGACCTAACACTGACTTGAATCTTCATCTCGTCCTTGTCACCTACACATAATGAGCGAGTCAGTCATCCAAAACAGCAACTGTAACTAACAGTGAGTTTGATGAGCATGCTGGCAAGAAAACTAAGACACTGTATCAAACAGATGAAGGACAGCGTGTGTGTGAGTGTGAGGTTCAACAGCGCGTCCATTGAAAGGAAACATTCTTCACGTGTCCTCACATTATAAAAAGAGTTTTACGAGGTGAAAGATTCCATCACATCAACCTTTGACTTAAAAAAAACAAACAAACTTTTTTTCAATCTCATTTTCTATTTTAAAAAAAAATACAGAAATTGCAGTCTCAACGGGCTTTGGCGGGATGGCCTCTATATACGATGCAACATCAAGTTGACCTTGTTTTTTGTGTTTTGGTCACTTTGTTCCACCAGGATGGTTTGTGGCCACTGGAAAAGCAAAACAAACAAAAAAAACCTTTGGTTTTAATTTAACATGATTGAAATGCGGTCCGCTTACATGTGTCACTTGATTATGTTAGAAGAAAAGAGGGAATAATTACATCAATTGACCACATTTTACCATGTGAAATCGAAAAATACTGATGGTAATAAACGCTGATTCCTTTTAATGTTGTTTTGCTATTCCTGAAATCTTCAACTCATCACTTGTTCGTGCAGGTTTTTGTCAGTCTCTGGGTGCTTCATGTGCCTCTTTATTTTCGTAGGCTTTGGTCAAAAAGACCAGGATTGGATTTGGTATTTCCACTGTAGGGGGTGCTACACAGCCTTTTTTTTTGGGGGGGGTGGGGGGGGGGCGAAATTGTGCATGACAACCTTAAAATGTGAATGTTTTGACCAGGCCCGATAAGTGTGCAAAATTTGGTGAGTTTCTTTAGGTCCCAAATATGTTCATTCATTAGAAGAAAATAAAAAAACTATAGAGACTGATTAAAGCCTTCAGAATAATTAAAGACGTGAGGATGTGCACACACTCTGAAAACATTCTACACTGAGGACGTGTGAATGTCAGCCCTCATCACTCTTATGTATGTTTTCTTACAGTTACATGTGTGTGTGGGTGCGTGTATGTAATGTACCAGTGTTTTTTGTGATGGGACGTGTGTTGGAACGAGTGAAAATGAGTGCCCTGCTGCCGACTGACCACACTGCATGATAAAGTACCAGACACATTCCAGCACTTTAATAACAAATGGGCTGACATGGAATGATGATGGCAAGGTGTGAGTTCAGTCGTCAAAGGCTGATTGTTTGGATCATGTGCCGCATAGTTCAAAAAAGTATCTCAAACGCGGATGAATTGGTTTTGTCTAGAATCAGGTGAAACATTTATTGAGCTCTGCAGACTAATTTTGGTGCAGGACATTTAACGTACCCTGAAAAAATTAGCAGCCTGTACAGCAAAGCAGGAGATTTTCTTGACATTTGTATCTTCTGTTTTGTTTGAATCAGAACTGGCTTGCTCGTCCAAATCATCGATTCTTGAGGTCCGTTTGTTAACTTTTGGAGGGCGGCTTGATTCACTTCCAACATGAAAAAAACACACAAAAAAACCCCCAAACAAACATTGTTCGGCAGAGACACAGAAATCGAGAGATGACCGCAGTGGCAGTGGGCAACGGTGGGGTAAGACCTCTGCTGGTCAGAATCAGATGACCTGTGACCTCATTTTTCCTGCTGTCGGACAGGTCATTAAAGGCTGAACTGAAGACCATCAATCAGCAGCAAACAGATTACCATCAACTCACTTTACCGCCTCCCTGCAAATAGTTATTTGAAAGTAAAAGCACTTAATCCATCATTTTATCACAACCGAGTGTTGTTATCCAAATTATTATTTGTAGGTGAACACAACCAGCAATGTAATTAGCATTGTTGATATTAAGCCTAAAATAGGATTACTAATGTTATTATTATTATTATTATTGAAAGAAAGGTCTGAGGATGAATTAAGAACTGATATTACATAATATAGCAGTGCAAAAAAAAAAAAAAAAGACAAAACCCACAAAACAATTGAAATATAATGTACATACAGTATAAGGGGTGTTGCTAGGCATGAAGCTCTACTGGGCCAGAGACTTCCTGTGATGCTAAATATTCACGTTATACTGTATATGGGAGTAATCGTCAGATTTAAAAACTACATGTTGGAGTAGACAGGGACAAACTGGTAGAACTACTTTTTTTTCTGACACTTCACCACAATTAGTTGCCTTTACCATTAAGTTTGCTTCATTTTCTTGTACTTTGGACGTATTTCTAACAAGCCGGCTGGAGAGGGACCCCATTAGCGAGGTCACAGATGTCAAATGTCGTCATTGCAATGTATCTTTTGAGTTCTCTTGTTGGTATAGACTAATATTAGCCAACCTTGGGAGGTGGAGACCGCCAGCCATTCGCGCTAGCAAGACGCCTCTTTGCCACACGTCGTGACATCACTAAAGCAGTTCTGAATCACATTTTGCATCCCTCACCAGATCGTTTCTCCTCGTTTTTACCGTACAGCGAGTTTGTGGGCTTACCAAAGCGTATTTGTTTGGCTATTGTAACACTTGAATCTGGAGCCAAATATTTTGGTATTACTGTATTACAAATGTGGGACTGTTGAATGCTTTCACTTAACAGAGGATTCTACAGTGCACAAAAAAAAAAAAAAGTGTTACCTGTTCAACTGTCAATGACATGCTGTTCTGTCCGCAAACTGTTCCATATTGTTATGTCGAGGCGACATTTTTTTAATTGGGGGAGAGTGTAGGAGACTGCTTATGTTATTCACTCGATTTTCTGTTTTGTTGCATTGTTTTGGCTTTCCTGAGTGTCTTTGAAGTAATCGTGAATTTACGTTTTTTCTGAGGCGGTCTTTGAACGCCTCTCGAGTAGAACGGCAGTTGAGAAGGCGCGTAGTCCGACATCGACGTGTCTGTATTCGCTTCCGTGGGAAACAAATTAACTCATTCACTCCCAAAGACGTTTTTAAACGTCTTTTCAGACTTGGCCTAGAATTGGCTGGTACTGAATGAGACCGTGCAAAATGATTTCAGTGTTTTGTTTCTAAACACAAGGGAGGTTTATGAAGATAATTGCTGAAACGATGTGCAAAGAACCGTTTAGCACTGAACTGCTGTGATAAACTCTTTTTCACTATCTCATTTTTGCCAATTTTGGGGGTTTGGGTTTTGTTAATTCAAGTATGGCAGCAACAACATTGTCTGGAGTGGGTCAAATATAAGACATTTTATTTTCACTTTACAGGGACTTACAATGAAGAGAAAGACACATTTATCCAACCTGTGTGTGAAGTGTAGTTTGGGCCTGTGGAGACCCCCCCCCCCCCCAGGACGTAAAAATGCACTGCTGTGTTGGGTGAGATGCAACCATAACAACTCACAGTATGAGAAACCCAAAACAGATTAAATAATGAAAAATGAATTTCGACACAGTAAGAGTTGAGGTCAACTTATCTTTTATACTTTAGTCAAGCCTGGCAGGAAAAATCTTGATCATCTAATGGTCCTCAACTCAATTTTGTGAGACTAAGTTTAGTGGTTTGCTACAAATGTGTATCTTCAGACAAATAAAATCCGCTCACCCGACCTTCTAATGAATGACTTTTTTTTTTTAATAATATGTACGTCATATTTAATATTAAGACAGAGTACTAATTGTCTGGATACTGTATTGGCCATCCCACTAATTGTTGCCGTGCCTCCCTCAAACAGACAGCTCCGGTGGAAATTTAAAAAATGTTAATTTAAAATTTAAACTGAGTCTGATTATTGTTTCCACACTCATTATTAAGAATATAATGCTCTGTACAATGTATAGGTAAACTGGTGACCCGAACCTGACCCGAAGTCTGTGTTTGTTATCTACTCTTACAACCACATGGGTCGCTCCCATTTAAAACAAAATGGAAGAAATAAGACCAATCACTGCAGCCGTTATCTGCGAGTTCAAAGCCATGATTCAACTTTAGAAACGGATCATAAATGTGTGGCTACAGAGTAAAGGTCTCAAGTCTTTGACATCTCAAAGGCAATAACTAATTCCGTTTTATAGCAGAAATAAAGCTTGACGTGTTGTTTTGGGTCAGCGATGAAGAGGGTAGTGAACGTGTGCGTGTGTGAGGGTCTGATCTTAGCAAATTACAAGAGATTGAAATTTTAACATTTAGGAATGCAGACAGGAAGACACTACAGCAGGATCTACAGGTTCATAAAGCGTCCCTTAAATGAAAGGATTCTTTTTCATTGTTGATGACAACAAGGCAGACTTGTGGATTGACACCTCTAGTGAGAGTGTGCATGCATGTGTAGGTGACCCTGGCCCAAGAGCTTAGGCCTCTTTGCCATCAATAACCAAACCATTTCATTTTCAGGAGCAACCACACACGCATGCTGCACTGCACACACATTCCTGTAGATGTGTAGGTATCAGTGTCCATCTGTGGGAGGACCATGTACCCATAAGAAGCAAAAGCCTTCCCAGGAAATCAGAAACGTATGTTTGCCATCACGGTGGTCCTCCTGGGAAGGTAATTTAATGGCAACGACACGCTACTGACTGGTTTTTCTACCTGAGTGACTTACTTTGTAATAGTAATCACACATATGAAAATCAATTACATTTTCAATAGTAAGCATGCATACTATTTGCAATGTTTATGAAATGCTTTCTAACAAGGTCTTAGCTGACTCATCATGAATTGAATTAAAAATACAGTCAAACCTCGGTTTTCGAACGTCTCGGTTCTCGACCAATTCGGTTTTCAACCAAAAATGTTGAGTTTTTTTATGCCTCGGATGACGAACAAATTTCGGTTCTCGAACTAACTGAGCGCACTTGAATGCACCATTTGACTCCTCTCGCCTTCCTTACACAAGGAAGTGACGCTTCCTCGGGTAGACGAGGAAGTGACACTTCCTTGTGTTGCTTTCCATTGTGAGCAGACGTGTTCAGTAAACATTTTTATTTTAAAAAGAGCGTGGTTTTTTTAACAATTTCGGTTTTCGAACAGCCTTCTGAAACGGATTATGGACGAAAACCGAGGTTTGACTGTACAAGATTTTTCATCACAACTGATTTTTCAGATCAGGCCTGATATATTTGATCAGGAGTGACAAATCTTGCAGTGTGACATAATGTAAGATCAGCGATTTGCCATCAGGGAAGCCCTATGATGCTAAAAGGCCATGTTGATTAGAAGACGTTGCATAAGGTCATAGAAGTGAATGTTACATATGCAAAGTATTTAAGGACTGCCAAGCTACTTAGTCTCTTGCCAGATTATTGACCTTACTGGTTATAGTGCTTCAAGTGTTGTTTTCTAAACCTCTCGATACTCTCATAGTCGCTCTCATTATTCATAGATTCTAGTTTTTAAGTATCTTTATGTTGATCTTATTGCTCTTGATCTTTGGCTTTCACATTATTGGCTTCTTGACATTTCGTTTGTTTATTCTTGGTGTTCCCTCGTACCTCGCCTTTTGCAAGCGCTTTTGTTTATGCATTGTTTTCTTCTGGCTCCTTGAGACCAGCGATTTCTGTCTGTACTTTGTCGGTGCGCTTTTCTGTAAATTTATCGCACTTAGTCTGAGCCTGCATTTGTGGAATCCATAAACATTATTCGGTTCGGTCCAGAACCTGTCACAAAGGAACAAATTACTTAATGTTTGAATAATTAACAGTGTCAGATGGTTATTAAGAAACTAGATGGGACAAAGGATATAACAGCCTTCGACACTCCCTCAACTATAATCCTTTAATTCAAGTATTTTACAAGGCCAAGGAGCAGCTGCACTTCTTCAATTTAAGGCTCTTGAGTACACTCTGAGTGCCAGGATTGCACTCCGTCGACCGCACTGTTTAATACGACTTCCCCATTTGATTTACTGTGATGTATTTTGCGGCAAGAGGTATAATGTGACAAAACACGGCCATATAACCCCAGGATATTCAACAATGTTTAGTGCTGAAACCCATTTAGCTGGAGGATTGACAAATATACTGCTTCACTCCCTTCTTATGTACAGAATTTCAATAAAATGGAGCAGTAAATCACAACTAAAGTTTAACTGCTCTATTTCTGTGAGGGCATCTGTATGAAAGGGATATGTTTGTGTCTGGCACGGATTCAGTGTATATTTATTTCTGAGGAACAAAGATTTGACGTGGCAATGACTATGAAGTGTGGTTTAAACTGGGTTTAGGGATGGTTAAGAGCGAGAAAATGACATATTTTTGCAAACCCAATAACCAGGGAAAAGGTAAAGCAAATTGTTGATTCACTGTGTACCGTATGAAACCAAACTACCAGGCACCACATTGTGACCACTTGCACAATATGAGATCAAACGCAAGATTTTGACCTCATAAAGGTGATAAAGCTATTTTAGTATTTTACATAATTTGAGGTTTTAACAGAGAGACTACCACGGTCTCATTAAAAAAAAGGAATACTCATTTAATAATGACAATCAGGACATTGATATTTTTGTAAAGTCATACTTTCTGATATTTCTGTCACATTGGTGCAATAGACGTGCTATATCAATTCCTATGGTGCGCCTCTGCACGATGCAATACACAATATGGCCAAGCATCGCCACTTACTAGGAACGTGTGTGCTTGGGGGCACATTGATGGAATGTGAATGTCAGTGGTCTCCTTATTTACTCTTCATATAAAACTCTGAGCAGTAATTAACTGCAGGTATCCTCCCCAGCTAGAGGGTAATTGACTGTTTCAAAGCACCACAACTTCATAATCCATGGTGTGTGTGTGTGTGTGTGTGTGTGTGCTGCAAGCACATGTGTGTGTATGACAAAAGTATATCAGGAAATTGAATGCGAGAGCAAACTGTATGTGAAAATATTAACTCCTTAACATTCCACACCGCCCCCGCCTTATACCCGCCCACCCCCTTGCACCCAATAAGGATAAGGGTCAGCAGTGGTAGACAAAGCCACTCAAATGCACCAGATGTCTTTATGAGAGCATTAACATTCAGATGTATTCATTAGCAGTAAGTGCAGGAAGATGCACCATGCGGAGACGTTGTGCTAACCATCAAAATATGCACCATTAATTTTAATGAGTGAGCAGAATTGGTCTCGCATGGGCAGAGGCAACATTGGATCTGGTCGCCGATACACTCGCAGCCAGAAACTTCCCAAAATATAGTTCTAGCAGTTTGCTAATTTACTATATATACGCAGGATAAGTACAGCCTCCTTTGGTGACCGAAGAAACGGGGCAATCTCAACCGTTGGCCAATGAGCTTAATTTGACTAAAATGAGGTCAATGAACTTCCGTCATTTGCTCGTGACAGACCCGCAAGTCCATCATCATCGGTCATTATTTCAGGCTGGCCCAGTCAGTCCTGCATTCCTACAAGGGTAAGAATACACAATTTTATTGATTTTGAGACAGTTTCGACCACTTTATACCCCCAAAATAGATATTCTTATACAATTACTGCTCCTCCTACTCCTGCTTCTCGTCCCACAAATTCCCCTCATCCAGGGGACGCCAGAAAATCACTACTGTCGGCACTTATTCCGTCAGTTTTTCAAAGTTACCGTCAGTCGTCAATTCGCCAGCGAAAATCGGAGTCCATCAGTGACGGATCTTCCGTGGGTACTGATAGACAAGTGTATTTGCCCACCACTGTAAACGATAAGTGAAAATTGTTTGTCATAAATGGAATCAAATGGCTTTGTGACATGCCAAAATAAAGATTTTGGGGGCGAGAACTTAGGTTTTATCTCTGATCATATAACTAGACCCCTGAAAACTCTACTTTATGATTATTATATTTGAATATTAGTTACTGGCCCTAAATCTTTGCAATACAGGAATGACCAATTCCTCGCTATTGTGTTTAGTGAGCAATTTGCCTGCAATTAGCGGCCAACTATCTGTGGTGAGATGGCTCATGCTAACACGGGGCCATATGTTACCCTATCACTGGGAACATTAAGTTAACAAGAGGCTAATTAGAATGTTTAAATTTGACTTAATGTGTGCTAATTGATGTTTGTTAATCGTAATGAGCTAGGCTGAGTTAATTGCCACCTCTAAATCCATGTTAACAAGGTTTTGTTTTTTTTTTTCTCCTGACCAGCTATGTCCCGTGTTGTAATTGCAGCAACACAAACAGCAAGGTGTTGACCGAAGGTGTGACTGCAAGTGCCTCTGAGACATGCAACCCCCATTTGCCCTTAAAGACCGAATGCTAATTAGTTATTAACACTGTTACAACAGACCACAAAGCTTGGCATTTGCTGTTTATTCATCTGAGCAATTTGTGTAAAACCAATGGCAATCTTCAAAAGAAACTGTGAACGATACTTGAAACATACACATACAAACACTGGAGAAAGACATGACAGATATAGACTCTTAAAAAAAAAAACACTTGTTCTTACAATATTATTTCGTTTACAGTACTAAAACAAAGAAACAAACAAACAAAAAACAACAAAATTACTCTAACAAGAATGGATGTGACCATTCTTCCCTAGCCTTGTCAACTGTGAAACAACAATCGAAACGTGGACCAGACAAACTACTTGAAATGTAAAAAAATAAATAAATTCAAAAGCAGGAACATTGAACTTGAAGTACTATCAGTGAGAACAGTATGAGTTAATATTAATTTATCATTCACCAAATATTTTTTTCAGAAGTGAAAGGACGACATGCAAAATATTGAACTCAGCAGTACTAACATTTGATGTTGGTTTAGCTGTCTGTACGTCGTCGCTTGGACAAGTGGAGCCTCTCGGATTTTAAGAACTGTTCAATTTTGGATATCTGGTTTCTGAATGATGACTGTTGCTCTTCCTGAGAGCACAGAGTTTCCGATTCGGAATCGGATCTTGGAGCTGCAGCGGACATTGAAGTTCTGCTTTGCATGAAGAGAGAAAACAAAACAAGCTATGACAGAAATGATTTTCTGCGGTTAAAAATAGCCTTTAAACTAGGGGTGTCAAACTAATTTCACATTGTGGGCCACATACGGCCTCAGTAGATGTAAAGTGGGCCGGATCATTAAAATTATACCATACTATGCTATAAATAACCAAAATAATGTCTTTCCTTTGTTTTGGTCTAAAGAAGCACAAGAACATTAGGAAACCTTAACAAGTAATTGGTATTGCAAAATATAGTTATGCACTTTAAGATTAAACAAGATTTATAAAGAAAGGAATTTTTAAACCATTTACACGTGCGCATACAAAATCTAAATTGAATCCCTGCCTACACCTTACAAACTATTAAACGTGTAAAGAAGAAAGTATTCACGTCCTTGATAGCATCTGCTGTGTTGGGTCTGTCTCAGTGACAGAATGAGGCTGCTGTTGTCTTCTTCTCTGATCAAAACAATGTTCTTTTACGCTGATAAAAATAGTGTGTCCCCCTAGCGGATTTCCCACGAATTGCACCTAATTAAAAACATTGATTCCGTGTCTTTCATGCCGTTTTTCACTTTTAAATTATCCTGCGGACCTGATTAATGTTTAGCATTTCTGTTCACACCACCACTATTATATAATTGTAAAATCGATGTAGTGTTGCAAAATAACACACAATGAACAAAATAACACATAATGAACTAGCGAATCAATATACAGTATAATCAATGATATGCACACACACATTGATTCGGCAGGTAAATGAGCTCCCGGGGAGTGCTCTTTTACCTGCCGGTTGAGCAGAAGCAGCCGTGGCTAAAATCACCCCGTGGCAGGGTTTTTTGTTTACGTCAATTGCATTTCCGGCACACACAAATGCAGTTTAGAACCGATGTCATTAGCCACATGTTGATTTGAATGTAAACTGACTTGGTGACATGAATAGCTCTCCAAGATCAAAACATTTCTTTTGCTAGATCAGATGTCAACTTGCTTATTGTGTCAATGTACTGTAAATGACATACCCAGAAGGATTCGGCCATGTGCTGGACGAGTATGAGAACGAACAAGAAGGGGCAGACAGTGGAACTCGGCTTTCCTACACACACACACACACACACACACACACACACACACACACACACACACACACACACACACCAGAAAGAGAATCACAAATTCCAATGTGGTAAAAAAACAAAAACAAAAAACCCCAATTAATTTAGGCGTCTTGAGGAACTGAAACAGATGGACAAAGACTGGGCAGGTAATAATCATTGTTACAATATCCATCTCAAAGAGAAAATTCAGGCCCAGACTAACCTCATGTGAAGTTCCCACTATTCTGAGTGCACACAGAATGAAGATGACTTTTATTTTACATCACTAGACCAGTTGGTTCCTAACACTTCCAGTGTGTTGCACTTTATCTTCCGTAACAGCCTGCATCTGGATCTTATAAAATCACGGTGATGGTTTGCAGTGGAGAAAACATAAAGGGTAACTGGGAGTGTGTGTAACTGTGGAAAAAAAAAATACAATTATAGGAGGATAAAGAAAATTGACAACTGATGGACAGATGATGAAGAGTGGGAAGAAAGTGAGGATGTAGAGAGACCTGCACAATTGCAAAATGTTAATTTCTATTGTCTGTTCGGTTGTCTCACAGGATGTGTCAGGACTGACACATCAGTCAGTCCACATCTTAGTCAACATTCAACACGAGTGTTCCACTGAGTACTTCACATCTTCAATTGTATGCAATGCTTTGGCCAGATGTAGGCTATTGTTATCTCCAGGTCTTCTGACCACAGAAGTTGACCATGTAATGTAAGATCTCATTACCAGTACATGTCATGATATTGGACTTGGCTCTGGTTTCTGTCTGACTATTCTAAATGTAGCTTTTGATGGTACAGTGACTTCGTGTATTTAATCTCCTCTGTTCAAGTGATTGACCCACCTCTATCCATCCATCCATCCATTTTCCGAACCGCTTGATCCTCACTAGGGTCGCGGGGGGTGCTGGAGCCTATCCCAGCAGTCTTCGGGCAGTAGGCGGGGGACACCCTGAATTGGTTGCCAGCCAATCGCAGGGCGACCCACCTCTAATGATTCCTCATTATAATACATTTTACACTTGTTCATGGATGTTTCTAATAACTTTTTCTCTCTTTCCGCTTCATGAGGTTCAATGTTCATGTACTCTCAACATGAATGATTCCAAGATTGATGACTGACGGAACTTTGAAACACTCAGGCACTAAACGCTGTTCGTCACCTGAGTCACCACTAAAAATTAAACAAAGGTTCAACGACTGTATTTGCAGTTTGACAATACACAATGAAGAATGTTTAGCTTTAGTAAACTTCCATTTACCTGTCCTACTTCACCTGGACTAGTTCACAATAACAAATATGGATAATTTACAATTGCAGACTGTTAAGAATGTAAAACTGGATAGTTGCGAAAAGGTAAATACAGTTTGACCCTGCAATAGATTATTTCTACTTCCAAAAATTCCTGTGAAAAAATTGTTTCAAATACATAATTGATCAGCATCCCGGAAGAGATTTTTTTGTAACCTTAGCGGGAACGTGTGAACCAATGTAGTGAAACTTATTTGACAGAAAAAATATCTTTATGGCAATGTCATCTGGGGCAGCTCACGTCTCGCTTTCAAATCCTACTGCTGCAATTTACATTTTTTTAATGTGTCATATGTAATTGAAAACAACGATGAATTGCATTTTGAACATGATTGAGTAGGGGGCAACACCGAGAGGGAGTTGCTCGATGTCATTTTTGAGTTGGAAGCTATAGCCGTATTTAGACAACTTAAAAACTAATATAAAATCAAACTTCTGTAACGAACATCTGTTGCTACTGTTTCTCTCACACTCTCTCCAAAAACGTTCCGCTCTCCCAACTTTTGTTTCCTCCCAAAGCCTGCAGATGCAGAGATGCTGGAGGCCTTCAACAGATCGGAGGCGCTGATAATCACCAATGGTTCTAAGAGGAATGAAGTGAGACGCAGCAAGATCAAAACAATAAGATGTTCTACGACAGACAGATGTACACAACAAAAGTGGACTATCTCTTAATCACACAACAGCCAAATGCTTTTCACAGTCATCACCTTTACTGTGCTGGTTCTCAAGAAACGTGCAGGGAGACTGTGTGAGGAGCTCACAAGAAGCACTTTGTTCGGATACAGGGGAGGTCTAAAAACACACAAAAGTTGATTGTTAATGCGAACAAAACCAAACCTCTATATCGCACAAAAAAATTCATGGATGCCCAATCGTTATCTAGTCAATTATTTTATTGTTGACTTCTGCCTTCGAGTACAGTGGTCACATATGGAGATGACATGAGAATGAAAAATATTGCTGATCTCAATTCTGGACATTGTGAATCGGTTGGGAGAACACTTCAAAAGGCTCCAGCACCCCCCCGCCCCCCCCCCCCCCCCCCCCCCCCCCCCCGCGACCCTTGTGAGGATAAGCGGATCAGAAAATGAATGAATGAATGAATGTGATTTATAATCCGGTGCGCCTAATGTATGAAAATGTATTTAAGAGGGCCTGTTCATTTATGTTAATCTCCCTTAAGACTTTATTAAGTAACACAAATCAATATCTTTTTCGCTATTCCATGAAGAGTACCTGCACATTTGGCTGCAGGTTGGAGTCAGAGGTAGTCGCCGATGGAACCGTCTGTTTCATTGCACCACCCCAGTCAAATGATGACCTATAAGTCTTCAAAATGGGCAAAGAAGACTCCTTCATAACAGCAAGGGTTTCTTTTACAACAGGCTGCTTTTGGCATTTCGATGTGTCAAACTCAGGTGATTCAAAATTGCCACTTTTTGGTTTAGCAGAGACTAACAAAACACTTTTAGAGTTCTTTGAATCCTCTGCAATGTCGGGGTTGGAAATGGAAATGTTCAAATCCCCATAACAAATGACAGGTTCTGCCTGAGAGGTCATCCCACAGGCTTCCTTGGATGCATCACTTTCAAAAACCTCCATTGGTCCATTTGCAGGCTCAGATGTATTCATATTAAGATATCCAACCTTGGTGTCAACAATGGTTTTCTTGACCTCTTCATTTCTATCTTCACCCTTCATTTTATCCGTGGGAGTCGCATTGCTGGTGACATTAACATATTGTGTCATTGTCTCATTTTTCACTGTCTGACTCAGAAGGTCAGAAAAGTTATTTTGAACACAATCTGTTGATGTATCTAATTTCGTCACTTCTGTGGTATTCTCAACCACTGGATAAGTTGCTGTTGGTGAGGACTTGACTGTCTCTGAATTGGTTTGGACCTCAACCTGACATGAGTATTGAGCCACTTGCACAGTTAAAATAGCGCTAGAATTGAGACTTTGGTCTGGAGGACCGCTGATGTTGTGAAGTAGCTGCCCTTCTCTCATGTTAACAGGACTGCGGTCTGCAGCCTTCTTTGTGTCCTTTTGATAGCAGTCTGTCACGCAGACGGTGCCGGTTTTCTCACTGAGGTCCACTAAGTCAGTGTCCGGTGGGATATTGCTCTTTATATGACAAGTCATGCTGGCCTCCTGCTCTGTTTCATTTTTTCCTTCGTCTTTCTCTCCATCCCTGAACTCTGCTGTTGTTTCTGTTTTGGACTTGTGTGCACCCACTTCACCGTATTTTTGACTGTTTCCACGATCTGCTGTTTGGGAAATAAGAATCTCATTCTCCTCTCCAAAACACCTCTCTTCCAGGACATCGTGAGCACTCTCCAGATGACTTTCATTCGTGTGCCCCCCATCAGTATTGTTCCTTGCCTCTTTCACTTTGTCCATCCCACCACAGTCTTCTCGACTTGGGCTTGTGTTCCCATGTTCTCTCTGTCTGTCGTTGGTCAGTATGTAATTGCTTGATTTGTTGTCTGAGTTTGATATGTTTATTCCATTCACTAAGCTTTCACTGATAGCCAACTCATTAGCAGACTGATGAGAAGCCTGATCGGACCCCTCATTTGTGTTAGAGCTGCACGTGGGTTTATTCAAAAGGGTATCATCACTGTCCGTTGTCTGTGAGAGCACCAGAAGCGTTTTTGGTGAACTAATTGAAAAGGGCTCCTCAAGTTGAACTTGTAGCTGAGTTTCAGACTTCCCAGAGAGCTTCGGTGTTCCTTGTCCTAGAAGTACAAAAAAACCCAAACCATGACTTCAAGTTGTACTGAAACTGCACATATAAAAGTATGTCCTGTCAGAATAAAAAAAAAAAGACAAAATGCTTCTGTATTTCATCTGTTTATTTCTAGCATGTCCCAATCCTACCTAAAATGCTATGCAGTACTAAATTCTTGAAAAAGAACAAAAAATAAAGCATGCTCAACTCCCTGTTTATATTATGTTGGCTGACCTCCTATTTCACCATCCAGTTTAGTCTTAGCACTCGTATCTTCCAGACAGTCCAGGATTTTGCTCTGAGAAACGGCTGTGTTCTGAAGGCTGCCAAAGACAGACAGTGTGAAGCTGGATTTGGGTTCATCAGAAGGTCTCTCTCCGGGTCCCTCTGCTAGACTGGGGAACATCTGAGTAGAAAGACAGACATGTTTAAAGAGAAAAAAACCCCAATTATGCACAAGCTTAAAATCCAACAATGCTTCTTGATCAACCTTGATCAACCTAGCAGCAGTTGTGCACTTGGAGGCTGCTACTTAGTTTCAATGTGTTAAGGTTTCATGCCATCACAATATTTTTTACCTCCACTAGTTTATGCAAAACGCAGGTCAAAAAGAGTCTACGTCATGTACATCTATGCAATTGGTAATTTGCATGCAATAGTCTTAGAACAGAAAAGTCTTGCAAAATGAGCGACATTGGGGATTGGTGACTGCTCACTTCATGGTTGCTAAACGGCCATTGAACTCATGAAAAATGGCTTGAAGTGACAACGCAGCTCCTAAAACAGTAAGCAAAACGTTTGCCATCAGTTGCCAACCGAAGAGGAGTTGAGGAATAAACTCTTTCAGTTTATTCTGGGAGAAATTCCTCGGCATTTCAGAACCAAAATTGTGCTGTGTTCAGGCACATTACGTGGAGAATGCAGAGATGCCAAACCCAATCATGACCCCTCAAGACCATTCTAGATATTTTTGTCAGGAACATTTTATGTCAGGTACATTTGCGTACAGTCAAAACTCGGTTTTCGGACGTCGCGGTTCTCGTCCAATTCGGTTTTCGACCAAAAATTTCGAGTTTTTTATGCCTCAAATGGCGAACAAATTTCGGTTCTCGAACAAACTGAGCGCACTTGAATGCACCCTTTGACTCCTCTTGCCTTCCTTACACGAGGAAGCGTCACTTCCTCGTGTTGCTTTCCATTGTGAGCAGACGTGTTCAGTAAAGATTTTTATTTTAAAAAGAGCATGGTTTCGGTTTTCGAACAATTTCGGTTTTCGAACAGCCTTCTGGAACGGATTATGGACGAAAACCGAGGTTTGACTGTATTTGCCAAAACAACAAAAATGCGTACAATGTTAAGATATTCATTACATTTTCTTTCTTTGAGTAGTTTCCGGTGACAAAATACCGACATCTTATTTGCCTTTTTTTTTCCAATTTTGACTTACAATTGTATTCAAAACAATGTCTTGGCACTATATTGATAAATATGCAATAATGTGGAAATAGCTTTATTTACAGAGTGACACATTACAAGAAATATCAGACTGTATAGTCGTTTAGCAAGGCTGAACTGATTTTTAAAAAAAAGTTCAATATATGATGGAATTTTGAGAACATTTACCGTATTGTGCACATCTCAAAATTCAAGATACTGTACCGGTAAATCTCACGCATACCTCCAAATTCCGTGTTTTCTGGGCCTGCACTTTGACCTGTGTAGACAGTTGACTGTATTTCTGTTGGAGGTCATCATGCACCTCTTTCAGTGCTTGAAAATGTTGCTGTTCACTCTACATGTCAAAGAGAAACATTTTCTTTTGATTACCAAACTATTATCACCAATGATTTTTCCTTTTAAAAGACATAAAAGGTGATTCATTGACTTGAACTAACAATAAATTGATCTCTTTCCTTTTTGTCCAAATTGGTCTAGTCGTGTATCTCACCGTCAATTGAGCAACTTTTTCTTCCATTATCTTGCTTTTCTCTTGCATCTCTGCATGATCCAGTTTGAGGGCCTGTAGTAAAATGACTCACATCACATGACACACACACACACACACACAAATATGTATGTATATATATGTGTGTATATCCATCCATCCATTTTCCGAACCGCTTCATCCTCACTAGGGTCGCGGGGGGTGCTGGAGCCTATCCCAGCTGTCTTCGGGCAGTAGGCGGGGGACACCCTGAATTGGTTGCCAGCCAATCGCAGGGCACACAGAGACGAACAACCATCCACGCTCACACTCATACCTAGGGACAATTTAGAGTGCCCAACGAGCCTGCCATGCATGTTTTTGGAATGTGGGAGGAAACCGGAGCACCCGGAGAAAACCCACGCAAGCCCGGGGAGAACATGCAAACTCCACACAGGGAGGCCGGAGCTGGGATCGAACCCGGTACCTCTGCACTGTGAAGCCGACGTGCTAACCACTGGACTACCGGGCCGCCGATGTGTGTATATATATATATATATATATATAAATAGTATACACGCACACACACACACACACACACACACACACACACACACACCAGGAACAGGAAGGTCTTAAACGGAAAGGACATTTTTCTTACAAATTCATTTCTGCCATTTTAACAGAGGTGGGCAATTGCCAGCCAGTCAATGCATCATTTTTTCAAGCCGAAACAAACTAATCATCAGTCAGTCAGTCTGTCAGTCTGTCATGTTATTTTAACCACGCTTCAGTCTGTAAATTTCAGCAGTCCACCTATAAACAGTCGATCATATGGTGGCTGCATATGGTGGCTGCCCAAAGAGTTTTATACACACACACACACACACACACACACACACACACACTCGCATACACATATGCACACATGCACACACACACACACACACACACACACACACACACACACACACACACATCTTATACATGTCACATATGGTAGAAAAAACCTGAATTGATCGGCAGTGTGAAGATAGCCTAACTGTGAGGATTGGTGGGCTACACCAAGCGTTGGAATGTTCGGAGATGCACGCAGCTTGGCACAGTTAGAAAAGTTTTTTTTTGCTTCATTGTGGCCATGGAAACAGCCGAGTTGCTTAGAGGCAATCAAAGCGGCTCCTCTCATTCCCTTTAAAATTGGTGCGTGAGAGGCACACAGTTCTTGAGATAAGGGAGGCAGAAACTGATTGAATGGAATCCATGTGGAAGTTTGACACGTGCAAAAATACACTTATGAGGTGTAACAGTGACACTCTTGATACGCTCTGCATGTCGCAGATTCCTCTGCCAAACGTCCTAAATGTGGCTTTCACAACTTTTTACGCTTTACAGTATATATTACGAATATAGAGCCCTCGTGACAATGACTCGGTCATATTCACACGTAGGGGCAATTTTGAGTCTTCAATTAGTGTAAAATAGGTGTGTATAAGACTTTGGGAAGACAAGGAGCTATGAGAAAAGCCATGCAGGCACAGGTAGAACACGCTATTGTAGCATCACAGATTTGAAATTCAAACTCACAACCTTCTTGCTGGGAGGTAGCTGTGCTTTCTGTGCTGTCTCAATGATTAGGTCATTTATAAGGGAGTCCACATGGGGGAATATATACTATTATTAGCCATCATCAATATGAATGAATGGTTTTCATTTCAAGTCATAAATGAGAAAAACACCGCAATGTAAAAGTACAGTTGTTGTCATGCACAGTAAATACTCCTCCACAAATTCTGACCTTGTACTGCTCCTCTTGTGTCTGCAGCTGCAGCTCTCGTCTTTTCACAGCCAATGTCTGGTTCAAAAAGAGTTGCTGAGTGTGCTGCAGGGACATCATCACCTCCTTGATAGTCACACATACAAAATCAACACACTGTATATCTGGTAAAGCTTCGGAGTAGATATACACCATTTTTTGCAAACAAAATTGTTAAAAACAAACAGAGCAAATGTGAGTTAATGGAAATTATGAAAGTTTGACACACTGCACAGTAAGTGTTGTCACAATTAGTCGAATCACTCACTTGTTTCTCTGAACGCACAGCTGCATACTCTTCCCGTAGCCTCTTGTTTATTTCCTTTTCCTAAACATATGAACATTTAATAACCAGTTGAAGACCGTGCCTTTTTCCATTTACTTTGTGTCACACGTACTGAATGACAAACGTGTGTATGCAGTTTCAATTCAATTAGTAGCTTATTGAGAGTTACCATGCTCAGTTTATAACTCAGTTGGTTTAGATGCTGCTCTTTGTGTGTCACTATAGTGTCGGTTTCATTTCGGACTGACGACAACTTTGTTTTGATCAGTTTGGTGTTGACCTCCTCCAACTCCTGAAAAACACGATTGGTTGAAATGATCTTACAGCCAAATTAAGAAGATGATGATTTTGCAATGGCTCGGATGCCATCTATGTTTGAACCAGTTGACCATTTGGAGGTATACCTTCATTAGTGTCTGAATGGTTGCTTCATGTTTTTCATTTGTAGCCGTTAGTTTCTTATTTCTTTTCATGGCTTCTTCAACTGTTGGAACGCACGCACACACACACACACACACACACACACACACACACACAGACAATAATTAATTGACATGTTGAGTCAGGTATGTCTTAACTTCCATGGCTCTGTCGAACCCCGGAGACCGATTCAAGAACCCCTAGGCTTCGATCGAACCCAGGTTAAGAACCACTGCTCTATTTACCATTCTGCTCCAGTTGCTCATGTGCCTTCTTGAGTGTGGCACACTGCCTAGATAGAAAGCCAAATCGTTTCTCAATTTCTCCCATTTGGATCAGGTGACTGTCTTTTGACCGAACCTGCAAAGCTTGCTTCTGTTCCTGTCAAAGAAATAGGACAGATAAAATAATGATTGCGTAAAAAAAAAAAACAACAAAAAAACCACTCTGACACATTTCGTTAAAATCAGTGAAAATACAGCCAGGGCCCGACAGCTTAAACCCATACCACAACTTGAAAACTCAATATTCTAAGGCGGACGACCAGTCACGGGCCTTTAGAATCATTATCACCGACACTTCTGAATCAAGCTGCCGGAATGTTGTGAGATGCTTACTCAATATACTCCTGACAACAAGAAACAAAACAATAAGTCGAAAGTACCAATCGACTCTGCGATACAATAATTCAGCCAAAACAGTTAATGCTCATAACACTTGCGATGTTATTATGGAATGAAGGCATCAGCAAAGTCCATGCCTCACAGAGCTTTAGCGCTCTTCAAACTGCCATTACAGTTTGATTGTCTGTATCACTCGTTCTTCAATAATTCACTCCCTGCGCTCTCTTTTCACTCCCTTCTATCTTAATACACCACCCTTCTTTTAACTCCCTTATCGTGCCACTGGCATAGGAAGAGGGCTCGACCAAGCAAGGCCCGGTGATAAAATATTTTAAGATTGTCATGGCAGTTCAAGTGTCACACTCTCCCTATCCGTTAGTGGTGATGAGCTCCTCCATCTAAAATCTGGTCCGCCTATTCCCCCAGTGATTTTTTTTTCTCACTCCCACCTTCTTCTGTCAACAATACGAACAAATTAAAACCCTCCTTACCAACTCATTGGATTTCTTTTCAAAGTTGTACTTCAGCAGCTGAAAGACAAGGACAAACTCACACCAAAACCACAACATGATTGTTTTCAAACATAATGATTCTTTAAAAAAATTATAAAGTGCATGTGCCTCGCAAGTTTAATACAAAGTTGCCAATTGGTTGTGGAGTATTCAAATGGCTACAAAAAAATACAATTCATCCTTGCAGGATGAATGTGTCATAACAAAAGATTATTGTAAAATCATAAATAATCAAAATGTTTTTCTCTAAATATATTTGCTTTTTCATTAATTTGATGGTAAGTAATTTTGTTCGAATTCAACTTCAAATGTAACAACCCACAATTTTATTTTGGATCAGTTACACCGCTGTTCCATCTGAGTAATTTAGCATACATTGTCAAGAAGCTTGTGAGTGAAGTGCTTTAATCACAAGAGTGCATGTGAAAATGAAAAAAAGGAAACCACCAGACCATGTCCTAAGAATTAAGACAGTTGGGCCTCAACTTAGCCAAACACAGCAGTTAATGTCTCCCGGATAGAATATCAAAAAAAAAAAAAAAACAGCCTCAAATTGTCTCCATACAAGACGGCTGGTCGTTAAAGTGCAGCGGTCCGTGGGGATGGCTGTTTGTCACCTCTGTGGCGTCGAGCCCGAGGACAAACGCTCTGGAAGCCAAATTGGCTCGGACCTTGTGCCCTCGACTTAGCAGAGGACGTCTGGTTTATAACAGATCTACGGTAAATCATTATTTGTCTAAAGCATGAATGAGAAAAATGAAGTCATAAATGTGATAGTGCAAAGAGGATAAATGGACAGAGAGTACAAGTTCAGTACCTGGAGCGACTTCAGCTCTTCTTTCAAGGTGCTGATCTCCTTCTCTTTTAACTCAGAAATGACCTGGTATTTCCCCTACAATGTTACATTATTCGTCTGAGTGTCAAAAAAGTCATAAAATCCAAAGCTCAGTGCAAAAGAATGCATTCCAATGGCCAAGAGGGTGAGTGCAAGTGAGATGAGAAAATGTATTGCTAAAACAGTAATTGAAGAAGATTCACTTGGATTGGGTGTTCATACCTTCTCCTCTTCTGTGTTTCTTATTTTGGCCTGTAACTTGAGAAAAATATCAAGATGTAAGATGGGTTGTGGTCATAGATCAAACTTAGTTTTTTTTTTTTTTTAAAGAAAAGCTGTATTGTTTTATGTCTTGGGGGCAGCCTTAGCTCATTGTGTGATGACATGACTCAGGGACAAGTTTGCGAACTGCTGTGAATAGAGATGGGCACATTTGCCGACATGCCACGCAGACCAAACAAGATGCAAAAATGTGCTCTTCCTGCTTAAGATCTTGCCACACTCTGGTTTTCAGTTAATCCAATGTTATGCCATCATTGTACTTTTCAGCAGTGCTATCTTGTTTTCAACGTAAAAGTAGCACATTTGATAATGCGATCATGACATGTACCTGCTTTTTAACATTGATGAGAGAGTCCGCATGCTGTTTTGTAGCTGTTTCGATTTGGTGTTGTAATGAGTCCTGTCATGATCGGAGGAAATATCTCAATCAAGTGATGAATAGAGTCATTTGTCGTGACACAAACCTTGAATACTGACAGAACCACTGTCATCCAGCCATACCTTCTCCCACTCCATCTCCTGTTTCTCCATCACCACTTTACCCATCTGACTCTCAAACCGAGCTTCTGCCTCCTAAGCCATGAAGAGATTTTTGAAAAGAAGCAGAAAGTCAACAACCAAAATTAAATTGCATATAATGAAAACAATTACGGTACAATAAATTGGCATGAAATTTGCAAACAAATACTGGCAATGCAGTTACACTTACAAAAACACTGGAAGTACAGTACATAAATACATCACATACAGGCAAAGAATTTCTGGGAAGGATCAAAAGTTTCACTTATTTATTCTTCAGTTTCATTATAAGCACACTATTGAGAGAGATTAAAGGGCATCCCATTAAAGGGGAGGAGATATTTGTTGTAAGCTGTCCTTATCCTCCTCCTAACCCCCCAGAAACCAGTCAATTTCTTTCGATGGCCATGAGACTATTTATGTGCACGTGGGAGGAGTTTAACTCTGTAAGATTATTTCATAAGGTCCCATTAAACCATGGTACCAGCTCAGTGATGCAAAAGGAGGGCACAAGATAAAGCTGTTATTTTCCCTTTGAGAAATAATCATGACGCATTGAACTGATATCAGAAATACACTACAGCTTTACGGAACGCCTTCTTCCATCCTAATCCAAACACAACATACAACCGATTTATTAAGAGCTGATTATAAAACAACAATAATAATAATAATAATAACATCTATAATATTTCGAAAATGTTGTCGGGCTCTCATGTCATTTGTTTTGTTGCAGTTTTCAATGAACGACTGAGCCGCCTTGCCTTTAAATTTGAAGATACAACTCTTTGCTGGGGATGAACTTATTATCCCCTCCACGTTTTTTTTTAATTGTCACATTATGTTTTTTATTCAAACCCAAATCAATAGAAGCCATATAGATATCACATATATGCATTCTTGCGGGATTTTTTTTTTTTCATGTAAAGCTTTAATTTACAAGTAAACCCCAAATTGTTGTCTCTGTCTCGTCCAATCCATTGGCAATTGAGTATCAGCACCATGACAACATGGTACTCCTTAACCTCTGCCTTGAGAGAAGCAGCCTGGGGACGATCAGAGAATTTTTTTCCCCATTGACGTGACAATAACAATAAAACAGAAATTGCAAAATACAGTTCACTCCACATTTTTGCTCCTCTAACTTTTATACACACTGACAATATGATATCAGGTTCAATGTGTTTGCTTGAGGGTGAGATGATGGTATTTATTCCCCCCATTGCTATTTAGAAACACATTAACTTTTTACTTATTGGTCAGGGGCCAAATAGCATATCTGACCTCCAGTCTCATGTACAATGATGTGGCTGACACTCAGATAGCCAAAAGAGAGGGCTAGAGCGCTTTCGGGTCAAGATAATCACAACAGTCAGAACCTATTCTTTACCATATCTTTTCAAGTAGGTTGTGAAAGCAAAAGATTTAATTGAGCCAGGCGGGTTATCCCATTTGATGCGAATATCAGGCAAGTAAAAGCTGATTTGTTCTATAAAACAAAAATAAAAAAAATTGGGGGGGGGGGGATTCATCCATTAATCAATGTTCTATTCTCCTTACTTTCAAGAGAGTCCTGAGCTGGAGCTGAGTTTGAGTTAGTTAGGCACCCTTGAAGGGTTGCCTGCCAATTGCAGGGCCTTTTAGAATCACTTATCAGAGTTCCCAATCTTTTCATGAAATTATTTCACACGACTTTTCCATGAAAATTTCAGCTGTTACAGTACCAGTCAAGTTATCACAACATACACTACCAATTCCACTCCCAAAATTTGGCGAAGTGTTATTTTCGACAATTGCACCTTTTATTTTGCACACTTAAGCGGACTGTTTCAATTGTATCAAATACCACCCCAACGAGTTGGCCCTTCTGACAGGGTTCGGACTCTGACCTTCCTATGCGGAGATTGCAGACTCTCCCTTTGCCTGCGTGGGTTTTATCCGGGTACTCTGGTTTCCTCCCACATTCCAAAAACATGCATAGTAAGTAAATTGATCATTCTAAACTGTCCGTATTTGCGATTGTGAATGTGAATGGCTGTTTGTCTGCATGTGCCCTGCGGCAATCAGTTTCTTTTCTATTTTGTTCATGAAAATGTTTGTTCAATTTTTGTTGCAATTATTTTGTTATTTTCTTTCATGAAAATAACTTTGATTCAAACGTCTTGTGTGACGATTTGACTTCCAAGTTTTGTTGTTGTTGTTTTTTGATTGGAACTTTTGAGACATACAATAATTTGGAAATAATTTCAAAAATTCAAATTTTGGAATACTGTAGTTTGAATTTGGTCACTATCATACCATTATTGGTCAAACTCTTGTTTCCATGAGAAAAATACGTTGAACATGGACAGAAATGTGTAATCTTCTACTGTACCCTTCGAATGTGCAGCTCCTCTACGGCCTCAAGCAGATGTGTTTTAAATTCCAGCAACTTCAGTAAGATTGTTCCCCCACTTTCTGACTGGCAGGGGGTGTTCAGCAGAGGCCTCCCCGGTGATACTCCCACCTAATTGAGTGAAATTAATTCATGATCAAGCAATTCGATAGAAACACAGCTTGTCAGGTGAATGTAAAAGAAACGCAGGCAGTACATTTCTTAGGCCTTGATTTACTCAGGTTTGCGCAGGCAAAAATGAGCACAAATTTGATTGTTCATAGGAAGATGTGGAAACTGGTCTACTCACTCGGCAAACACAGGATTGTGTCCATTGTGCAGTTTTTTGTGCATTTTGATGGGATGATGTGCAAATTGTTAAATGTAGCATGCATGATTCATTGACCCTGAAATTGTGGTGTATTTTGTTATTAAATAGCACATCAGAAAGGGACGTGCAAACCAGCAACAAAGCGATGGTGAGGAAAAGTGTCGAGGGGTCAGTGAGAACATTTGTGTGTTAAAAAACATTTTTGAAATGGCGGAAATAAAATGTATCTTGACACATCACTTATCTAGCAATACAATTTTGGAGCTTCTGAATGATCTAACGGCTGACTTGGAGCCAGTCACCAGAAAACATGACATTATTTCAAATTGACAATGCAGAAAATGCACAAACATAAGTTTAAGTTTCAGATACTGGTTTGGTCCATAATATCACTGGCAATACAGAAGAAATATGAATATCACTATACAATTGTTCTCAAAAGAAAAAAACATTTTTTATTTTGATTCAACAAAACATTCTGACAACTTTACAATGATCACATTCTGTATCTTTATCCATGAGAAAAGAAGAATCATAGAAACCACACGAAATACTTGAATCCACAATGAGCTTTATGACACGCCAGGATGGATAAACTTACTTTGATGACTAGTTAGTCTCAATTCAGGTTCTTAATGTAAGAAGCAGGGAATACCAACTGTATTACATTGTACGGGTGTAACTTATAAATGGCTAAACATCGAGTGACAAATAGAATGTTTCTGGTTTTATTGAATCCCCTCAGATACCATACAGGAATTTGAATTATACTGGCTAACATAATGTGAGAGAATGAGTGAGTGAGAAGAGTGGAAGGCGGTTTGGTCCTCAGTGGTAAACTACAACAGGGGGTCACCAACCTGGTGCCCGTCGGCCTATTTCGCGCACAAAGGATGGGGCATTGTGATTTCCTAGGAATATCACCCAATTGAGCGTTCAAATTATAAACAATCATGATTTTTTTAGGTATTAAGTAGTGCATTTCCTACCTTGTTAAATCATCATTGATAATTGTGAAAAATAATTAACATGATCAGTGTGTTCAAATAGATCAATCTCATTAAGTATTCAAAATGACATAATACGAATTAAAAGTTATCTGAGCATACTGTATGTTTTAATTTAGAAGTGGGCATCGAACTGGTACCTCTTCATATTAATTGATACCCAAGAAGTAGCGCTCGAGTTTCAAGGTTGGTGACCCCCGTACTATAGTATACTTGGTGTGGCTAGGTCTAAGAAGTGGCAACTTACAATTGTGCTGGGTGCGAGAACTCCAGAATCCGTACTGTGGTCCATTACGTTGCTTTAATGTAGACCAGTGTTTCACAACCTGAGCCAAGGCAAGGCAAAAATATTGACATTAAAATACTCTCAATAGGTAGACTACCAAACAAAAAGTGGATACACAAGTCAGAGATCATTTCATTGTTGTACCTCATATTATTATACAGTACTATATCATTATTTGCAAAGAAATAATACGGTAATTTTCTGACCGATTAAGTGAGATTGGATAATTTCTTGTGGCACACCTAATGATCTCCCAAAGCACACGGTTGGGGAGTCACGTAGCTCATGCCCTTCTGGATTGCCTCTAACCGTTAATTTGAATAAATACATATATAAACAAACATTCACACACATTTTTTTCGAAACTTTAATAAGATTGACGTTTAATTAAATATCAACACCAAGATTTTGCTAATAAGTATTTAGTCATTTAGTGTTGTCAAATTCTCACATTACAATTACTTGGTCTGAATATCAAGGCCTCATAATGTTTGAGAATTTTTCTAATCGGACTGAATGGCTATGGAAATAACACTATTCTTTTTTCTTTCTTTCTTTGCATCATACTACTAATAGTGTAGTGCAAGAAAACTTTAATAACCAATCTAAAAATTACCAGCCCATTGACTATCAATCATAGGGGTCAAAGCAATAACACTGGATAGACAAATGCTTCTGTCATGTCTTTTTAAATTATTAAAACTATTTAATTCACCCTATTGATGGTCCGGTACAACATAAGTCAACTGACACACACACACACACACACACACACACACACACACACACACACACACACACACACACACACACACACACACACACACACACAGTGAAAATATCACAAGAAGTGCGAGGTCACTCTAAGCCAGTGATCTGTTAATAGAACATATTTTTTTCTCTCATTTACCTTGCACAGGTATCAATCATGTCAAGGGATTAAATGATCCCGGTTTGAACTGGCTAGCCTGGGGTAATAAAATGACACTTTGACCCCACGATGAGCAAGCAGAAGTGTAAGTGTATGTGTGTGCTATGTATACAGCATCTTCATGTGTGCATGGATGTTTTTTGTGTGTGTGTGAGAGAGAGAGAGAGATTGAGTGTAAGGGAGGGGGTAAACCTCTGTGTCTCCACACTCGTCTCCTATACAGTTGAGTGAGTATTAATCCTCACCTCTAAGACACAAAAAGAGAGTCTATCATAAAAGAAGTCATATCCATTAAAATGGAGCATTTCTGTCAAGCGCCTATTCTGCTAATGTGTGTCAGTCACAATTCCTGAAATTTATAAGCAAGTACCCCAATTACAGCCATAAACAATAAATGACAAATGATACTTTTTTCCCCATATTCTTAAAATCCTGTCTTTCTACCGAAAATACTGCAGCATGGCTTCAATGGAAGTAGACTCCCATAGACTACATTTTTAAGAGAATGGTTTTGTGATGCACCTACAGTTTTAATTCAGACCTTTTTTTTTATAATAACACCAATCACATAACCCTCAAAAAGGAACCAAAAACTCACCAACTTGAGGACTGAACTATTTAATTAATTTAACGTTTCAATAAAATAATGTTGACCTGAATTAATCATGAATGAATTGAATTTGAAGAACAATTAGCAAAGTAATTTACACACCAAAACCACAGTTCGCCAACCTTTGCTAACAAATTCCTACTAATTAGTGCTTGCTCGCATGATTCATGCTAGTCTTGAACTAAAGATTTTCAAGCTAGTCTTTAATTGAAGATAACTTATCCAGCTCATTTTCGACGATCGAAGGGAACAATCTTTTTCTATTTTGTAATTTTTTTAAGCAAGCGGATATACATTACCTACCTTGAAAAATTAGCCTAAGCCGAAATTCATATTTTTGGGGGGCGCTCAAAAGCCGTCACCCTGAAGCAACAATTAGCTGGACATGCGGGTGTTTTTTTTAATTCTAAATTAGGGGTAAAGTACGTTATAATGCAGTGGCAGACACGCCGTTTATTGTTAAGAGCAGGCAGTCAACGTTTTGGAAGTGAGGCCATGATGCTTGCCACTGTCTTGGCTTTCAGCGTCATCTAGTGGTCCCATCCAATATTTCAAGAAGGCTTTATTTGCAGGCTTTAACGGCGTTGATTGCTCCTTCTTCGTCACCTGTTGTCAACTCGCTTTTCTATGTTGCCTCGAGTCCGCCGCAAAGTTTGCAAGCATGGCCTCAATCAAAGAAAGAGCTGCGGCGTTGAATCTTGCTGAGAAACTACGTAATCGTCCTCAAGGTCTGTTTTTACATAATGTGGTGGCATGAAACGGGGTCGTTTAAAAAAATCTCTTCTTTAATATTTTTTATTACTTAACCAGTGGCATGTCTTAACACGCGAACACTGACAGCTTTGTTTTGTTTATATGACCGGGATAATGTCATCGATGCATTGTCGTCTCTTCCCCTAGTTCGAGGATTGGTCGTGAAGGCAGCACAGTGTCCTTCGTTAGAAAGCAACCTCGTCTCACACCTCAGGTCTTCTTTGAAAGTAAAGCGTCGTCGAGTTTATTTTATGTCCCACAATGACTGCTTCCTGGGCTCTGAGGCTGTGGATGCTGTGGCAGACTACATTGGCAACGAGAAGGCCTTTGAGGGTGAGACTGCAGATCAGTTGCGTTGTGTACGTCTTACTGTCTTATAATTTATTTATTGTTGAATGGGTTATTTTTGCACTGCGTGCAGCACTTTATATCCAGCCGTGGTTGTTTTTATAGTGCTTTATCAATACAGTTGAGTTAAGTGTGCTGAATTACTAACATTACTAATCGTCCTGCTTGTGCAATGGATTGATTGTCTTACTATTGAGGACAAATGCCATACTAATAGATGGAATATTTCGTGCCTAGTTAGGCAGAATAAATGCTCAAAAGGCTTCCAATAGTTGTGTAAGCATTCTGTACGATGCATATCAATTACTGTACATCTTACCCACCTGCTGTACAAGTCTTTTTCCCCCCTCCAAAAAAATACAAGGTGCCGCAGTATGTCGGGCTAAAGTGGTGAATGTGTGCCAAGCTCTGTTGGACTGCAATATTTTTGAGGTAGTAGGAACTAAGGTGTTTGGGAAAGACAAGAAGCAGGCTGAGTTTCAGGACAGCAAGAGTGCACTTTACAGGTTGGTCTGATTAGTACTGACTACACTCAGTACACCAAAAATGTGTTTTTCAAGCGATAAATATGTGGAGGTCGTAATTGTGTCACGCAGGTTTGTAAATGAGCATGCTCCATTAGTGGTAGACTTGAAGAAGGATGAGCTTGTGAGCAGTATCCAGAAACTTTTCTCTTGTTCCCCCTCAGACAGGTATGAGGTCGACCTAACCCATCCACAGAGCTCATTACATGTTGTGCGAAAGCCTGAATCATAACCGAATCCATGCAGTGCTGTTTTTGCTTTTGCAGGGAGGCTGAGCAGATGTATTCCCCTGGACCAAAATGTTCAATACCGACGCTTGTCAAATTCTCCCAGACATCCCCTACAGTGCCCCACTTAGGGAGCGCTGTCAATACCAGTTTGCCAATGGAGACCAGAGTAGAGAACTTGAGTCTGAGTCCCAACAGATTGCAGACACATTCCATTTTGCCACAATCGGGTAAGAAAATACATTTAAATGTGATTATGATAATTTTCGGGGGGTGTTTTATTGTCTAGAGATCTGTCCAAGCATAAAGTTAGTTTTGACACAACATTATAAAGTAGCTAACGTGGGGTACACTAAATACCAAATTTAGGCATTTTGTTCCCTTTCAGATCAAAGTTAGGGGAAAAAAAATGAGCCCATGTCACTGATTTTATGACTTGCTTCGTAAAAACTTCAAAAATCCTCAACTTGACTGAGAATATGTTGACACTGTAGGTCAATTCCAGATTTGAATTAGACAACACCCCCCGCCCCCCAAAGTTAAATATGTTTGGATTCAAGGATTATCTTTTTGATCAAAATCGTCTTTGTTTAAAAGTACCTTAATCTGTCAGGTGCAGATGTGAATTGCGAATCTAAGAGCTTGGTTAAATTGAGTTTGGCTCACTAACAGCCGGTCAAAGATTGAACTGTCAGTTATGCATTTAATTGAGAAGACAGTGATAGATCATTCCATGTTATGGAGACTGTAATCCTGAAACTATACCATAAAAAAAAAAAGAAGTGATTCCTATTTTAGCATAGACACATATACAGACCCCACTTTGAACTTCTTTTCTGGCAGTGAGCATATGTCATATTTGATGTGGCAAGGTCTCGGTAAACGAATGCCCGTCAACTGGACTCAACTTAAGCGACAACCTGTATGCACCAAGTTAATGACTCTCATTCACCCCTTTATGCACAAATTAATACATTTGGGAGACAGATTAGCACCAACAACATGGTGCATGTAATTATTATTATGGTACATATGTTTACTGCCATCGACAGTTTACTGGGTCAACATTTATCCATACTTTAACTTGACTTAGACTTTCTTGAAGCAAGTAATGACACAACTTGCATAAAATTTGGTGGCTTGAAATTTGCTTGGTTTCCCCCACTCCAATAATTTGGGACTTGATTGTAATTTTATGACTTGAAACTTGCTTATGACTTTGTCCCATTTTTGCTTAAGACACAAGTGCTTGTCTTATGTTTTCTTTTTTTCACTTGAAGATAGAAATGATAGTAGTCATTTAAAAAAGATGCAGTTTGCCTCCAATACAATGTCATGCTACCACTGTTTGTATCTGTTTTCAGTTTATTACTCCCCCCCCCCCCCCAAAAAAAACCCCCCCAAACTTAAATAATGCTGACAAAAGATTGAAATACGGGTATGTATGTGACTGTATGTATTCATTGTGCTCCCCCTACAGTGGTAGATGAAGTGTGGCAGGAGCAAACTCTCCTCAGGTTATTAAAACTTGTGGATCTCCCCCTATTGGAGGGGGTGCTTCAGATCAGCCAAATATCTGCCTGCTCTGCTCCATCACACCCCATGACTCATAATAACCCTGACCTGATCTACAGCAGCAATCACCTTGACAGACAAATCCTGAAGGCCTTCAGGGACTCTCAGTATGTTTTGTCTTTCTCAAAAATATATTTTCAAAATTAAAGTGGGTAGGATTATTGTATTTTTCGCAGTAATAGGCCTATTTTAAAACTGTTTTCATACATAGGGCGCATAGAATAGAAGCTGTAATAGTGTCTGTGGTTTTGTTGTGCATCCACTAGATGAAGCTAAAGGATACAATACAGCTTTATTTAGAGCTTTCACAACCGCAGCAGCTGTTTAAGCACTTTACAGAATATTTTAAATACTACTTCCAAGAAATCAGAATATTGATCCATATATATGGCGCTTCCGCTTTTCAGAAAATTGTATGCTTTTAGGTACGTCCTGTAGTGCGGAAAATGCGCTCAGTGTTGGATATGCATTTTGTTGAAGCTGTGATGCTCATTTTACCGTTTCATCACCTAGAGATGATGGGTGGCTTCGTGCAGCCCTTGACTGTCTGGACTTCCTCCCTGACCAACCAGTAGTGAAGCTGAGTCGAGAGCTGCCTCTCTTGTTCCCACAGGATCAACAGAGGACTGAGCAAGCTGATGGCAATGGACCAGGGAAGTACCAGCATAAGCAGCACTTGATGGCAGGAAAAAACAATCAGCAGCAAACATCCTATATATTACTCATGCCATTATATACAGTAATTATTTTACTGTTTGACTCCAGGTAATCAATGCCTCTCTGACAGTGGCATGGCTCAGTGTAAGATGCTGCTGTATGGTACACTTGTGAGACACTACAGCAACACAGACAGACTTCCACTACTTCCTGAGCAAATGACTGACGTATATTCAGCAGTAACTAATCTGCTAGGTGGGGATTTAAGTAAACACACGAAATTAAACATAAATGATTAATTTCATCAATCAGTTATTAAACCGCTATTATTTCCACTCAATCCCCTTCTGGCCTTGCTTCATCTTTCTTTATTTTGTCAATTTTCAGCAAATGCAAAACTGGGCACAGCACTTGAAGTTCTCCAGCTGTGCTTGAAGCTTCTGCCACCAAGCTGCAGAGAGGAGCTAAGTCGAATTCTTGCCTTTATGACCGTGGCAGCTGACGCACAGGAAATAAAATTGGACAAGGAGGTGACGATCATGTTTGCCGTGTAGTACAGAGAACCCTCAGCTCATCAGTTTCCTATTTTGAGAGTTCATCCGCATTTTTCTTTTCTTGTCAAATCCATACGTAACAAAATTTGGGTGGAGGCGGGGGGGGGGGGGTCTTATATTTTGTGTTCTTTCTGAAAGGCGCCAAATTTGTAAATGTTGAATTGCTCAGAGATGCCAAATCTTCAAATTAGTCAATATTTTGTTACGGGTAGTTGCCAAATGTTCCGCACTTACTCCTAAATTGAAAATATTCTGGAGGAGCGAGCGGATGGGGTTGTTTTAAAAAGGAATGCAAGCAATCAAAATGTTAAAAAATTGTGCTACATCAATGTTAACTGTGCCACACATTCAAACTACCAGTAACTTAAACACACATGACAAGGATAAACATACTTATAACTTTATGAATTAAATCCATTGCACCACACAAAGCATTCTGAAAACCGAAAAGAAAACAGTTTTTGAACAATTAAAGAATGGACAGTTGAAGCCGCATCAGCTCTGGATACATTCCATGAAGCTGTTATGCAATTTTGTTTATGGAAAATGTACGTTTTTTTTTTTTTCCAATTTGAATGCTCAATTGGCAAATTGTTCCAATGTTTTAGTGATAGTTTTGTTCGGTCTTTACAAATGGAGTAATATTATTGTCTAAATATGCAAAAGAATCTGAAATCGCAAGATGCAAAATTTTTCACTGCGCAACAGTTGGGGACTAATTGAAGGCAACAATTAGAACTGCCATTAAATTGTAGGTCATCACTGACAAAATAAAATAAATGTTTTTATTCAGTCAGTTTCAGGCGAAATGGCTGATCTGCCCCCTGGAATGTGAATGTGTTGTAGATGGAGAACAGACTTGCAGTGAAGAGGTCTTTTTCCAGGGCCATCCTTAACAGCAAGGCTCTGTCAAAAGAGAGAGAGGATCTCATGGTAGTCTTCATGCTCGGCAACGTAAAGGAGATCTTCAAGGTATGAAAGTTTGCCTTTTTTTTTTTTCATTTTCACACTCCCCTTCAGTGTGGACACAAACTCTCATTATGGCTCAGGCTTCAACAATCAACCCCAAGTTCCAGAAACATCATCTTAACTCAATCTGTGAAACTGGAAGGAGGTTTCTTTTGTGGTTTGGGCTGGATGCCTAAGTTTGGAATTTACTAATGTTGCAGTTGTTTTTTTTGTTTTTTTTAAAAACATTTTAGA
Organism: Hippocampus abdominalis; assembly: GCA_018466805.1. Classification (NCBI taxonomy): domain Eukaryota; kingdom Metazoa; phylum Chordata; class Actinopteri; order Syngnathiformes; family Syngnathidae; genus Hippocampus; species Hippocampus abdominalis. The sequence continues at coordinate 10,038,393 of CM031697.1, read as the reverse complement.
GAGGCTAGCTCTGAATTCATTGAGACTTTGTCTTCTCAGCTACTGCACCAGTCAAGGCGGTGAAAAAAGACAGGAACACTATGATCCAAGTTATGAAATTCTAAGTTAAAACGCACTCTGTTTGAGCATGTCACTGGAAAGGATAAACGATTTGTAATGAAAGGTCTGTTGCCAAAAAGCTATTATCTGATGCACACAAACTATTTACCCACAGACTTTTTTTCTTTTTGCCACAGACACCTGGAGACCTGCACAAAGACGTGAGCGACAAGCTGGCTGACCGTGTTCAAGGGAAACGGCCCGATGTCACTGGTGAATGCCTGTTTTGAATGGAAAAAAATAGCAAACAAAACACCTTGACAATGGCACATCAAAAGTGCATTGTCCAAGTAATACTATGACATAGAGAGAGAAAATGTAGATTGGGACGGTCATTTTAATCTGATTTAATACATTATATCAATTACCAGTCATGACCATAAACATTTTTTGTCTGGAAAAGAACAAATTGTCACTGGCCAATTTGTGTAATATTAAAAGCTGGAAAGCTTAGAAACCACGCATAAAAAGGTATACCACAGTTATTTAAAAAAAAAAAAAAATTCACTCATATGGATTGGAAAAATAAAAGTATTCAATTTTTTTGTTTTGTAGGCTGTGAGGTTCCCAACAGGATTTACACTGACACTACAATGACCACCACTGATCAGGAACTCTGGTCTTTGCTTCACATCATTCAGATCGACACAAAGATATCGCCCAAAGAGAGGAAGCGTCGACTTAGGCAGTTTTACCAAGCGCATCCTAAGATATTTAATAAGTACTTTGGTGAATCTGCTGTTAATCTGCTGTAAATTTGTGCTTTGCCCGCTGTCATTTACATCTAAAAAAGAAAAATTAAAAATTAGCCAGCAGGCTTAAGAGACACCATTGTGATAGTTATTTTCGAAATGCAACTAGAGCATCTTCAAGCTTGTCAGCGGTGGATAATGTTTTTGTTGAAATGGACTCTAAATAAACAGATATTGCTGGTAATGTATTTGATCTGTTTTGTTTTGGAGAGCTTGTTTGAAAAATAGAAGCACCTTGTTCTGTAATCAGGATCCACTCTCGTGACCTATTACCTACTCAATTCCACTAAAGTTGGGATGTTTTGTGAAATACAAAAATCGCTTGCTTCAATCTAAATTTTTCCAATCAGATTCAACCTTAAATGTGCATCGCCATCCAATTAGAACAGTATCTCGTCCCCTTACTAACACAAAAGAACCTATTTAGAGAAGAATACAGTCATTCAATATCTGCATGAAAAAAGTGTTTCATCGTTCGATAGTATAGATGCAATTTCTATAGGTTCATGTTAAATAGGGCAATATTGTCCATCCATCCATTTTCTAATCTGTTTATCCTCAGAAGGGTCATGGGCGTGCTGGAACGTATCCCAGCTGTCTTCGGCAGAAGGCAGGGGGACACCCTGAATTAGTTACAAGCCAATCACAGGCCAAATCATTGATATTACAAAATACAACACCCATATCACATGTTGCATGTTTTTCTAATACAGTATAATGCAGTTTCACATACAATACTTTAAAATGATCAGGGTTATAATTTATGAGATCTTTGAGGACTGTATCATTGTAGGGACTCGAGGGCGGGCTGAGTCTCCCCTTTTTTTGGAAATCAAAATATGTTCACCCTATTGTATTTTGTTCATGTATGTTTAACATGCTCCAACTTAATTGGAAATGGGTTTGTAATTTGTGAATGAAATAAAGGTAAAAGAAGTTAAAACCTTTGCCACACAGATATCGTTGCACCATTGGATAATGTAGCATTTTATAGGGTAAATTAACACAATGTATAGTGAATCAAATATAGAAACAAAGACAAATATATTTAAAATACACTTTCTTACTTGTTACTACACGAAGTGTCAGAGGATTATTAACTTCACATTCTAATGAGTAATTTGCTTTAAAAACAGGCAAATAACAAAATGGAATGTTGAATAGAGAAACAACTGGAGAAATAGACAATTACAAGGGGGCGGAAGGGGCTCGAGCATGGCGTCATGTTAGCCCAGCCCAACCCAAACCGGGAAGTGACACTCGTCAAAAGATCCCCACGGAAGTCTCACGAAGCCTTGACGCTTTGCAACTAAATGCCCGTACATCCAGGCAATCACCAACACCTGAAATTCGCGTGGATTATCTGGACTCCATACTCATAAATCACTCAAACAGTTTACTGAATCAGTGGAGCTTCACGGGTCCCAAGTGACGTCACTCGCCTAGAACGAATCACGCCACGATACGCGCCTCACTTCCGGGATTTCTTGAAACACGCCCGAATCATCGGCAAAAACCTCCCATCACTCACGAAAATATGTTTACTTGATGAATCGAAGGGTCTCCCGTGTACGATACGTTGTATGACCGTTGATTTTTGTCACAGCAGCTGCGTCTCCGCTGTGTTATTGTTGATACAAATTGCAGGTCGAGCTAACGTCAGATAAATTGAAGCTCATATAATTCCAAGAGACAACTGGCAATAAGGTGAGTGACGTTGCAATTGATACGAATGTAAAGAGATTTTGACGTTTGCGTCTCCCACTTTAGTGTTAGCGTCAGACACTTTCACACCATCACTCATCTTTAGGTTGACAACAAACCCATCTTACCTTTTTTCTTTCTGCATGGTAATACTTTATAAACTAAACGATCCAATACCTTATTCCTTTTTGTCGAGCAAGAAACATAAGATGCTTGTGACGACCACGTAATCGTCATTTTTAGAAGACAATTCAAGTCGTCACCGCATTTGTCATTTGATATTCTGCAGACCCGAGCATGCCAAATGAGGGTGACCACATCGAGGGTGGAGGAGACGAGGAGTCTGAGGAGAGTGCACAGGATTCTTCTGAGCAGTCGGTGAGGAAGCGAGTCCGAACAAATACACCAAGTCCACACAGAGGAGCAAGCGCTCCACAAGGTAAGGGGAAATTGTTTACATGGGAACAGAGCTTCATCAACAGCTCTGATTCAGATCACGACCTTGCAATTTTTCGAAGTGCTCCAATATTTATTAGTTTAGTTTTCGGTGAGTGCCTTAAACCTTAAAGTGCATAATTTAAGGAGAACAGGTCATTGGGTTGCATTTTGAATTGAAATTACCATTGTGATTCTTACCTCATAGCCAGCCCACCCAGGTTTGTGTCTGTGGAGGAGTTAATGGAAACGGCAAAAGGAGTCACCAATATGGCTTTGGCGCATGAAATAATGGTGAACCAATCTTTTCAAGTTAAACCATCTGAGCTTCCTGAAGGAAGGTGAGGTTTTTGCATGCTGGAAAATGGTTAGCAATTAATTTCTTTGAATAACAACCCCTCCACTTCCCCTGTTGTACAGTTTGGAGCGCAGAGTGAAAGATCTTGTACACCAAGCATTCTGGGATTATCTAGAAGATCAATTAAAGAAGGATCCACCACAGTACAGCCATGTTATCCAACGGCTGGCTGAAATTAAAGAGGTGAAGCCCAGGAGACTACAAACACCATCTAGGATCATACTAGCCAACAGGATGTTAGGGTTTTATCCAGTTATGTAATTTATTCTGAAATTTAGGAGACAACATAAAGTATGATGATTAGATTAGAAAAGAACACATGCACAACTAAGTAGAGCGAGTTCAGTGTAAAATGCCCCCTTGAGAAAAATGTCAAATTTTCTCTGGAAATATAAAAACATTGAATATCAATATTATATGCACACAAGAAGTAAACACATTCTTCAGGTAATTAATTCACAGGAGACTGCAAATTCTTGGGTGCTGTTTACTTTTGAGTTCGGTGTTACAGTGGCGACTTGGGTTGAACACTTTCATTATTAATAGCATCTTGAAGCAACCACGACGGATCAATTTATGTTTAAATTCGGAGAACATCCATCCAGTTTCAAATCCATTTATCAACATGAGGGTTGCGGGCATACTAGAACCTATCCCAGCTGTCTTCGTGCAGTAGGTGGGGTACACCCTGAACTGGTTGCTAGCCAATCACAGTTCGGTGGATATATTGTATAATTTGCTTCCTATTTTACTTGGAAAAAGACAATTTTCTTGACAAAATGAGAGAAGTCAGAACCGTTCTTTCTTCTTTGATGCACAGCTAAAGTCTTGCAATTGGAGGCACTGTGAGAGTTGTGTGCCAACCTGTAAATAATATTTTTTCCAACTTTCAACTGCTCATCTGCAGTAAACTTTTATTTTCCCCAAAATAATCTAGGCCCACTCCAAGTGAGGATGCATGCGGGCCACCAACCGAGATTAACTCATTGAGTACCAGCCAATTCTTGACCCCCTTTTTTTTTAATTGAATTTTTGAATTGAATTTAATTGAAAAAAAAGTATATGGGGTTGAACGTGTGGGAGTGTGAAAAGACATAAATATGTCTTTGGGAGTGAATGAGTTAAAATTGCTCCATCTTGTAGCCAGGAGCGGACGTTTGGACAGGGATGCGCTTTACCCGCCTCTACTTTACAATCTGATCTGATTTTACATACACTGTTTCTGCACATGCTTAATAATGTAAGATTCCCATTTAAAAAAAAAAAAAAGGAAATACACCTCTATGCTGTACAATACAATGCATTTTTATTTATATCGTGCTTTCACAACAGTTACAGATGTAACAAAGCACTTTCGTGGAGGTATTTATTACTTTATATCATCAAATTGTTCTTTGTCATCAACATTTAATGCACCAATCCATACTGATGCATCAAAAAACAAAGTTAGGAAGTTGCATGTAAGCAACAAATTAGACAAACCCATACCAAGGAAAATTGTTGCATCATAATTTATGTCAGAGTCTTCAGCTGTCATTATTGTGATTCATGTTGTAAATGTTGAGCTTTTTCTTTTTAGTAAACCTAAATCTATCATTATGTATCTGCAGACGTTGCTATCTTTCTTGCTGACGGGCCATAGTCACTTGCGGTCCCGAATTGAGGAGGTTCTTGATCTGACTCTAATCCAGCAGCAGGCGGAAAAAGGAGCACTGGACGTTGGAGCCCTTTCCAATTTCATAATTGAGATGATGGGATCGCTTTGTGCTCCCTGCAGGGATGAGGATGTCAGTAAACTAAAGGAGATTACCGAGTTTGTCCCTTTGCTCAAGTAAGTGAAAGAAAATTTAACTACAGTCAAACCTCTGTTTTCATCCATAATCCGTTCCAGAAGGCTGTTCGAAAACTGAAATTGTTCGAGAGGAGTCAAATGGTGCATTCAAGTGCGCTCAGTTTGTTCGAGAACCGAAATTTGTTCGTCATCCGAGGCATAAAAAACTCGAAATGTTTGGTCAAAAACCGAATTGGTCAAGAAGCGAGATGTTCGAAAACCGAGGTTTGACTGTATGTATAGTTCTTTATCCAGTATGTAGATTGCTTCATGGAGTTGTAATGAACTAAATTTAAGGGGAATTAAACAGGAACTCAAGTAAAGAAATTCCTTTGTGGCCGCCACTCGTCAAAACACAGTATTCTGATGAATATTTAAAATTGTCATTCACCCATTATTTGAACCGCTTAACCTCCTGAAGGTCGCAGGCATGCTTGTGCCTATCCCAGCCGTCTTCTGGCAGTAGTACAACCTGAACACCGGGTTGAGTGAACGCTGGCGCGTCTGGCTGCCGCTGCTCACCCGCAATTATTCTTTTTTAGCATTTTTTAACGTTTTTTTTAACTGTTTACTGTCGTTTTTATGGTTTACTCTCGTCATGGGAGAAACCCTACACTCCTGTCGCAATTCGTAGTGGTTTCGGACCGTCGGTCGTCGCACGGTTGGCCTCGGTCGCGCTGTCGCGGCATCCTGTCAGACGGGGCCCCGTGCCTTCTCCACCCCTCTGCGCCCCGTGGTGGGGGTCGACGGGGCCTGTGTCTGGGCTATGCTTTGACCGTCCTGTCGCTCCTCCGTCTGCCCGTGGGGGGGACTGCTGCGGTGCTCGGTGACGGGGCTTCTTGGTCGGGCTTCCCGGGCGTCGCGCCTCGTCCATCCCGGAGGTGCATCCGCCACGGATCTCGTCGGGGCTTCCACCTCGATGGCTCCAGGGGCATCACCTTTTGGTCGTCCTCCCTCTGGCCACGCAGAGACAACGGCAGAAACGACGGCCGATCCGCGGACCACGGCGTGTTGGCCGGCCTGGCTGGGTCGGCTAGTGCTTCTCGCGACGGCGATGTTGCCGGCGTCAACTTTTTAAAATCGCTATTTAAATCGCATATTCAGTTTAAATGCATTTCTCCTTTTGATTATTTATAATTTTATCTGTGGTTTTATTGTTCTTGTTTTGATTGTAAAGTGTCCTTGAGTGTTTTGAAAGGTGCTTTTAAATGAAATGTATTATTATTATTATTATTATTATTATGAACTGGTTACTAGTCAATCACATAGCACACAGAGATACACAATCAATCGGACTCAGAATCACGCCTTGGGACAAATTAGAGTCTTCCATTTACCTACCTTGCATGTTTTTGGAATGTGGGAGGAAACCTAGAGTACCCGGAAAAAAACTACACAGGCACAGGTGAGAACGTGTATATTCCACACAGGAAAGCCGGAGCCTGATTAAAATTGTGCTTGTAGAATAAGATTTAAACAGATTAATCCACCCAGTTTCGTTCATCCCTGGCAGCTGACATTTTACTCAGCATTGCCCCCTGCTGTTGACTTAAATTGATGTCAAGGTGAGCTGTGTTTGCAATACGAGACTGAGGACACTTCGATGTCAGCTTTAGTGTTTTAGAAGAGTGAGGACACATATCGGGAATTGGAGGGGGGGGGCAGAGTTCCCCTTAAAATGAGATAGCAGCAAGCAAGCAACTAGCTTCTATTTTATCTTTTCCATATTAGGGAGAACAATTTTACATCACTAAAAATTACAGATCTGACACCCAGACGTCGCATTCGCTCTTCATTTATGCGAAGCGAGTCCTGAATCACCTTGAATGCATTACTAATTTTACTTCTGCTGAAGTACACGTCATTGTCCACAAAATGAAAAATCTCATTCAAAATCATAATGGTCAATGGAGTGCACTTACAATAAGTGGACAAATGTCCTGTACAAAGATGTGTTAACGCAGCCGTGTCAACCAATGGAAAAGTTGATAGTAACTTTCTTAAACCTGCAGTGGTCAATGACAGAAACCAGCCAGTGTGTTTTGATCACATTTAGTAAAGTTTTAACCATAAGTGGCAAATATAGGTCCAAAAAATAAAATCCTTGCTGCAGTTTGTCTGGAGCCACAAGTTCTTCGAATCAACCGGCAGAAGAAGCACCTTTGGCTAGACCCAAACTGCCAGGGTTTTTACTTTCTGGATCTGGATTGAAAATTTCTGGTTTTGAATATGAGAGTGTTCTGTCGTACCAGCGAGCTAGCGCCAAGGTCCCTCTGCTCCTTGTTCAAGTTTGCAAACGCTCTTTGTGCTAGTGGAGCATCAGAGGCCAAAATGCGAAGTTACGCCAGAGGCTTTGATACACTGCCACGATGAGGTTTATTAACTGAGAGCTGAAAAGTTTAATTTAATGCTCATTAAGTAGGCCTTCTGCAACACCCAGACACACTTCCCGTTGTCGCTTTCCAAGTTTGCGCTTCACACGACTCTCCACATCCCGCACACACACAGTACGTCACACGTTATTAATCAAACATTATTGTGACACTAGTTCACGTGACAATATGCTATTATTTATTCTCAATGAAATCTGAAAATTATGATTCAGCATTTGTTTTTAACTGCCAATTCACATTTCAATTCCAGTCACCACAGATTTGTGCATAGCCATAATAATAATAAAGTTAAAACGGTGAGGTCGAGGCAAAACAACTGCCAACAGCATAATTCTCCCTTTCGCTCCTTCTTTCCTCATTTGTCAATGTGTCATCATCTTACTTTATGAAGCCTGAGAATGCCTTTGGTGTGGATAGAGGGTTTTTAAATGACTACTGGGGCAGCATAGTGAACTAGTTCTAATGACTAGTGGTTAGCCCGCCTGCTTCACTTTAGAGTTCTGGCTTCGTATCTCAGTTTGGGCCTTGTGATGTGCTTGCTCTGCCTGTGCTTGTGTGAATTTTCTCTGTGTATTCTGGCTTCCTACTACATTCCAAAAACATGCACGGGCAACTATTAGACTAGGCTAGACTAGACTCAATTGTCCTTAGATGTAAATGGCTGTTTACATTTCAGTAACCTGCGATTCGATAGCAACCAGGCTATCGAATCGTTTGCCCCACTTCTCTCCTCAGTCAGATGGGATAGGCTCTAACCCCTGACCCTAATGTCGACTAGCAGTAAAAATAAACAAATAAATGAAAATGATGATGATGGATGATGATATTGTCTGCAATTGGCTGGCAACCAGTTCAGGGTGTTTCCTGCCTCTTCCGTGAAGTCTGTTGACTTCTAGCACGCCTGCGACCCTTCCGAGGATAGAGCAGTTCAGATAATGGATGGATGGATGATGGCGCTGAGGAGAAGAGTTTTGCTGAAACAGTATTCGATTGGAAATATTTACAGAGGTTTAACTTTTTTTTTCCTGTCATTCTCTTTTTAGGGCCATATTCTCGTTATTGGACCTGATGAAGTTGGACATGGCTAATTTTGCTGTAAACAGCATCAGGCCTCATCTGATGCAGCAGTCCGTTGAGTATGAGAGGAACAAGTTTCAGGAGTTTCTGGACAGACAGCCCAGTAAGCGAATCATACAATTTAACATTCTTAATCATTTACTCAAATCTCAAGAAATCAATCATTTCTGATTGACAATGACAGAGCACAGCATTAAGGCCGCCGCACATTGAGTGGTGTGGCGAACTCCACTGCAAACCACGCGGGGTTGTGCCACAAGTTTTCATGAGTGGCGGAATTTCGGCCGCTGGACATGCGGCAATTCAAAATTTGAATCACAGTTGCACGATGTGGTGACATCACAAATTATAGCTAATCTAAATGCACACGAACTTTCACACAGATGAAAAATCAATTTCAATCAATCAAACTTCATTCATATAGCACTTTTAAATGCAACTCTGTTGTGCAATTCACACATCAAAAACACAACATAAAAAGAGTAACCCTCCCACTCTACCCAACATACACAGAACCCACAAGCATACCTATGCTCTCTTTGTGTGGCAACCTGCGTTTTCCTTGACTGTCAACCTTATCTTTTTATGGATTGAAAACATTATATTGTATGCGGATCCTGAGAATGCAACATTCAAATGCAACTTTTGTTCTTTGTTTAATAGTGACGTTGAGTAGTGTTATGTTGTCGTTGAAAAAACGATTCCTCTCTTTTTCAGATGCTTTAGACTATACTGAGAAGTGGCTTAAGGACACATTAAGGAACTTGAGAGGGGCTTCTTCCACTGAGGCCTCAGCTGATCCTCCTACTTTCCTCCCAGCTAATGTCCATAATCAAGCGTATTTGCGCCTACTTAAATGGGAACACCTCTCAGAGCCCTTCCCTGAGGTAAACTCTTTGATATGTTTATTCAGTCTGTGACACTTTTGGAAAAAACGATTACAGTGGTACCTCTACTTACGGATGTCTCTTCATACGAAATTTTTAAGTTACAAAACACCTCAACAGGAAAATATTGCCTCTTGTTTCGAAAGAAATTTCAATGTACGAAAAGTAAAAATACAGTATGGGCTGTTACTCGCAGCTCCGAGTTTCCTAAACGCAACATACCTATAGCTGCTCTGCCATTGGCTATTACCGAGCATCATCCTGCTATCCCATTGGCTAAGACGGACCGCTACGTATGAGTCTGTGTGTAGATAGATATGTGTTTATGCAGCGTCCTCATCATTCGCCCCTCGGGCCATAAAGCGTTCCGATAGTTTTACGTAAATGTGAATCACTCAGAAGAAGTGTTCACAAGTTGGACAAACGCTCACTATACTGATGTTTGTGTTGGACATTTTCAAAGGATTGTTAGAAGCCGAAAACAGCAAACACCCTTGGAGCAGTTCTTTACAAAATGCCAGGCAAAAACCCCTTCTGAGAGAACATGTACTAAAGAGGGCAAAAAAAACGATGAGGACGCAGTTAAAAGTTAAATGACAATCATTTTTATTCGTTACTCTTATTTGTTTTTTACATTATGCACACCTCATTTATTGTGCAATAATCTAAATGTAACATGTTTGTTAAAATTTTTTTTTACATCTTTTGATGCATTTTTATGCTTGATAAAACATTTATGCCTGAATTTTGGGGGGCTTGGGATGGATTAGGGCATTTACATGGAAAACGTGTCTCTACTTACTACATTTTCTAGTTAGAAAAATTTCTTCCAGAACATATTTTCGTAAGTAGAGGTACCACTGTACTGTATGTACACAGTTGGATTTGCTCTGAGATATTTTCTTCTTTTTTTTCGCCACTTAGACAATGTTGATGGATCAGGCTCGGTTCCAGGAAATGCAGCAGATAACTGAACGATTAGTTTTACTTTCATCGATATTACTCATAGTTTACACTACCACGGGGGACACCATCTCAGGCATTCCGGGGCTCATGGAGACGCTTAAAAACACTGTTCATGCCATGCTAGCAGATATGCATGCACCGTAAGTACAAACACATCCCACAGTTTTGTTAAATTTGCTAAAACTTGTAAATCATTACTTAGACAAAATTTGTCAAATTGAGTACCTTATTTACACCTATTTATTACACTTGGTGGCACACATTATACTTTGTATCTGTAATTTTTCATTTTGTTCAGATATGAGCTCGTCGGTTTTTCAAAAATTTAATTTATTTATAAACTGTAATACAATAACATTGTAGTGCAAAATCTGCCTGAAGCATCGGTTTGATTAACCAATCTACTAAGGAAATGATGTTATACTCAGAGGATTGCATTAGAAATTTAGGTATGAATTCATTGAAGATGTGTGTTGTGCAGTACTTGTAATTTGTAGTGTTGCAATGCAATGCAAAGTACAGCTACAATAACATACAAATTGCTCAAATAATTCCTTTCTGTGTCAAACCTGCCAATTTATAACTGAGCATTGTGATACGACAATATGAGGTACATCTGAGTGCGTAGCTGTACCTACATTGTTGGACGAGTCACTATATGTTCCATGTAGTTTCAGGATTAAAAATGACACATTTTGCTCCATAAATAGGATTGGAATTTGTCCTTGTAGTTTTAGCAGGAGCCAATCTGTGTTGTTTCATGTAAATAACGTATTGCCTTTTCCAAGGTCTTTCAGTCTGCAAGAGACCCTAGTGACCACTGGGGAGAAACTGTGCATGGAGCTAAGTCAATGTTTAACCCAGCATGGCTCCGCCGCATTATCTACTGACCAAAAAAACATTCTTATGGGGCAAATCTCTGCCACCGTGCATCCGGACAACACAGTCCGTCAATTGATGGGTAAGTGATGTCCACTGCAATTTTGTTTGTGGGTGAGATTGAATTGACCCTCCTCTTTTGTCTTGGGATCTCTTTCAGACTCTCGGGTTCAGAGCTACCTGCTGGCCACTCTGGAGTCCAGTCAACACAAGACCCCTCCTCCTATACCTGGAGGTCTTGCACCCATCTCCAAGGAGCTACAAGCACTTGCTGTTCGCTTCAGTTGTCTCGTCAATTTCAATAAGGTGGTCTTCTCCCCATTCTACCGAAAGATTCTCCAAGAGTGCTTCTCATCAGGAGGTTGTGCCAGCACAAAGACGTAAGCACTATGACAGTGATGTTAAGTAGATTTTCAAGGTAACCCTTGAATTCAACAAAAGGAGCTGAGGATAATGATGAGCAGCGCTGGCTTGTAACATTCACTTCATTGCTCAGAAGAAAATAACACATTTAAAACACATTAAAATCACTACATGGAGGGGAAAAAAAATCCTTTCGCCGTGTCCTCTGCCCCTGCTTAGATATAGATCAACTCTATGAAATCCAATGTGTTTTGACGCCGTGTAACCCATGACTAACTAGGTACATAATGCTTTGGACCATTTCTTAATTCTTGGGAGGTTTAAAGAATAGATGATAGTTACGAATGAATAAGTGGAGCCTGAGTGGTTTTGCAGATTTCGATAAAAATGCAAAAGGAAACTTACAAATTATACCATGGAATTAACCAATACCGTATGTAAATTCAGATGAAAATTTCCACTCCATGGGTCTTCCTGTAGCTCCATAACTTAGTTCTTATAGTTCAGCCCAAGAAGATATGGACCAAAAAGTAGTGACGGTGCTTTTAGCCAGCGGGTAAGTCAAAACAAATTAACTCTTCGACTGTGCAAGTTGTTCCTCTTATCTGCTGTAGATAATGGGGAAAGAAGAATTGAAAGCATAAGTCTAGAAATGTTGCTTTAAACTTGTGCTTCTCAATTATTTTCTGTCATCAGCGGGATTGGGGTGTAATGTCGTTAAGTGACACCTTAATTTATTTGGCTTCATGCTGCCCGCTGCCAACATTTTTCGACATAGTAGGTACGTACACCTGTCTTTCCTCATCTACCACTGTATTCACGGTGAAGCCATACGCTTAGTCATATTTCCTCGTCTTAGCTTTCGGGAGACCTTCACTTCTCTTTTCTCCGTCTCTCTACGCCTGTCGACTTTGTGTCTGCCCTTCATACTCATACTCTGTGCTGTGTGCAAAGCGCCAATGCTCAGTGCAAACATAACACCCTGCTCCATGCGCACACTCTGGCCAATGAGAGCGTCACTGTCCACTTATGTAGTGGAGGTGCAATTGCACTTTATTCTAAGCATGTTCCCCGAGGTCAAACACGGCCACCTTGACGGCGCCTCGCGCCCCACTATTCGAGAGCACTGCTTTAAATGTACTAACAGCTGTAGTTGCAGTTTGTCAACCCATTGCTCTTTTGCGGCGGCTCAACCTTTCCCAAAAAGTGTTATGTTTCTCTTTCATGAATGTTGGAATGAAATTGAGTTAAAATGTGAGAAAGGATCTGTGTTACCTGGAGTGCTTAAACTCACTGATTTTGTTTTTTAGTTCACTGTTATTTGTATTGGAGAAATAAAAGAATCCCAGTCATTTGTAATATCTTTGCCATTATTGACAGTTTAGTGTGGCAATACTGATTTGTGAAATTATTTCTTTTCAGGCATATACAGTACATACCATAATTACTTTTTTCTCTATCCTACGTCAGTGCGAATTGTAAACGTGTAAGACAGTGTAAGAATAGCAAATACTTGAAGTTTTATGCTTACAGTTTGTAAGAAACAGATTGAGACCCCCCCCAGCAGTGTGTTTCCTGTTTTTGCTCAGCTTTTAGACAGAGTGGCAAGCCTGCGGGGTTCTATTCAAGATTTCATGACAAATAAAGTAACCAGTTTCTGTTGCTCTTCTCCCTTTGCAGAAGTGTTGCTATCGTGTGGAGTTAAAGTTGATTGCGTGCAGCGGTTTAACAACCTCGATTGAGCCAACAGACAAAAAAGTATCATGGCATGTGCCCAACAAAAATGTCAAAAATCATATACAGTACTGTGTACAGTGTACACAGTAATTTGAGTCTCATTTCATCAATGTACTTTAACATCTGAGCCTGTCTAATTGAACACAAAGTTGAATAATCCATAGGATCAAAAGCAGGACAAGCACAGTTATCTTGAATAATCCTTTTCAGAGCTATTAAAGGAAGTTGGATTCCCACTGTATATCTGATGATTTCTTATGGCCAGTAACTTACTCCAGTATGCCGCGGTGGGTGGAAATCACTGCACTTGATTTTTTTGGTTTGAGTGTTTTGCATTTTGGTTTGCTCTCAAAAATCACAGATTGTAAAATATTTGTGCACTGTAAAGGTCAAATTATGGAAAGATTATTTATTTACCACATTTTATTTGAATCGCACAGTATGGCTTCATAGGTTTATTTGTATTCCCTTTTTTTTTAAACTGATTAATTTGCTCCACATGAATGAATAAAAACCCAGTTCCACTCTTAATACTCTTCATGAAAACTAATTTAAATCCCATGAACTGAGTTAACTTGGATTATTGTAAACCAATTGTTGTCATACACTGTGACATTGAAAAGTCACTGACACTGCTCACAGAAAGCGATGAGATTGTCATGAACTCTGACCATTGACTGCTTATCTTGTAATGTCCATCCATGGTTTATGACGAGTGAAGGTTGTAAACATCCCTCGAGCAGAAAAGGGTCATGGTGACATAACATGCTTTAACCGTGACCATTCCATTTCATCTGGCACAATGGGGCAATCCGTAAGGAAGACAGCAGGAGGCAAGACATCTCATTCCGTGATGTGATCCCGGATCAGCGGAATAGAGAATGGATGGATGGGAAGAAAATCTTCCATCAAGCATGAAAGGGTACATGAAGTTGCTGAAAGCAGCATGCTTCGTCCGCACAAAACGACGAAGCAGCTTTCAAAATGGGCTCTGGGTGCACGAACATCGTGTGCCTCACGTAAAAGTGACAGTGCAGCAAAGGTGCTGGGTCTGCAAAGGCGAGCTGAGCGAAACCAGAATACGGTGTACAGTGATCCCTCGCTATTTCGCGGTTCGTTTATCGCAGCTTCGGCGCATCGCGGATTTGTTCAAACATTCATAAAAAATGTTTTTTTTTTAAGTCTGCAAAAATCAGTGTTTAAGTGTTGTTTACTATGCATGCTAGTGTGTGCGCACTCTGCTCAAGCGGGAAGGTCCACGTGGGGCACGTGTGTGCGCGTGTGCACGCATGCGCACGCAGGTGAGTATGTGTGTTGCTGAGAGAGAGAGAGAGAGAGAGAGAGAGAGAGAGAGAGAGAGGAGGCTTATAAGAACAAAAGCAGGTCTCTTTCATCCGTAATTGTCTTAATTGACTAATCATAAACACGTCTGCTGCACAAGCGGATCGCTGGCTTGTGTGTGTGTGTGTGTGTGTGTGTGTGTGTGTGTGAGTGCGCTCTGCTCAAGCGCGAAGGCCCACGTGGGGCAATTTTTTTTTTAATACAGTATGTTTATTGGTGGCTACTTCGCGGATTTTCGGTTATCGCGGGTGGTTTTGGTCCCCATTAACCACGATAAACGAGGGATTCCTGTATTGCTCATGCCCATTTGGTTCGCGAGGATTCCTTGCCATTTTATTGCAAGTTAGTTTGTGTTTACGTATTACCTTGCTCGTTGCAAGTGATTTATGTTATTTTATCCCGACTCTTTGACAAACAACCATTCACACTCACAATCACACCTAAGAACATTACCGTACTGTACTTCTATTTAGAGTGCTCAATCGGCCTATGGTGCATGTTTTTGGAATGTGGGAGGAAACCGAAGAAAACCCACGTGGGCAAGAACCGGAATGGAATACTACACCTCTGCACTGTGAGGTGGCTAACCAGTCGACCACCTGGCGCCTATAACCTTACTGTTAGTACGCTATAATTTTATTATTGGTTGTCTTCTATTTTCATAAGCCACAATTTGTTGTATCTGCACCATAGAGCGTCGCAATAAAGATGTTGTATTCTATTTTGCGGGTTTTGCCCATCCCTCAACCTCACCAAACGTGAAAAAAACTTTGGTTGAGCGTGTTAAAATAAGCCGTGTAAGTCTATGTTCGCACCGACCTGCATGTATTGTGATGCAGCACGCCACCACTTGGATAACTGCAGCAAACAGTCAGATTATGTGTCATATATCGTCATTTGACGTCATTTCAATACTTTGCGTGTATATTTTAAAGCGTTAGACGCCATAGCTATGCGTTAGACGAGCGGCCGAAAGTTAGCACGCCTCCGTCTGTATTTAATATGCTGCAGTGGCGCGTGCATATCGTAAATTGATTCAGTACTTGTAATTTTAGGTTTAGGCACTACCGTTCTTTGTTTTTTGCTGCTGTTGTATTATTTTTTATTTTCATACCAACATTTGTACTTCCACTTCAGTGGAGTATGCGTACCTTTCCCACATTTTTACAAGTTATCAATGGTCACTTATTATATAACTATTTTTCCTGAATACCTGTCATGTGTTGTGTGACTGCTTCCCCCGTAAAAGAAAGTTTTTGGATTGATTAAGTGGAAATGATAAATCGATGACGTTATTTGTTGAGTTCCTCAGTTGTCAGTGGCTGACATTTCACTTCGACATCTCTTCTCCCCCCTCTCCCTCTCCCCCTAACCCTACCCAACATTCCACACGTGCGAGGAAGCAACAGCTAGCAGCCCCGACGTCTGTCAGCCACACGGCGTATTACCATGCAGAAGTTTAGAAACGCCGATTTTTCGCCCTGAGTAGACTCAAAAGCAAAGTTCAACGAAACGTGAGACGTCTCGGGAAACCACGGGCCATGGCCAGCATTGTCAACTGATAGTTATTTAGAGCTTCAAAGGTGCAAAAAGTCAGTGAGCTGTACTCGACGTCGAACAAGATGGCAGCAGAAGCAGCAACACCAATGCAGGGTTTGACGGTGGCGTGGCTTCTCGCTGCTCTACCCTTTGACGCGATGGCTCATTTGGTTTACGGGTCTTGTTGAAGGTAAGGCATCTTGGCAAGTAAAACTGCATTGTGTCAATGATCTTCGTCTGTTGGGTATGTTGACTGGTGCACTGAAATGACTTCGTCCATTGCTGGATTGTTTGCTAACATAAGCTAGCCAACTTCGTTGTGTTTGCGTTAGCAGATTAGCTTTGACACGAACTGTTCACCGTCATTTAAGTGCAGCTAAGGATATACAGTTTAACGTTTATTTGTTTGGGTTAGTTTGAGCTGACAAACTCGACGTGAACGCGAAAATGATCGCGTACTAACTTGTGAATCAACTGTAAAGAAGAGGTTCGTATTATGCAACAGGAGCTACTCACGTAACGCATACAGTACAAAAGTATTCATGAGTTAAATCTGTTTTTCTTAAACCGTTGAAGTAACACTCGTACTCGATCTGTCTATCACTTATAACATGGGTTTCAACAGGTGTCCAGACTGTTGCTGCCCTTCCCCCAAACAGGCAAACACCAACACCACCCCTCCCTCCGTCTCTCCCATATGGTTACCGTGTCCTAGATAGATCACTAACCAACTGCGTGGACAGCTTGTATTCTTTGACACAAGTGTTCATCTCCACAAATACCCATGTGTCTCTGCATTTCAAACATGGATCTAGTCGCCAAGCTGTGAGATATCAGCGACCTCTTCAGCAGACGTTGGTTATGCATATGCTTTTACTGTGGTGTTTGCATGTGTGAATGAGGGAGTAAGCAAAGTTCTGATGGACACGGCCACATGGCAAGGACGCACAAGGTGAAATAGTCGCTCCTGAGAAGCCACATGGTGAAGGCTTTTTTGCATTACTGCTTACTTTAGTCCGTTGCATCGGGTTACTATTTATACTTTTCCAGACTTGCAGCTGTGGGTCTTGATTGTGGATCTAGTTAAAAATAAGCCGTTACCATCAGGGAAGCACTGTATTTTATTTTTAATTTGTGTGTAGCTTCCTGTCTGCACATTTATATGTAAAGGGAAACCTTCAAAGTTGAGTGCAATCGATCACGTGAAGCTGTTCAACTCATTTGTTTGGATTCCAACATAATTTGTCATTGAGATCAATGGATTTTGTGACAACTAATATTAATTCAAATTGCGTGTGTTATAAACCCTTAATATATAGGCAATGTCTGTATTTTATGCAATGTGCTTTCAGGCCAAAATTTGAGATACATGGCTACTAGATAGCTGTTAGCGAACGCTACAACCGTTTTTATGGGGAAAATTATTTTAACACACAGTAATAGTAAATTTACTTTTGAGGTTAGTCATATAACTCGTAAATTAAGGTACCACTTTCAACTCCTCATTACGCTCTCAGTAGCACAATATATTAAAGCCCAACATCTACATTTATCTTTATTAGCAATACTCTTTTAAAAGTAGTCAAGTTAAAATTAAGAAAGGCAGTATACAGTACTCAATTCAAGCTGCATTAGGATCAACTCGTAGCCCAAATTCTAATTAAATCAAACCCCGGGATGGTGAGAAATTACCCACAATGGTTAGTAATATTTTAACATAGTTAAAGGTCAAACAGAAATTAAACATTCTAATATTAATGTGTTCTCTGAAACTAAGTCTGCTTACTCATGACTACTATTTACAGGTGCTTGCCCAAAAGAGTGGGCAAATATTGCCACATCAAGATGAGCCACACTGATAATAGACATCCCCCTCAAAAAACAACATAGTATTAGTTTGAGGGTGTGTGTATTTATGCAACCAGGCTATTGTATTTTTTTTCCTCCTTAAAAGACAAGTTTAATTTTTTTCAACTGAGGTGCACATGTATTCACAAACTAGGTAGAAAACGTTTTGAAATGATTTATCTTGTTCCCATTGCTATCACAAAAATCTGGCTTTTGTACACTCAACTCAACTGTATTTATAGAGCACTTTGAAACACAGGTGTTGTGACTTTTTATAGTCATCACAGCCAGCATTATTTGTTTCTATGCGAGAAAGTCAATGTCTGTTTTTTTGGTCAGGTGGTTTTTGAAGCACGCCCAATCTGCCTGTCTGAGCCCGTGTGAGACGGTTCTCGTTGTTGGGAAACCCACAGGTTCCCCGCAGGCATTTCTTTTCAAACAAAACACTGTTCGAGTGTGATGATTTTACATCATCGGGTGTCAGAGTGTGAAACCCAAGAACAGTCTTAAGTCCCCTATTGTTTTGTGTTGGTCAAAGCGGGACTTTTCCGTTATTTCACCTTGCCAGTCTGAATAATTTTTGATTGAATGGGTCAAGACAATGTTTGCAGTCTCCAATTAACACGTCTGTGAAAGGAAAGGAACACCTTCAAATGCAGACTTGACATTTCAGAATCAATTAAAAGCCAGCAGTGATATGACCATATTTTTTATCTTTGTAAAGCATTAAAATTGTATTCACTTACTACATGAAAGGCTATACTCGTCACTTTTTCACCAAAACCTTCATGGCTTGGGTGAATGCCTTCCATTCCAGTTCCAGGCCTGTGCAACACAGCTGTGTCAGTAACAAAACACTGTTGCATTGATGTGGTACTTGTGCTGTGTTCCAATGTTGCTGCTGCTGCATTTGGATGACAAGTCATTTTAATTTTAGTCCTGGATAGTTAATCCAAAACTCATCTAGAACAATTTTTGATCAAAACCTCCATATGTAGTATGAAGAGCCAAATGAATATTGTGCAGAAGCAGCTGAATTTTCTTTTTTCTTCTTTTGAATGGTCTTCAAGATGTTGCGATCTGAAGTCGAGTTTGGTTTGATTTATAAGTCATACTCAGCCTTATGGTGTTGCGTTTCCTTGTATACTGCTTGCTTTGCGGTTTTACTCGGTGTGAAACTGACCCGCTGCATTACAACAGGCTTTCCTCATCTCCTATTACAGTACGCTAGTTCCCCTTTCTTGTAAAAGTGCCTTGTTGGCTCAGCCTTTTAGATACGGTGCATGTAATTGCAACAACTTTTGTTTAAAAAAACAAAAAAAAACAAAGAAAGAATACTTTTTAGGTTTTTGTTGTTGTTTTTTACTTACCTGGAAAATCAATTTAAAAACATTGTAATTATTGATTAAAGTATGGGAAATAATTGTCACAATAATAAACAAAATTGGAAAATCATGGTCTAATTACGATATTATCAGAATAACTCATTTTTATTCTTTCAGCACATCCACAGCACTTAAAACAATCGAGGGTTAAATCTGCTTGCTTTATTTGCAACTTCCTCGGTCCTTGCATTTCTGTTTGCATGTTAGGTCCTCCAGTTAGAAATGCTATCGAAGGAGCTCAACTAGTGAGCAAGGATGGACCAAGGATTTGAGAAATGACATTTTCTCGACTTGATGTCAATTAAAAATGAGGAAACATCATTGATGTGTTGTCGCAAGTTGATCTTTTCTGTCTCTGAATTATCACCATCACAACACATGTACACTTCATGTTTAAATCATTCACTCCCAAAGACGTTTTTAAACGTCTTTTCAGACTTGGTCCAGAATTGTCTGGTACTGAATGAGTTAAAGTGGAATTGAAGTCCATCCATCCATCCATTTTCCGAACCGCTTGATCCTCACTAGGGTCGCGGGGGGTGCTGGAGCCTATCCCAGCTGTCTTCGGGCAGTAGGCGGGGGACACCCTGAACCGGTTGCCAGCCAATCGCAGGGCGGATCAAACATGATCAACCCTGTTACTCTGCACAAGCATGGAGTCAGTCCCGTGTGGGTATTTCTTGCCTCGAGGCCCCAAGATCTTCTGCACCTCTTAATCCTGACACGTTTGTAAAGATTTGAACATGTTTCAGTGATAATTTTACAGTTTACCGCCAGCAAGTCCTGCTGATCAGAAAAGTATGAGTCCCGTTATGCATTTAGAGAGTCCCAAATTTCGAATTCTGAAATGGTCTACTTATTCAATTGCATATGATAATAACACAAACAAAAACATATAAATACAATTATAAACAAATGCTGCAAAAAATTAAATAATTCAGTAGCAGGCCTGAGGATTTCGGAAATTCACGTAACATAGTTAGCAGGTATTAAAATATTACAAAATATCACACAATGTACTATCACGACAGTCACACGTTGACTACTGAGCGAGCTAAATTTCCCGCAGCACTGATTGGACAAGCAATGTAATGTGATCATCTGCAGCCAGTGATGGTCAAGTGGGCGTGTCAAAACTAATTGACAAGATGAGTCAGGTGTGTCTTAACCTCCACGGCAGAGGCTCCGTCGAACCCCCGATTCACCGAACCCAGGTTCAGAACCGCTGCAGGAGGGTGTAACCTGCCTCTTGCCCTAAGACAACATTTAAAAATTTTATTCATTTATTGGTCACAGGCCTTCTTCACATTTTTTATTGTTTTGGTTTTTATGTATTTATTTATTTTTACAGAAGTGATTCTTTCCCAAAGGCGACTGATGGACTTAATGGGACTGATTTTTGTTCGCCTCTCTCTTTTCAGGTATGGCCTCACAAGTCTTGATTCTGCCATCACACATGCACTCAGCTCAAACAAGTGCCTTAGGAACCAATAACAGCAAACACACAGTGGAAGCCCACAGCAGTAATAATACCACCAGAGCCTTTCCCATACCACCCCCACCTAAAACCTATGTGATTGGAGTTAACTACGGAATTGCTTACCCCAACAACGTATTCCCATCAACAGTTGATGACATTGAGAGACTGCACTGGGCAACAGCAATTGAAGAAAGTGAGGAGAGGAGGCCTCGCCCGTTGGGATTGCGCACTGTGGAGAGTAGAGCAAAAGCCATCGCCGAGATCAAAGATCAGAGGTCTCATTGTCAGAACAAAGGACCACAGGAAAGATTATCGGAAGAGGAAAGGGGCACAAACGAAGAAGGTTGGGGACATGTAAACCTTGACTCAGGTGTGGCGCAGCGATGCAAACAGAAGAGAGGTGAAGTTGTAGAACGACGGCAGGATTACAACTGTGTTGGAACCATGCAGATAGTGGAGGAGGTATCTGATCTACCTTCACTGCCTGCTTGTAGTACAATATTGCAAGCAGGGAATCATGATGTCCCTAAAGTAGACAAGGTTGGGGAATCAACCGGCATTGGTAATGAATCGAATGGGACAAAAATCAGGTCTAACGTCACTACTGAAGCGATGGCTACCACAAACAGATCAGGAACAGGAGATGGCGACTATCAGTTAGTTCAGCATGAGGTTCTCTGCTCATTGAAACACAGCTATGAGGTGTTGGAGTTCCTTGGACGTGGCACCTTTGGTCAGGTGGTGAAGTGCTGGAAGAGGGGAACGAATGAAGTGGTGGCTGTCAAAATACTGAAAAACCACCCGTCATATGCACGTCAGGGACAAATTGAGGTGAGAATTCATCGTATATTGCAATGTTATTTGGTTGATTTAGGAGACGTGTATGTCATTTCTTTTTAAATCTCTTCATATGCCATTGTGTTAACAGGTGGAGATCCTCGCTCGGTTGAGCAGTGAGAACGCAGATGAACACAACGTGGTGCGCGCTCTGGAGTGCTTTCAGCACCGAAGTCATACTTGTCTGGTGTTTGAGATGCTGGAACAAAACCTCTACGACTTCCTGAAGCAGAACAAGTTCAGCCCACTGCCACTCAAAATAATCAGGCCAATACTTCTGCAGGTAATGCTGACACGGTTAACTTTTACGCACAAAGCCAGTTTAAAAGAATCCTCAATATTAATCACAGCCTGTAATTCAAACTAAAAGTTGGTACGTTGTTTTCCTAGGTCGCAACAGCGTTAAAGAAACTGAAATCCTTGGGTTTGATTCATGCTGACCTGAAGCCTGAGAACATCATGCTGATAGACCCGTCCAGGCAGCCATACAGAGTTAAGGTTATTGACTTTGGCTCCGCCAGCCATGTTTCAAAGGCTGTCTGCTCCACCTACCTGCAGTCCAGATACTACAGGTGAGGCCATGCACTTTTTAGTCAAAGCTGTACATTTAACATCAGGTGTTAATGAAATCGAGGATATGGCATGGTGTTGAAAAATAGAGTGATAACCCTTCCTTATTCAAAATCCCTTTTATCTGGAACAGATCTCCCATCTGACCAGCACCAAAGCATCTCTAGACTAGCACAGTACCCCCACCTTGCTTGACAGATGGCGTTTCAGTTGTTCTGCGTCTCACAAATGTCCTATGTGATGCAAACACCTCAAACTTTGATTTGCCCATCCATAACACCTTTTCCAATCTTCCTCTATCCAATGTCTGTATTTTTTATTTTTTTTGCCCAAATTAACCTTTCTCTTTTCTTGGTCAGTCTCAGATATTACTTTTTCTTTGCCCTCAAGGCCAGCATCCCGGAGTCGCCTTTTCAGTGTAGTTGACACTTCAGTTTTGTGGGTTCCATTTAATGAAGCTACCAGTTAAGAACCTGTGAGACATGTATTTCTCAAACTAGAGAATCTAATGAACTTCTTGCCGAGTGGTGCAGCGGGGCCTCCCACTTCTCTTTCTTTTTTGCGTAGTAGTCGACAACCGCTATAGGAAATCTTCAGTTTTCAGAACAACAATAGGCTGTTGAGTTTCACATGAAATTTCTTGTTTTCTGGCCATTTTGAGCTTTTAATCGACTCCATAAATGTGATGCTCCACATGGTCAAACCTCTCTCTCTCTCTCTCACTCTCTCTCTCTCTCACTCTCTTTGTCTCTCTCTCTCTCTGTCTCTGTCTCTCTGTCTCTCTTTCTGTCTCTCTCTCTCTCGCTCTCCTTCTTGACGGCTAATGTTTCTTTCTTTGCAAATTTATTTGCCATGCGCTTTGAGAGATGTGTGTATCACGTTATCCAAAGCACAGTCTTTCTGTTTCAACCACAGTACAACAGGCATGCCATTCGATTCAATTCCGCTCTCTGCAACAAGTCCAAGCAAGTAGGGGACATGGATTTGGAGCATGTAAACAATTGCTTTCATTTGTGCAATATTATTTTGCGCAGTATTTCTGCATGGTAGCAAAAGGCACTATTTTGTTTTGTGTAGGAGTACTTGTTGACCAAGAGAAAAACATTCTCGGTATCTTCAATCCCAGACACTTCAGCCCAATATGTGGACTTGAAGTAACATGTTTCACCAGAAATTTAAAATACAAAGTGTACTGTAAAAATCAGTGAAAGCCAGATTCTCACGTCGACGCCCTGTGACAGGGGGAGGCTTGGAACTTTTGTTGTTGCGTAACATAGAGCTTTATGTGCCGCTTGTACTTGTTATTCTGGTTCTGTGTTTGTTTGCATTTGATTTTGAGCAATGGCACCATTGCTCAGTGAAAAAGGGACAATTTTGGAGAGTGGGGAGTTAGTGATGGGGAGGACACTTGGGACGCCCGTCTGCTGAAGAGTGCGGTATGACAACCCATATTTGGATCCAAGAAAAAACATTTAGACATTCCTGTGTGTGCCTGGGTGTGCTCATGTATGTACCACCGTGTACCAGCTCCAAAGGCTGAATATTTCACACAGGCTACACAATGAAGTAAAAACAATTCACAAAAATGCAATCATGCATACGTGAAATGACTTATTTTTGAAGAAATGTCTCGGCTCCAGACTAACTTTCTGTACTGGTTGCACTCGTTGCACTTTTTTACTTGGTTGAACCAGTGTCAATGTTAATTGCACCAACATCTCTGACTGCATCACATTCACAGAGCTGCCAACCTATTGAAATTCACCTACTGGACCATCAATTTAAATTTTCCCAATTTTAAAATTTTGTCAAGAACATTATTGTTCATGTGGGAGTGTTTTTATCTATCCATCCATCCATCCATCCATCTAAATGCTTCAAAGAATAAATCAAATCACCCAATTTTCTTTTTTACTTAGTAATGACAATACAACAATGCACAATACACACATATACACGTGTGCATAATTTTTTAAAATAAATGCAAAAAAAAAAAGCACCCAAACATGTCAGTGCTTAAGTTCATTTTTATGTGAATACATTTTCATGGACCAAATGATTACAAATATCACTCACCGTGGCTGCACTTCATCAAGCCCTGGCTGTTTGTATTCCTACAAGTAATAATTACTATTTTGACAGTAGCACAGTGCAGTGTCAGAGGGTTTATTCATGAGTGATACAGTACATCTATTTTCTGAACTCCTTATCCTGTTTAGTATGTGCATTATTGGAGATCACAATCTGGCGATGAAACTTCACTTAGTGTTGCGGTCAGCCTCAAATACAGTTGCACTACAGGTTTGGAAATTTGTAGGTGTAGCTGGAGTTCCGTGATTAATAAAATGCAACAGTCCCAAACATAACGATTTCCCATAAGGTCAAAGAAAGATGCCAGCTTAATGTAACTGACTGTTTTGTTTTGTTTTTGTGCATTTTTTTTTTTTTTTATGCACTCCTCTATTCACGGACATGTTGGTAGTGCCAAGCAGTGCATATCAGTTGAGGTTGAGTTGAAAAAACAAAGCAGTTAAAAAAAAATCCATCTGTTTTGCAAATATATCTTCAGTCACAGTATTCAGTAATCAATTGCAATGATTACACATCAGCAAATATGGTCATGCTTGTACATTTTTTGTGTGAAATGTCTCAATTTAAGATTGTTGTTGCCATTGTAGCACGCCTGAATGTGACTGTACGATCCTTTGGAGATTAGTGATGTAAAACCAGCTCACATATTGTAAATGGAGCCCCGAGCTATGTAAATAATTGAGCTAAGCAGATCGGGTGGAAGGGAAGAATATCGTAGAATGCTCAGCAAGATCGTCTGTGATCTCCTCTTAGTCATACTGTCAGTCCTTATTCCACTGTTTCACCATGCACAATTTTGATTTTATGTCATGTGAAGAAGCCACGTGTGTTTCCCCTTGAGCCCATATATTGCAAACGGATTTGAGAATGAAAGTTGGTGTTCTTTCCCTTTTATATTTCTTAGAAAATCTCATTATTCAAAATAGTTAGAACGATCTCATCTGTCCTCGCTTTTGACATCAATATTGGGATCGTGCAGCCAGTGTGTGTTCAGGTTGCAGAAAGTTCAGTGCTTGCTCTGAGATGGGATTTCACTGACGTACGAGGTGATCACCTTTCTCATAGCCACAGTTGCAGAGACACCTAACTGAAGATCATTTTCATGTTCTAGTTTAGCTCCTTTGGGTATTGTGTTTCTTGATGTGGTTAACAGACTCATACATTGTGCTAGCGAGAGACTCCATGTGCATTTCTGGCAGAGTTTTTATTTGGCAAGGGCAAGTTAGTTGTACTCATTAAACTTGGATTGCCCATGTGCCCCAATCATCTATTTTGTAACTTTTGGTACAAGACAATGTACAAACACACATGAAATAAATGTAATTTATCTTCATTTTGCAGCTGTGTTTGTATTGTCCGAACGGTTGCTTTCTTGTGTGACTAGTTAGTTCTGTGTGACGCTATGTTTGTGTTTTATGATGAGCTTTTATGGCATGGGAACGCTGAGGCCTTTTGGCTTTTATTGCGCTGTTGGGTAACTGGGGGAAAGGATGTACATATAGGCAC
Source organism: Hippocampus abdominalis (assembly GCA_018466805.1). Classification (NCBI taxonomy): domain Eukaryota; kingdom Metazoa; phylum Chordata; class Actinopteri; order Syngnathiformes; family Syngnathidae; genus Hippocampus; species Hippocampus abdominalis. The sequence goes on along the minus strand of CM031697.1, from coordinate 10,012,315 downwards.
CTCCTTTGTTTGTTTGCTTGCTTCCTGTCTTTTTTTTTTTAAAGATGGACAGGTACACTCATTGTGGTTATGTAGATTGAGAAGTTGGAATTGGAACACATCCTTTGTGGAAATGGGTCGAAAACTGTTTGGAGGGTTCATGTTGGTTAGAGCTTTCAAATACCCGCATAGTGCCACGTTGACCCAGTGCTTATCACAAGGAAAACAAGTTTGTAATTGTCTTAAACATGCCACAAAGGGGTGGCAAAGCAATTAAAACAAAGGGGATAATTAAGCATCAATACCCTACAGTGGTTCCTAACCTTTTTAGAGGTACTGAACCCAACCAGTTAATATGCACATTCGCTGAACCCTTCATGATGAAAAATAAATATAATTTTTAATAAATTCAAGATATTTAAAAAAAAAACACATTTATCCAACTCTCACTGGAGCGTTTCAGCACCTCCAAATCTGAAACCATGGTCCTCAGTCGGAAAAGGGTCCTTTTTTAAAATTGCATGACGTACTATCACGACAGTCCCACATTGACTACTGAACAAACTAAATTTCCCGCAGCACTGATTGGACAAGCAATGTCATTTGATCATCTGCAGCCAGTGATAGCCAAGTGGGCGTGTCAGAACTAATGAACATGTTGAGTCGCGTGTGTCTTACCCTCCATGGCAGAGGCTACGTCGAACACCTGAGATCGACTCACCCCTTGGGTTCTATCGAACCCAGGTTAAGAACCACTGATCTAGAATGTACACAATCATGAACCCATTCGACATAAACAACTGTGTTCATTAGTTGAAGTGTTCCACACAAAACCACCCTTACATGATACAGTCAATATTGGCCAAAACAACATGCTGAACAAACTAACGTGACGTCACCCATGACAGTATGTGTACAAGCATGTCTACAAATAGTATAAATCATGTGTGCCCAACCATTTTTGACCAAAGATCTACTTTGCCCTGTTGAGCAATAGCCATAACGGCTATAACGGTTTGTGAGTTTGTGCAAAGCAAATCACTGCCTACCTTAGTAGAAACGTTATGTGGAGGCATGGGACGCACTTTTGCAGCATGTTAACGATCGTAGCACTTTTTAAGCACACGACCCAGCGTTATAGTGAGTTGCAACTTTCGGTTTCACTTTCATTGTGCAAAGGCGCAGTCAATCACTGTTAACAAAACTGAACATCGTAAATGCAGCCGGATAAACGGCCTCAATGGATTTCACCTTACAACAACAGCAGAACAATGATAAAAGATGAGAACAAAGTTATACATTTCCTTTTTAGGCCTGAGCAAAAACAGCGACTGAATTTTTCAGATTAATGTGCTCTGAGTGAGTTTTTCATTGAGGGCACCATCCCAAAAATCTGCAAACACGTCTTTATGATTTTCTTCACAAACACTTTTAAATAGTGCAAAGAAAGTTAGCAAAACACAGATATGTGGGGTAATTGGTTATCAAGCAGAGTATAGGACTATTAACAAAAAGAAAAACGGATGCTTGAGAAATAATTTACAATGAGATTCTTCCTTCTTTATCAGAACACAAAACAATGCATTTTGCACATTGTGCTGAATGGAGTAAACAAAAACTGCGTCATTGTTGCATTGCAGACATAATCAAGCTTCTTCCTGTTATGGAGTTGACAGGAAATGGCTGTTATTCCCTCTTCCAGGGCAAATGGGCCAGAAAAAAGATTGTGCTGTAGAAGCGCTGCGGCAACAGCTGTCTCTGTACACGAGACACACACATTCAAATAGACACCTACATCTTGACACACACATGATGGTAAGCAGTGGCCCCATTTATGATCATACTCCTGTTATGAGAGTCTTTGGTCCAGTTGTTGCTTGGTAACTGTCATTTCCTCCTGTGATCGTCACAGCAGTGGCTGCTATTTGTAGCGCTATTACTCAAGAGTGTGCACCCAGGTCTAGCAAACAATCGTTTACCTACAGCTGCCTCTGACTACCGTTTGAGGTGTACTAGGGTTTACTAGTCTTGCTTGAATTGAGAAATTGAGCCACGCTATCTACTTGTGCAGGGGAACTTCTTCTGTGCAGCCTGTTAAATTTATCAGATACAGTCGAACCTCGTTTCAACGTACCCTGTTTACGTTTTGAGCCGGATTACTTCACATTTCAACGACCCGATGTCACGTCATTCAGTTTCCATTTGCCGACTTCGCTTACAACAATTACCTTTATAGCGTAAACTTTATTATAACGACCAGATTTTTGCCACAGTGGTGAAAAGGCCTTCATTACGACGAACCGCAGGAAGGCTTTGATACTTCACGGATGCAGGAGTTGTCGACTTGGTGTCGGATGCTGCTGTGCTGTGTCATTAGGGCTGACTACAGGGCACTTCGTTAACATGGAAAGCACACTCAAACGGCCCTTGGGTTGCTACTTTGGGAGGGCCTGAGAGAGGACCTGGGTCAACAGCTACATTATCCTATTTTACCATAAGGTTTGATACTGTTGATGGGTGAATCTCGGTGTCCTGAGCAACAATTTTCTGAAATTCAACTAGCTGATTGCACATCTTTGAAACATGCAAGTGCCAAGGGCTGGGAATTTCTAATTATTTCCATCACAATGCCATGTCTTACATCCATCCAGTTTCTGAACCGCTTACTTCCATAAGCTGTTTTTAAAACGTAGTGAAAGGGGCCTATACATTAATGTAATGATGATTTCATAAACATTTACCAATTAACATTCACCAATTAATACTTTAATTAAAAATATGCCAATAAATGCTTGTTGGAAAGCAGCCAATGGACCGTCCTTGAATCGTATCACACCCCTTGTGTTGGGATGCACATTGAATTGTCTTTTCTGAGCCTTTTCTGAGCCTCCTTGTCTCCTTGCTTTTTAATTTGTGCTAAAGAAACAAATCAAAACATTTTGATGTTGCTGATTATTTTTTGTTTCTTTGAGTTTAATGAATTTGAAAAGTTTGGCCTTCCGAAGGTTTTCCCATGACGTTACATAGTTGTAGACATGACAAAAGCTACAGCGGCACCATATCAATCAAAGCAAATTGTTGCACTTGAAAATGTAATTGTGTCATATCCTATATGTGTTGAGCTATAAATTGAATTGTCTTTCATTTGGGAGATGTCCAGTTGCACACCCCTTTGGCAAAGGTTTTCTCATATCATTTGCGCCATATTGACTCCCTGGCAGCCTCAGCATTTCCCCCCCCAAACATTCACTAGCATTCTTGAAATATCAAAAAATGATTGTAAATCATTTACATCTGCACTGCGAGACACCTAAGAATCAGTTTTTCCCTGCATGAGAAGTTGCTCTAGCTAGTTCGCCTAAAAGTAGACCATTAATCAACAAGTGTTGCCAAGCAAACATCTTTGACAGGTCCTGTAACATGATCTCTTATGAGTCCCTCTCCTTGATTTGTTGTGAGCAGCTAAAAGAGATAACCTGATAATGACCTCATTTTTTTCTTTTTCAGAGCTCCAGAGATTATTTTGGGCCTGCCATTTTCTGAAGCGATTGATATGTGGTCATTGGGATGCGTTATAGCAGAGCTCTTCCTGGGCTGGCCCCTCTATCCCGGTGCTTTGGAATATGATCAGGTAATATTCTTCTCGAACACATTCACAATATTTCTGTTCTGCAATTATGTCGTAGTTAAAAAAACACACACACAAGGGCTGGGTGATATGGCTGAAAAGTTTATCAGTATGTATCGTTGATACAGTTGCATTAACCTTCATTCCTTGTTCGCACAATGTACATGTAGCGAACTAATACTCTCTTGGAGTGCATGTATTACAGTTGACCAACCGTCTCCAGTCTACTTTAACGTGGTAGTGGGCTCATTATTGCCATTTACTTCAAACACAGCAAAATATGAACTGTCCAAAAAAAAAAAAAAAGGAAACACTTGGAGTTGCATTTTGCTCTTTAAGTGTCCTGTTTTATAAACAATCTTTATTTTCTGTCTTGACTTGCTCAGATTCGCTACATCTCCCAGACCCAAGGCCTACTTCCGGAGCACATGCTCAGCAAGGGCACCAAGACCTCCCGTTTCTTCTGTAAAGAGTCAGAATCTCCTTACCCCTCCTGGAGACTTAAGGTACATGCACACAAATGAAAATATAGATAAATCCATCTTGTATCTTGTTCTCGTAGAGTCCAACCATATCGTCGATTTTAATCAAACTGAACTTGTGCTTTAGAATGCCCCTTTTGCATTGTACCGTTTTGCCCTCCCCCCCAAAAAACACCCTGTTTCGCCCCCGTGTGGTCACTTTTTCGAAGCCATGCAGCGACAATGAAAAGGCTCCATTAAACCTTTTCCAACGTGGTTAGAGCCAGAATACCAGATGCGACAAAATTGAGCTGATGAAAATAAGCCTTTCTACCGGAAATGCGGCCTGAGCCGCTATGCATTGCTTGTCTGTTTGGGTCAATGGCATGGCTCAACCTGAAAACAGAACAGAACAATAGTAAATATAACATCATGAAATGTATCTATACATTCTGTAAAAAGGTCTGCAAATTATTTTTGGGGACACTCTGTATATTTTAATATCAGAAAACCCCCGCGTATGAATCACAAAAACTGACTAAGACCTAAGATTTTATCTCTGTACATTTTCGATTTTATTTTTATTTGTTTTCAATTTTCTGTACATTTGATTTTTCTTCTCCAGACAACAGAAGAGCATGAGAAAGAGACAGGACTCAAATCCAAAGAAGCCAGAAAATATATCTTCAGCTGTCTGGACGACATTGCATACGTAAGTTTTAACAGACAAGTTCACGTGTTCGTAAGGCAATTAGGTAAGATTCGAGCCTAGCAGTGATTTAATGTTCCTCTGTCAAAACAGCCAACAGTTAGTGCTCTGCAATAATTCAATGTCAACATGTGTCACGCTAGGCATGTGATCAATCGCAGTATAAAAATGCCTGTGTGTCAAGGTCAAGGTCATATTTATTGTCAAATATGCTCTCAACATACAGCACAGATGAAATTTCTGCAGTGGCGTACACAAGGGGAACAAGAGTGTTGATTAAATTTGTTCAAATAAATGACCCAATGGACTCAGCACAACTCTTGCTTGAAATAAGACTATGTTATGCATACCAACCCGATTAACGAATTCCAGATGAATAAGTGGTCAAGCAGTTTCTGTTCCCTGTCTTTGATGGGTGAAAGCTCTCGTGTTAGCCAGCTGCAAGCCTCAGCGTTGCGCTCAAGTAGCAATCAGGCACGTAAACCATGAATGGACTATGGCAATAAGGAGCCCACTTTAGACGGGTTGGCATCCTGTTATGCAAGCACTGCAACATTACAATGTACACACAAAGTCAGTTTGTTTTTAAAATCTTAACTAAAATATCACTACTTATAAATATTGGCTAATATGAAACACTTATATTGTGAAACATTTTTCAGCCATATTGACCCGTTTTACTTTTTCATAGTTGCTTTGACCTCTTATTAGAGGTTAAATATATGTTACAATAAAGTTATCAAAATTCTGCATACAGTAATCCCTCGCTATATCGCGCTACATTGCTATTTTTTTTTTCTAAAGTACTGTATTCCAAAAGAAATGCCGAATCACTCAGAGGTTTTATACACGACTGTACACGTGGCGCGACGTCAACCAATGACAGCACGAGTGGATTCATCTCGTGAGCTGATGATTGATCTTCGCAGTCCCGCCCAGCACTTTCCCTTGTGTTTCGTCACACTGTTGACTCTGATTGATCGCCTGCCTCTCTCTGGCATACTCTTTTCTGTTGTTTGCTACATGCGCGGAGGGAGGGAGGGAAGGGGGTGAGGAAGGAGAGAAGGGGAGGGGAGAGAATAGGATAGGGGAGGGGGAGAGAGAGAGAGAGAGGGTGGGGTATTGGGCATGTCCGAAAAAAGCAGCACGTCTCTCTTCGACTCCTCCTCATCAATACCAATTAATTGTCTGATCATAAACACTTCGGCTGCGCGGGAATAGCTGGCCAGGAGCTAGCTGGAGGCTAACGGCGGCGACACCGCCAGAGCTTAATGTGAGAGTAACACAAGTCTCTTTGTCTCTCTCAGAAGGCAATGCTGATGAATGTTAATTACTGTATAAGGTTTTATAACTGAAGATTTAAATAAAAAAATAAAAAAATCTCCAGATCCTCACTTGGAGTAGGTAATGAAACATATATCTAATTGATTATTGATCAACATGAAATATAGGCACTTGTATTATGATATACCTTTCAGCCATATTGCGCAGTATTTTGAGTCTAGTGATTGTCATGCATATTTTTCCTTTAATGTTTCCCCATATTTTTCCTTTCAGGTGAACTTGGTGTTGAGTCCTGACAACAGTGACATACAGGCAGAGAAATCCGACAGGAAAGAGTTTGTCTCCCTGCTGAAGAGCATGCTGCTGATCGATGCAGAGGACAGAACTGTTCCCTCCAATGTCCTCACTCACCCTTTCCTCACCATGACTCATCTGCTGGACCACCCACATAGTAACCAGTAAGCCTTTGATAGCTGACTCTGACACAGTGTCGCACATTCCAAATTTGCATATTATCCTAATTTGCATGTTGTTATATTCTTCCCCGTATACTATTTCTAAAGGTATTGCTCAAATCTAAGTTTACATAAGTTTAATAGAATTATTGGGTGAGTCCAGTAGGCGGCCCGGTAGTCGAGTGGTTAGCACATCGACTTCACAGTGCAGAAGTGTACTGGGTTCAATTCTAGCTCCGGCCTTCCTGTGTGGAGTTTGCATGTTCTCCCCGAGCCTGGGTGGGTTTTCTCCAGGTCCTCCGGTTTCCTCCCACATTCCAAAAACATGCATGGCAGGCTGATTGAACACTCCAAATTGTCCCTAGGTGTGAGTGTGAGCATGGTTGTTCGTTTCTGTGTGCCCTGCGATTGGCTAGCAACCGATTCAGGGTGTCCCCCACCTACTGCCCGAAGACAGCTGGGATAGGCTCCAGCACCCCCCGCGAACCTAGTTAGGATAAAGCGGTTCGGAAAATGAAAGAATTAAAAAGGGTTAGCTCAATCAATTAGCCATTCATGAAACACTATTATTTTCAATAATATTGAGCCTGAAAAGGTGCCTTGGTCTTGTTTTATTTGAAAACCACACTATTGTCTGTGCCAAAAAGCAGAAACATTTTGTCTCCTAATTGAAGAAAATTACAATCAATGAAACTGGGAGATGATTCAACATGCAACAAGATAATGATTCAAATTAACAAAGGATTTCATCAGGGTGAGAAAAAAAAAATAGAAACACATTCCATCTGATGAAGAGATTCATGGGGAACATCGAAAAACAAGAATGCTAAAAATATCAATGGGCCAGTTCAGTAACAAATAAAGTAGTCTTGTATCAGATTTAGATGTAAATCCCGTACTTGACTTTATACTTTTGGAGGTGAAAGCCAAATGAATAAAATGTTGACAAATTACTCTCATCAGTACCTTTGGGGTGGGGGTGGGGGGGGTAGTGTAGATGAGCCGCTTCATCTAACTACTACTCTGCTCTGTTTTCTTCAGTGTGCAGTCATCTTTTCGCATCATGGATATGTGCCATGGCAGTCAAAACAGTTCCATTTTTGATGCGTTGAACCAGAACACCGTTCATTTTACGAGACCGCCTATTGGTTCCACTTCTACTTCCTCGGGCCTCCAGCTGGGCTACAACAACATACCAGTTCACACTCAGGTGAATTTTTTTGCAATTTATCTGTTGTATGTGGCTATCATTTCTTTCGGCCACCAAAATACACACACCAACACCAGTTGACTGTATTCTCTTTTGCTGGTGGCAATGCAGCCTATTACGCAATCAGGTCCTTCAGTGTTGCACCCAGGGCTTGCTCTGACAACAAGAAATGGTCAGTTTGGATGCAGCGACGCCTTCCCACCCATTCTTCTTTGTCCACCCAACATTCAAGGTAGAGAGATCGTCGAGATGAAACTGAAGGAAAATCTCATTATTACATCTTACTGTGAACAGAATTAAGAATAAGAATAAGAAAACCTTTATTTGTCCCGCACTGGGGAAATTTGCAGTCTTCAGCAGCAGAATTGGAGGGGGAAGGGGGGTGGGGTAAAAAGAAAAACAAAGTATTGCATGCACAAATAAATGTTCCAGAACAAAATAGAGCTGTACACAGTACAGAATGCAAGATAAAAAAATACAAAATACAAAATATAAGGTGGCTGTGCTATTTACAATGTATGGATGGGTTGAGTCCGTTTTTTTCTTTCATGTGTGTTTATTGAGCAGCCTGACAGCAGTCGGTAAGAATGAGCGGCGATATCGCTCCTTCTTGCAGCGCGATAATCCAAATTATCATTGTAATTATTTTTCTCACTATGCACTATTGCTCAACCCAAAATCTATCCGGACACACAAGTAATGCAACATGCTTTTGAACACCAAAAGTATAAAAGCAGTTCAATTCTAAGCGTACCAATATAAGTCCCAACAAAGTACGTGGCGTCATTCTCTTTTCTTTTTTGCTTCAAGACTGTGACCTAGAATAATGTTTCCTCTACAGACGAGCAAGTGACGCAAATAAAGCAGCACAAATAAACAAATAGAGCAAAATTTGTTTGATCATTTCTAATTCCAGTATCTGGATAACTCAACAGGCTACAGCACAGCAACAAATAGCAGAGTTCACTTGAAAACCCACTACTCTGTGATCCTATATTCTATGCTCAACATTTATCGAGAAATCGTTTAATTCCTAGCACATCATTTCGAAATAAAAATGTAATTTACTGCAATTTTTTTTTTCTACTTCTTTTGGCTCTTTTACAGGTAACCTTAACCAAGCAGTTAGGTACTCAGTTCCCATGGTACCTCAAGCGCCTCCTCTTCAGGCCCTCCAAGTGAGGCCTACTGTAATAACACAGGTAAGACATGAACTTTACAGTAACTTCTCTCCTATACATAATATATACAGTACATTCTAACAGTGTGTTGCGTGTGGTTTTTGTTTGTTTGCCTGTTAGTTAGTTTTTTTGAGGGGGCAGGGGGGGATGAGTTGCCTACCTCAAACATCAAGCATGTCTGTGGTTGCTGTATTAGATATCATGCATCAGATGTCTAATGTGATTACCGAGAATTTCTCTCTTGTTTTGCAGCCAGCCTGGTCTAACCGGGGTCAGCAGCTCCTGGTAGCAACAGCCTGGCCACAGATGACTGCAGTCGGTGTGCCCCCGACTCACCCCGTCCCACCACCCACGTCTTCCCTAACCAACGACAGCACAATCTGCGCCCCAAGAATCAGCGAGTGGGGGTTAGTTGAAAGTTTCTTTAATGCAGATACAGTCGAACCTCGTTTCAACATACCTTTACATTTTCACCCCTACAACGTACCAATTTTTCAGAATTCATTTTCGATTTGCTGAGTCTGCTTCCAACGAACATCTTTATAATGTATATTTCATTATGACGATGAGATTTTCCCCACAATATCATGAAAAGGCCTTCGTTACTATGAACTGCAGGAAGCTAACTGCCGCCGCAACCTTGCTCTTGAACAAAATGTACGGGGCAGGATTCCCCCCATGCTAGTTTTTGGCTTTGGTTGTCAAATCACTCCTATTTATGTATTTTCATGTATCCACTGGCAGGGAGGGATTCAATGTTCCATCTGCCATACAGTGCAAATTCTCAACAACTCTGAGTTTTTTTTTTTTTTTTAATGAAAGTTATGACATAATTTCTTTTACAAACAATATTTTAGCCTTTTGTGGATTGGCGCATGATTGGTGGAATACAATGTGATAGTCTACTACTATGCATTTTAGCTTTTCTGAAATGAAAACAAATTAATAAGCAATGCCGAAATTATTACGGGTTGCACGAATTTACAAATTTGCATTCAGTATATGACTCCAAAATATTTTGCTTTCTCCCCGGTCTCTCTATTTTGGGCTAACACAGGAAAGTACGTTATAGTACCTTGATGCAACAGCCGCTCCTGACCAATCACATGCCAGCTGTCTCTGCGCATCAGCCTCTCAACATTGGCATCGCGCATGTCGTTTGGCCCCAGTCAGCTAATAAAAGAAACAGGCAGCACCACAACAGGTGAGTGTTTTCTTTAGTCCTGTGCACAGCCGGGCAATATGATAGAAACGTTTCTAATATGCCACCTCTCTCCAATTGTGTCTAACATTATTTGCCTAAGAGAGCAAGTGACGTGGTAACTTCAAATTAAACAATGACAGAGGCAGCTTGATTTGACCGACAAAAGCTTACACTTACTCTGGTAATGCCACACAGCTGCCACCAGGTGGCAATTTGAATAAAAAAATAAGCAAGTGATCACACTGAGGAACACAATTTTGTTTGAGTTAGATATGACAGCAGTTTTTTGGGTCCGGGATCCAAAACTTTTCTGCTTTTCTCTTTCACATAAAAGTTAGCAGTCATAGGCTGTTGTATTTCTTTTCAAGTATAACTGAGAATATCGTTATTGAGGTATATATATCATTATCGTGACATAAAATGGCCTCTATCTTTTCCATATCGCACAGCACTTGTTGGTGCTCATCTGTTTCCTTCAAACCCAACTTAAACCTGAACTATCTTTGTATTCCCTCGTGTTTTGAAAGGAACCTGTCCCACCCAATCAACATCCACACATCTCACTGTCGATCCCCCAAAACGGCCACTGTTGTTGGTCAGGCTGCGTTAGGAATCAGTACATCTCAGCGAGAGTCGCCTCTCTTGGAAACCCAGCAGCAGACGCAGCTAAATTTGGATGAGGACGATGACGATTCAAAAGAAGGGGTGGACTGCCTCAAAGAGGATGTACCAAACAAAGAGCTGCAGCGAGATGTCGCCTTTCTCATGGGTGACACACCAAGCCCGACACCCAGCGTGATCAGCATCCAGAGTGAAGCAACAGATGGTGAAGAAGTAGAGGAAGACAAACCGCAGTTGTGCTGTCTAAGAGGGTGAGTATCTTTAAATGGTCAGAATGGAGGAGAAAAATACCTATTCGCACAAACGGCACCGCGAAGAACATTTTAACACTGGGTGTGGGATTAAAGACAGTTGTTGCTTTTTCCATTTTTGGAATTCCCAGCCTATTGACCTGTGAATGTCACAATAGACTGGAATTCTGGCCTCAAAAAAACGATAACCGGTTTTGTTCTCTGCGTAGCTGTCAAGAGCAGTGTGTATGTGAGGTATGCAGAAACACCAGTGCAACGATGGAAAGAGTGTGTTCCCTTAGCAGTCCTGACAGCAGTCTCAGCACCAGTTCATTTGCATCCAACTCTCTGCACTCCAGCCCGTCTGCATCACCCTGCAAAAGACCCAACAGGTTATTTTCTTTGCATTTGTGGGTTTTTGTTGTCCAAATCATTGAACTGTTTATTTTCCACAAGATTCAAAATACAGCCGTTTTCACTGTACCAACCAAGTTGTTGTTCTTCTGTGTCCAGTATGTCTGAAGATGATGATCACGAGAGCGGATGTGAAACTGTCGAGGGCTCCCCTACATCCAACACGTCAACGTCCCCACGTGGCAACAGTCCATATTGTTTCCTTGACAACAGTAACCGCAACAGCCGCCCAACTTTTGCTGCTGTGGGAGCACCATTGCCTTCCCCTGCGGTGCAGGGTAGGAGTCCTCGAGATCTCAGGACAATGGTGGTTCCACCAATGAGAGTCCAAAACAACATCACTCGAGGATCACGGCAGCGTTTCCAGAGACCAGGTTCGATTTGCCATACCCCCCCCCCCCCCGTCCATTTGGTGTGGTATTTGGTAACAGTGAATCAATCTGGTTAAAATTTAACCGTTAATAAACACAATATAAAGTCCAATTGTAGAAAATAACACCTCTCCAAATTTGGGGGGTGGAACATAGTCTATGTTTTGATAACTTGAGTTGTACTGTAGCCAATGAAATGGTTCTGGAAAAGACCAAGAACAACAATTTCAAAAATAGAGTGGGAACCCTGACCGTGTCTCGGTCTGGACACTTGGGACACCGTGTAGAAGGAGTACACAGATAAGAGATTTAGAAAAATGAAGGTTAATAAGATGAAGAAGAAAGTAGTAGCTCTGTCTCTCGTGTGTTTTGGGCGTCTACACTGCATGCCAAAAAGAACCAGTAGGGGCATACCGCCCTCTAGTGGACCAAAAAGGTCTCAACAGAACGGCAGACATAGGACCTCGCTTTTAATCTGTCGTATTTGAGATGTATCCAAACTAGTAAAAAGTAACGTTGCTGAACGAGTGACTTTTCCTTCATCACAGTAGCAGTAGCATTCATCAAAATAAACACAAATTGCAAATATTTTTTTTTGCACAACGTCATCTTGCACTTCAAGGTTCTCGACTATAAATGTGTGGCGGTACTTCAGTCGTAGTGGTTTTAGTGAATTAACTCTTCTTGGAGGGAAAGGTGGATGCATTTTCCACCCGCTCATAAACAAACCTTGTCTTTGTGTGGAGGTTCATGGTTTACAACAGACATTGGATTAAGGCACAAATTCACAATTTGCCACTTTTTCAAGAGTGTTTTTGTTTGAACTGATGCTGATTCTGCATGATAGAAATGAGGTAGAGGTAATGTCCCAAAAAAATAAATAAACAGGGAATAAGCTACAGGGATGGTAAACAATATTATATACAATTAAGAGATGTAAAACATGGAATGTAACAACTTTGCATTGATACTTTCTCAGACCACAAAAAAAAGGCTGCCGTCCAATGACAAATGGCCCAAATGAATCTAAGTGTCACCGCCACCTCAAAGTTACATCAGCCAGTTGAAATTAATTTACTCTCCTGTACATGGATGGAAACTCATGTCTAGCTTTGCGCAATTTGCTGAGCAATCTTCATGTGCACGGCTTGGCACTGCTTTTACAAAATCTACGGACAAATTTTAAGAAAAATAGTACTGCATTACTTTGCATGCTTGTTGAAGTTTTGCCAAAATGTTAAATAGATTTGTTCATTCAAATTGTCCCTGTCTTTAGTCGTTTTGGTGCTCAGGTGAACTAAATCAGTAGTTCTCTTTGCCTTTGAAAGACTCTTTCAACCTTTAGAGTCTTATATCTACTTGTCTGACTGACTTATTCTCTCTCAAAGTCTCAGAGTCATGGTCCCGATCCAAAGGGCGCTGCAACATTACAAGCCAACAGAGCACTCCCTCCTCCATCCCCCTCCTCCAGTCAAGACCTCTCATGTCGTGGCAGCAAAAACTGCAGCAGCAGCAACACCCGTTGAGCCTTCGACAGGTCTTGTGCCCTTCTTTGTTTTTACTTTTTAAGTGGCACAAATTACAGTGAGCCCTTGTTAGTGGTGAGGAATACGTTGCAGACCCAGCTACAATCAGGTGGAAAAGCGCCATATAGAGACCATTTAATTGTATTCCAATCTGATAGATGTTTTACTCCTCCCCTACACTAATTTATGAAAGCGTATCCAAGTATATTGGAACACGCAGGCATTCCTTATAGTGCCTTTTATCGCCCTTGTTGTGAAGAAAGGGGAGAGTTATCACATAGCTGTCGAGCAGCTCACTGGACGAGAAGTGATGCTTGCTTTCAGCTGTTTGTCGCTCTCAAATGAAGTTGACTGTAAAATTGAGACATAAAACAAAAGACAATCCAACATTTTTTTAATCACTGAAATGTCATACTAAACCAGAATACAGAAAGTTTACTAGCTTAATGCTAACAATTTGAAACGCCATTAGAGAGGCTAATGGAAATTAGTATTGATGTTACAGCTCACTGGACGAGAGGTGATGCTTGGTTTCAGCTGTTCGTCGCTCTCAAATGAAGTTGACTGTAAAATTGAGACATAAAACAAAAGACAATCCAACATTTTTTTAATCACTGAAATGTCATACTAAACCAGAATACAGAAAGTTTGCTAGCTTAACGCTAACAATTTGAAACGCCATTAGAGAGGCTAATGGAAACTATAAATTGTTAAACGGCTTAAGCATTGCAATTTCAACTCCACTGGTAGAGCACCTAAAAAGACACACCAGAAATAAATAGATGTTTAACATGCGCAAGTCAACAAAAGAGAATGAAACATTGTAGATTTAAACAGAGTGTTCAACCCAGCTATACAATACGTTTCTCACGTCTTGTGACCTTCGCAACACAACTACATCCAATAGAGCTCAGTGCTGTTGCCAATTTTGCTTACTATATGGTCCTCCAATCAAGGTAAACAACTCCAAATTTAGATTTTGTCTGTGTCAAAACTCATTTAAAAAAGCATATTTGCAGTATAGCAGATATGCGGAAGATGAACTAAGATACGGTTGCATCTCACTGTAGCTGGACTTTCACTAACTGAGATTATTGCATGTATTGGATGAGTTTCATTGCAGTTGTTCCTTAGCAGACTCACTGATTTGAGGTTTTCTGATCATTTAATTTGTAGTTGTTATTTGTCCTGCTTTAGGTGCAGCCATATGTTTCAAACCACAGCATCAAAGAATGGAACGGCAACTATGCGCCACTGCGACCTCACGCCTTTATCCCCCCTACTGTCCATGCACACAACTTCCCCCACCTGCCGCACAGCAGCCCCAAGCACAAGTTAGGTGCCCCCCCCACACACGCCCTGTTATCTTACCCTCCCAGCGGACCCCTTACCACAGCCCCCCACCCAATGTTGACCTCTCATCCTGCTCCTCTACTTCAACACGGCTACGGCCTCTCCCACGGCCAAGGGGGCGCTATAGTCCACCAGGTGACCATGGGCATCAGCAGCCACTCTCAGCATCCTGGCTATCACCCACACCAGCAGCCTGGCTATGTTCACCACCCCCACCAGTTCAAGGCCGCCTTCCCCCCGCCACTGCCCCCTCCTCACCCATATATGGCTTCGCCCGCCACCTACACGGGCTTCCCTCTGAGTCCAACCAAACTCAGACACCTTCCTCAGTTCTCATACATATGAGGAGAAAAGTGGGGCCGCAGCAGTACCGATGGGTCACCCCATGGGTCACAAAGGCCAACGGCACACGCAGTGGGGCTACGGCATGGACAAGTAGAGCTTTCAGCAGAGCACAAAACAAGCACATGTAACCAGGAAGAGGAAAACATGTTTGGCAAGCCGATGAAATAATGTCAAATTGTTTTCTGAGGACAGGTCAATTCACTGCGTCGCGAATCTGAAGGTTAGTAAATCAGCGATTGTGTTTGATTGTTGGAGTGACTTGAGCTCAGAAAGACTTCTTATAAAATCATGTCTGCCAGCGGATGAATCATGTAACGCTTTATTGAGAGAGCATGAGATGAAACATCATCACAAAATTTAAGGCGGTGTCCTTTGCACATAACTTCTGTCATGTTTTCATTGGGAATTTGCCACGCGGCTACAGTTTATTTCATCTGTGTTGTCTTGGAGCACGTGCGTACCACTCAGATCTGTTGAAGCCATGCTTGGATTGAAGGCTCTTTTTTTTTTCTTTTTTTTTTTTCTGCTGCTGCCGCCATCTGCCAGTGCCTTAATAGCAGAGTCCAAGGTGTCACTTCAGGAGTGTTTATATATACACACACGCGTGTGTGTGTGTGTGGGAGGGGGGGGTTACGTTCAAATAGGCTTGCAGCACTTAGCCTTCAGACTCTGAATTTGATGGGCTTTTTTTTGGATGAATAGGATTCTTCAATATAATGAAATATTCAACTTCAGTTTGCTTGCTAACTCAATATGGTTTTACTTAAGCTACAGGCTGCACATTTAGGTTTTGACTGAATGATTTAAAAAAAAAAAATGTGTAAAGAGTGATGTGATATTTTGATAATCAATTTCTACTCACTATAGTACTTAATTCATCACAGTATTGTCGCTGTTTACTGTAACCGCAATACAATCTAGACAGCCTCTGGGTTGCTGTGTGTCTGCGTGTGCATTTGTTTTTCCATTTAGTTCGATTTGCAGTTTTAGATGTTTGGGTGTGGTGTAGACCTTAAAGAGAGGAATTCTTTTCAATGTTTCACAGTGTTTGAAATCTAGTCATTTACAGTATCCTTGCTGACCTGTCTGGTGTTAACCGTTTTAACGTCCGGCCTGTACTAGGTTGAAGCCTGTCAATTTTGTTACATTCCTTCAAGGTGGATTGTGCATAGCCGTGCTATTCTTGTCATGTTTTCAATTTTCGCGTCGAGTCGTGTTCTGCTGGTCCTTTACGGCAATCCCCGCACCAAAGACATTGTTCAGCAATCTTTTTGTCTGAGGCACAGTGGATGTTCATCATTCTTTCACCTCCTGCAAACTGTTGCATTTTTGACATTGAAATCAATATTTTCAGAGGTCTATTTTAGAAATAAGGTTGAGGTTTTATTTTTCTGAGCTATATTTGGCAAATTGTATTTGGAATGTATAGATATCAAGCTGCTACGTACTGATTATCTGCCACTTTGTAGCTGTGAATTTAGAGCAGGGGTAGGGAACTCTGTTTCCTTGAGAGCCAAGTACTGCCTGTTTGAGATCTCCCCCAACTCCAATATGCTTGATTCTAATCGTTTAACTCGGGTGTGTTGGAGTAGGGAGGGATTGAAAACGGACATGATATGCCTCTCGAGGAACCGGAGTTCCCTGCCCGTCATTTAGAAGATTAATCTCATTTAAGACTGCAATATCTCTCTTGTAGTTCTGGTGACTAGAAGTGGCTTTTACTTTGAGTATAAATGCTATCCTACATGCTAGTGCCTCTGTATATCTGCTATAATGTTTTGAAGTGATTTGTAAACTGCTGTAATGGAAGTTGAAAATTTTTTTGTTTGGTGTGTGTGTGTGCGCGCGTGCGCTTGTCTTTTTAGCATCAGTATTTCATCTTGAAATGTAGGCTGAGATTAACTCTTAGATTGTGTAGCCAGTGTGGTATTGACTTATTTTTGTTGTTGTATATTTTGTGACATGGCTTTTTCCATATCGGGCTGCACTTGCGACTCTTTGTACTGTACGACTAGTGCCTTTCTCCAAACTGGCTGATGAGATCATTGAGATCATACGAATCACAATTGTATGTATTTGTTCCTTCTTGGAGGATAGATCCCTAACGTCAACATAATCAACAGTTTGAAAACATTTTTACACAGTATCCTAAGAAAGTACAAGTCAGGGAATGTTTATCGCGCTCACCAACAACACCGCACAGTACTCAAAAGCGTAGGACCTAAATTTAGACAAATGCAAAGCTTTATTGTTGCACCTGAATGTATCTGTGGAAACGACAAAATCTGTTGGATCATTAGCTGCCTGATCAATGTTTTCGCTGTGTGTGTGTGATCAGATCATAAATGGTTCCTTGTATGCAGCTTTTTTTTTTAATCATAGGTAGGCATCATGTGTTTTGTCAGGGGTTCTTCCAAAATGCTTTACCCACGGATCAAAGTTGTAGTGTCCCTCATTTATTTATTCTAATGTTGCCTATGTAATATGTATTTTATGTGTAACTTGCTACTGTGTTATCAAACCTAAAACAACTGAGCGGTTGCGCACAGTTGGAAGCTGTGCTGTGTGTGCCTCTTCAAATTTGAATTTAGTATGCATGCATGTTGTGCCTGTGTCTCACGGCACAGACACTGCCATTCACATAAAGGATAATCATTACACACGTGGATAAAATTGTTGGTCGTTCCTAAAAAAAAATAAAATAAATAATGCAATTTTAAAAATATTAGTAATAATGAATTCAAATTGGAATAAATCATTAACAATTGTCAAACTGCACGTTGACAAGACCCCACATTTTTAGGAGAATATTCAATGCATAGATGAGACGAGGGCGGCCCGGTAGTCCAGTGGTTAGCACGTCGGCTTCACAGTGCAGAGGTACCGGGTTCGATCCCAGCTCCGGCCTCCCTGCGTGGAGTTTGCATGTTCTCCCCGGGCTTGCGTGGGTTTTCTCCGGGTGCTCCGGTTTCCTCCCACATTCCAAAAACATGCATGGCAGGCTCGTTGGGCACTCTAAATTGTCCCTAGGTGTGAGTGTGAGCGTGGATGATTGTTCGTCTCTGTGTGCCCTGCAATTGGTTGGCAACCAATTCAGGGTGTCCCCCGCCTACTGCCCGAAGACTGCTGGGATAGGCTCCAGCACCCCCCGCGACCCTAGTGAGGATGAAGCGGTTCGGAAAATGGATGGATGGATAGATGAGACGAAACTGGAACTTTTGGATAGGGCACATCAGCTCTATGTTCACAGAAAAATGAAGCCTCAAAAAGATGTGCAACAAAGTATCCAGTAAAAGACAACCGTAATTTGTTTGATTGTAATTTGTTTGTTGTAATTTGCCTGATGAACGAAACAGATACACACAGACACCCACAGTCCCCGCCCACAGTTTCCTCCTCCCACCCCTCACCGTTGACTTGGGACCAGTGAGCTGGCTCCCGGTCAATCGTGATCGACCTGCCTCAAAATCAGAGGTAATTTGCGGACTAGTTTAGCGCTGTTGTTTGCGCATGAGCGGTCATTCAGTTAGCATCTGACTGCTTGCCCTGAATGTCAATCAAGTAACGGAATTGATGATAGGCTGACATCGTGAAATCTGCTGTACTGCATTTTCGACGCTTGTCATGTGAAAGCCCGGGAGACGCATTGAACTGGCCAAAGAGCCGCATGCGGCTTGTGAGCCGCGGGTTGGCCACCCCTGATCTATAATAATAATAATAATACATTTTATTTACAAGCGCCTTTCAAGACACCCAAGGACACTTTACAATCAGGAACAAAACACCAAACGGGTTGAGCAGCGGCAGCCAAACGCGCCAGCGTTCACTCAGCCCGGAAGTCGGAAGAAACCACAAGGGAGGGAGAGGGGGAGAAAAAAAAACATGCTCGAACTATCCTGATTTTGAGGATAGTTTAAGTTAGGCAAAAAAAAATCCAGTAAAAGCATATGACAATTACAACAGGTCACAAGACATAAACAATGAATGAAGGCGGTGATACAAGGGAGTGTAAGCACATGTGAAAATCTGGTTGTGTGTGTGTGTGTGTGTCGGACCACAGCTGCTACGTCAAGGTCACCTCATGGAGACAGCCCTGGCTTATCAGTCTATGGCCGAGAAGGAGGGGGTGATGGTAGGGCACTAGCTTCCATGCGTACTTAGAGCCTTCACAACCGCTGCAGCTGTAACAAAGTGCTTTACAGAACATTTAAAATACTATCTCCAAGAAATCAGAATATTGATCCATATGTAGCTCCCTCAGGATGTAGGACACGAAGTCCATAAAAATACAAGGTTTATTACTTGGCATAAATACAAATGGCATTATAAAACAAGAAATGAAAAACAAAAGTCATGAAGACAATTGATTCGATAAAAACGCGCACAAATCTCGTGGGCTCACATCCACAAGGGGCTAAATATCCCCTAGAGGTCTTGCTTATCTCCTCCTTCTTTCATTTAGTCAGCACTCAATGATGCTTTTGGTATTATCTCTGTTTCATAATGGCTGCTCAGAGCTCACAAAGTCGCCGTCTGTTTGAGTGTGTGTTGGCGAATGCACATGTCAGTTAATGTTGGGCAGAACACTTTTACATTACAATTGGTTCCTGCTAATAATCACCACTCGATGGCATAGGAAACAACTCAATGGGCAATAAAAAGAGACTGTAACTAACATTATATATATAAGGCACATCGGATTATAGGGCGCATTGTCTGCCTTTAGGAAAAATGAATGCTTTTAGGTGTGCCTTATCATGTGGAAAATACAGTAATCATCGTTTGTATTACATTAACAGAGAGCTACCAACAATTTTGTCCATGGGTGTATGTTCCTCCTTGTCTCTTATTTAGTGTCTCCGTTATAGCTGTCAAATCATTACCATCGCATGAGATGGACACATGTATCACCCCGCTGACATCCCATAATCTCTGTCCACTTTGGATGGATTTATTTAGCTTTGATAATCCATGCAGTCACCAGAGGGTTAAACAGTTTCTGCGGACAAATGGAGCCTAGCAGCCTTCAGTTTGAACTGAAAGAATCACGTTTTCTTTCAAATTAGGGTAACTGTCTGTAATAATACATATTAGTCCCAGACTGGTTTTCTTCTTTTGTGCTGGCACTTGTCTGAGTTACTAGTTCTCATTCAATATAGATGTTGTGTGATTATTTCTTTTGTTGTTGTTGGTGTTGTTATTGGGTACTGAGCTGCATAATTGTCCAGTTAAGTCCTCGGACACATTTAAAATATAATTAGTACCACAGTTCTCTAATTATTTGGGTGATGTTTATTCAATTAGTAGACACAATTGGTGAGTGAAACCATTACCGTTCAAAATGTGTACTTTTGTGTTTTTATGATTTTGTGTTCTTAAATGCTACACTAGTGTGACATGTAGCAACTGCACTGTGCAATATTCAACATTATGAGGACTGAGAAAATTCTAATTGTTTGGGTGTCACATGTCATGTGTGCGATTCTTTTCTCCATCGAGTTCTTCATTTTAGTGTGACCAGGCCTTATTATATACTTAGTCACAAAAAGCGGGTTCCTTCTTGGTGACTTATTGGTGTCAAATTATAAATTGATGTCAAAGTTAACTTTGAAATTAAAAAAAGATCTTTTGCTTGACTTGCTCTGTGTTTTGTCTTTGATTCCAAATGGCTGTCTGTCAAGCTACACCATATTTCAGATAATTATGCAAAAAAGTGAATGTTTTTAAACCTGCCAATGTATAACATTATTGATTTGTGATTATTATTCAATAAAAACGTTTTGGGTAAAATGCACTGTTCCAAATTATGCATAGCAGTGTTTAAAGACATTTTATAGATAGTAAAGAACTAAAAATATGCATTTGTTGAAATTGCTGAAATCAAATCCCCCCCAATGCATTTCATGTACCCCACTCCCCCTTTTTAAACAGGTCTGGTCAATGGTCTGGTGCTTACAACACTGATGACTGTGACCCCCTCAGCAACAGGAGACTCTTCACCAGGGGGCGCTATTTTCCTTCAAGACTGAAAACCACTCTTCTGTCCTTGTGTGTTTGGTTCTGATACACGGGTGTGTGTGTGTGTTGGCCAGTTTTCCCAGTTTGTATTCCTGATTGGAGGCAAAAATAGAAACCTGAAAATTAGACCGTTATATGTTAAAGAGCAAGTATAAAAATAGTAAGTCACCTTTGATTTTTTTTGTTTGTTTACTGAGAATAAAGAACGAATAACATGTGAATTGGCGGTTCCAGAGTGTGCCTTCTTCTGCCTAGTGCCTTGATCTTAACAGAGATGCTAACGCAGTAGTAAAGATTAGTGCAAAAAAACACTTTTAGGCCCTAATAGGCCATAGAATGAAGAAACTGGCAAATAAGTATGCCTTCTCGTGCCCCATGATGGAGAAAGATCATTAACGTACACTAACACAGTCCTCAAGTCCCAATTACAGTTCATGAAAAACACTTAGAGGCTAATGCTTCTCAATTGGTGTCACCCTGGGACTGACGTTTTCCAATTGTTCAGCCTTGACCTATTTTTTATAGAAGTTGAGAACAATAAAGGGCGCTGTTAAAAAGTAGCCTGTGAAAACATATCACATTGAAAAATTAAAAGGAAACATTGAATGAACTTGAAAAAATGTGAAATAATCTGTACGAGAGAATTTAATATTGGCCCATTTTGTAGTGCGTTCCATATATTATGCGATGTTGATGTTGTATTTGCATCTGCACTCTGACTAAGGTGAGTGATTTTTTCCCCCACCTTTGATTATCTTTGATACACAACGTCAAAAATATTTATGCCGGTCAGTATGCGCATTTCCGTTTCCTAAGTAAGAGCATCATTTTATTTTGAAATCGCCATCAACTCCTTTCCGTTCTCAGATCGTAATTTGACGCGGTGGCAAGCATCTTTGCGGTCGCAGCCAGGATATCAGACTTTACACACACACACACACACACACAGCCCGACGGTAGAAGTAAGACATTGATCCGTCTTTGTTTCCCGGTAGAAATCCAAAGCACCCTCCCGGCAGAGGGTCCATGGAGAGCGGAGCCCTGCTTGTGCGCACCCGGGGCAGCTTGATCGGATGCCGCCGTTAGCTGTTCTCCACTCAACATTAATTGGTTGACCGATGGCTCCCAAACATGAGCTCTTTCCCAGAAGCGGAGGCGCCGGCGGCGGCCGCGGGGTCGGGCGGAAAAAGATTCCCAAAGGGCAATTCTTGCCGTGTCTTGTGGCGCGGAACCTGGATGAGTGGATGCCGAGACAGGAGAGGAGGACGCGGGCGTTGGGCGGGATGCTGGCCCGGTGCTTTGTGACCGTCGGTACGGTGCTGATGCTGACGATCCAGGTCTCACTGGCTGCTGATGGTGAGACGCTGATGCTTTCATGCTTACACGACCTTTATTTACGCCCTTCGTAGCCAGTAAGACAAACATAAAGGTTGGCTTAGCTGTGATTGTTGACATTGAGTTCTCTTTCGAAAAAAGAAAGCTTTTTTTGAGGACACATAGATGTTAATTGAGTGGGAGAGCTTGTTTTTGCTCTTTGAGACAAATTATTTTGTGTTAGGAACAGTTGTTGGTAATCTTGCGCTACAACGTATAATGCATTATACAGCTCTGGGGCGAAAAAACAAACAAAAAATAAACTTAAACTATTTGGACTTTTTTCTGGAAATAAATGCTCAAAATAGCACTTTTGTTTTCAGTATTGACGTTTATAAAATAAAATAGAAATGATAGTTTTACCTAAATATATCCGAAAGAGCAAAACCTGAACAACGGATCATCTTGCACTATTCTCTTCATTAAAAAAAAAAATAATAATATATATATATATATATATATATATATATATATATATATATGTATATATATATATATATATATACAGCTGAAACTCACCTTATTTGTGCGTGGCTTATATAAACAACCCCCACACTGTCTGAGTTCTATTTAAAGCATGTGTGATTGAACATCACTTGTTCCAAGCATCCCCAAACGCACATTGGGAGCACACAGTGGGCACAAAAGCAGACACAACAACACTGACTGCGCTCTTGCGCTGCAATCCGGGAAGTCTTTTTTTGTTTTTTTTGTTTAAATTATTATTAGTCATTCACAGAATATTGAGCTTGTAGTTTTTCAACCTCAAGCATTTCCATAGGGGACGTTTCACTGTCGACGCAGATCAATGATTTATGATTTCCTTGTCCTCGAGGTATAAGATGGGAAAAAAACCACTAATACAGCAGCAAAGACCTTCACATCTGACTTCAGCTCTTGCAGAGGACCAGTGTTTCATTCTGCATGCAATATGATGCTTTGAAGCCAGAATTTTGTTGTGACTTTGACAAATGTATTGTCAGATTACAGAAAGGAACACCACAGTTTGAAAATATTTGGTCAATCAGGTGAATGTATTGCATGATCAAGTTTCCCAAGCTCAAGTTGGTGTTGTGTTTCTGACCTGCTTTTCATATCAAAGGTTCATTTTCGCATATTGCATGAAAAAAAAATAACGCTTGGTTTCGATAGCCACGGTTACTATTGTGATGAACATGAAATGGAGGCAGCCGTGTTGTATGTGGTTAAAATCTCTGCCTCACAGCTGTTATGTTTAAATCCTCCATGATGAGCTTTCCCAAAATATGCATGTCCGATTTTTTTGAAGACTCAAAATTATCCATCAGTGTGAATTGTTGCCTCATTTGTCTATAAATGCCCAGCAACGGCTTAGCAACCAATCCAGGGTGTGCCCCACCTTTCACCCGCAATTTCAGCTGGGATAGGCTTCAGCTTTCCCACGGCCCAAATGAGGACAAGTGCGGTAGAAAATGGATGGATGTCTACTTTGCAGTGGGGTAGCGCTGCACTGCGTCATATTGAGAGGTGTTTCTAATCCTGAGGCTACATGGGTCAGCTTCTTGGAAATACCTCTCAATATGATGCAGTACAGTTCTTCACCGCTGTAGAACTAACCCCCCCCCCCCACACACACACACATTCGCGAAAAACATATTTCTTCATGACCTGTTTCCCATCCTTTATTGAGCCGAGGCGTATATTTTACATTAGAAAAACATCTCATGATGCCACAAAACAAAAATGCCACAAAAACTGGATACTTAGTTTAAATGTTAAAAAGTACTTGTTCCCAAACACCTCATAGAGATAAGAGGTGGAGAAAAATGAAAAAAGATTTTATCTCGGAGCGCCATGGTGAGGACATCAGATGCTCATGTCCTTATTGCAAGGCACTTTGACATTCAAGTGTCAATTTCTCTATCTTCCGTCCATCCCTCCATTTTCTGATCCGCGTATCCTCACATGGGTCGCCAACCATCGGGCGCGATGGAGCCTCTCCCAGATGTTTTCGAGCAGTAGGCACGGTACACCCTGACAGCCAATCGCGGGGCGCACAGAGACGAACAACCATCCGCGCTCACACTCACACCTGGGGACAATTTTAGAGTGTTCCATTAACTTGCCATGCATCCATCCATTTTCCGGTCTGCTCATCCTCACACGGCTCGCGGAGGGGTGCTGGAGCCTATCCCAGCCGTCTTCGGGCAGTAGGCGGGGGACACCCTGAACCGGTTGCCAGCCAATCGCAGGGCACACGGAGACAAACAAACATCCACGCTCACACTCACACCGAGGGACAATTTCTAGTGTTCAATCAGCCTGCCGTGCATGTTTTTGGAATGTGGGATGAAACCGGAGTACCCGGAGAAAACCCAGGCAGGCCCAGGGAGAACATGCAAACTCCCCACAGGAAGTTACGGAACTGGAATCGAACCCTGTACCTCTGCACTGTGACACAGACACGCTAACCATTCCACCACGGGGCCACCTGGCTTTATCTTGAAAGGGAAAATATATTTTGCATGCATATTTGATGAAAGGTCATGGGTCACATCGACAAATGAACATTGTTGGTCAGAAACAAAGGCAACAAGATAGATTGCTAATTAAAAGTTAAAAAAAGGTTTTCTGATGGATCCTGTTCGATGGTTGGTTCTTGCTATTGTGCTTCATTTGGCTATGTGAAAAAGGAGAGGTTCCACTATCCTGTGATTCGCGTACAAAAACCTACTTTTCAATTCAAGGTCATACTCGCTCAGCTCTACTGCTACCTCTCTTCTGTGACATATCGTATCCCCACAAGCCACCTCCTTTACATTTGAGGAGCATGAAGGAAGAGACGCTCATGTTAAGAATGAAAGAATTGGAATTAATATAGAAATCTCAGAAGCTTGGCAAACATTTTGGGGAAAAAAACCCCAGTTAAAATTGGAAAAAAAACGCCCACTTGCTCTTAACATATTCTCTTTCATATCCTACTGCTGAAAGCAAGACGGAGTGGCTCACAATTGGACTTTCTTACCTTGTTACATAACCTTCAACACTTGCAGGTTTTGTTTGGTGGTGAACGTGCCATTGTGGTCTTGTCCGCTCAGCCTTCCTTTGCTCTTGAAGTGTATGAGCGTATTTGTGTCTGGCTGGCTCATACATTGCGCGTGTATGTTTTCTTTCAGAGGTTTTTAGAGATCTTTGTGAACCGTCAATAGCTGAGATCTTTTGCTCTGAGTTACCATGGGAACAGATCTGCGGTTGGTAGTGGTCTTCATTTGTCAGTCAGGGGTTGGAATAACACGAGAGTACATTCGACAGTCACTGAGAGTCTGGTGCTGCCGGGACACACGTTTTAGACATCAAGTGCAGGAACCCCGCTGGGTTTTAATCGAAGCTTTTGTTTGCGGCTGAGAAACATCTATTGATGTACGCACTTTCAACTCGCTCACAATTATGAATCCTGTGTTTTGTTCATGGGATTCTTTCCAAATGATCAGTCGCAGTCGCCAAGAATGTTTTCCTCTCACCCATACACGTCGTCTGTCTCCAACGGCCATAAACCTATTTAGCCTCTCGGCTTATATCGAAATGTGTTTGAATAATCCCTCCAAACATGATTGACTGTGTGATTAATCAGTCCATGCAAGTGCAAACCTTACACATTTCTCATGACATTACAAGCGCCAAAGGCAGTTTGACTGCAGCTCCCGTGACTCAAGTTCTCGGTGTCGTCTGCCCCTTTGTGACCAGCGAGATACCTCATCAAAGTTGTAAGATGCTACTCGTGTATCGGTTGGACAGACTCACCCAACAGAGAGTGGTTCTGAACAGCATTCATTTATTAGTCCCGTCTGTCATTGATGATGCACACCCCACTTGCTGGCGGTCGACTTGTCTGGGTGCAAGATTGAGAGGAACGTAAAGCCTCAAAACCGGCCAGCATATATCAAAAAGACTCATTGCCCATTCCAGGCTATGTGTCTCCGTCATATTACTCTGTGAAAGATGGTGGCTGCTTTATAATTCGAAAGTCTCTTTTTACACACTCAATTGGCATGAAATCATACCTAAAAGGCAGAACACATTCACACTCATGTCAAACTCAAGGCTCGGGGGCCAGCTGTGGCCCGCCACATCATTTTAAGTGGCCCGCGAAAGCAAATCAAAGATGAAAACTTTGATTATACTTCTTAAAATGTGTTCCAAAATTTCACATTTTCACATCATAAATCAGTGACATATTGTAAGCATTTTCTTGTTACCAAACCCCTCATTCCAGTTACTTAAAAAATAGTTGAATAAAATGTTCTTGACTTTATATAGTTTCAGTCATCACGGCCCTCCAAGGGAAACGGTAAATATAATGTGGCACGTGACAAAAATGAGTTTGACAGCCCTGGTTTATCATGTTATCAGGTTACAAGGGGCCAAAAAGGGGTTAAGCTAAATCAAGGCGTTATGGGAAGCAAATTGTCCTCTTCTGCTTCACTTCCTTATGGTCAGTTTGACCTCGAACAATGGAACACAATTTCAACACCTAAAACCTATCATCGCATTTCAAACCGTATTTCTGGAATTAGCAGAATAGCCCAGTATGTTTCAAGAATGACTGATGATCTTAGATTTGTTCATATCCCCCCCCCCCCACACACAACTTTTGTGGCGTTATAATAAAAAAAAAATAAAAAAATGAAAATTCCAAAGCGAGATGTGCGCAGGTCTCAATTGACGATATCACGTTGGTTGAATTCCAAATTGTACAGTCTCAGGGGCATTAAACCCTCGTGCGGTGGTTCTTAACCTGGGTTCAATCGAATCCGAGTGGTTCGGTGAATCGATTTCAGGGGTTCGACGGAACCACTGCCACGGAGGTTAAGACAAAGCCGACTCAAGATGTCAATTAGTTATGACACGTCCGCTTGGCCATCGCTGGCTGCATATGATCACATGACATTGCTTGTCCAATCAGTGCTGTGGGAAATTTAGTTCGCGCAGTAGTCACTGTGATAGTATGTCATACAATTAAAAAAAACTACACTTATGCCCTGTAATTTTATTTCCTTTTTTCAGTTTTTAATAAATGTATTTTTAATGTCTCAAAATTATTAAAAAAAACAACATCAATTTTTATTTTTCACTAATAAAGGGTTCGGTGAACGTAAATATGAACTGGTTGGGTCCGGTACCTCTCACAACGTTAAGAACTACTGTTCTATTGGTTCCACTGAATTTGGTTTAGCATAGAATGTCCTCCAAAAGACAGCAGAACACGGCAGACAGTATACAACAGGTTAGTTTCACAGAAGGTTTGGATCACAGAATATAAGGCGTCTGATGTAATGCCCGTGGACTTAAAATACAGTCATCAAGGCACACTAGTTAGTGTGGTTCCTCTCCCAAAAGATTTCTGAGCGGCGTATCTTTCATCTGATCAGAAGTTTGAAGTCTCCTCTGAGCAAAAGATACTTGTGGTGCCTGAATTAAAAAAAATAAAAAAAAAGAATAAAAAAATTCACTGCGTTAGGAAGTGATGAACTGCCTCGTTCAGTTGCCCATTGGTCGATGGTATTGACGTATACTGCAGGGCCAACGCTGTCTGAGCACGAAGCAGTGACTGAACATCACACACATATGAACACGCACGCACACCAGGCGTTCCACCGATGAGTGGATTTATCAGTTAGCCGACTTTATGACTCTGCATTGTCCTTTAATGCTTGAAGTCAACTAGTCGCTGCAAAAAAAAAAATATGTTCAGGAGTTCAACCACGAACACACACGCACCCCTTTCCGTAGCTTGCATGAACTTGCACATTATTGTTGCATGAAATGGATCACAAATTAAGGAGTTAACTCCTTTCATGCACCCTGTAACCTGATAACATGATAAGCCGTCTACTGTGGTAACCGCTGTCCTTCAAAGGGTTAATTTCCTTTGTACCTTTAAAGAAGGTGGTGATTCAAGTGCACTTCAACCTTTTGCTCCCTGTTTCCTTTTCCATGTTATTTAAAATAATTAATTGTATTAGTTTGCTTTGAAAGTGGACGTTCAGGAGTCACTCCACTATCATTTCACTCATATTGACCTTTTGACCTTTCCTTAAATTCATTGTATTTTGCCTTTTGAGGAAATTAATTTCTTTGGATAAAATTAATTATCTTTGAGTTTGAGGATGAATTGCTTACCCATCTCTTTTTTTCTACACCACTGTATAGGCTTTCCTTTTTTGGGGGGTGGGGGTGCATTTGGTCCATTTTTTGGACATTCCAAATACAGTATATATTTTTTTGTAAGTGTGTGTGCCTCAGTCAAACGTGACCTCTCAATTCAAAAGGTATGGGCAGCTAAATCCCTCCACTATCTGCTGCGCTGTCTATACTGGACGTAAAGAACAGATTGGAAGTTGCTTGAAGGCGTGTCGAAACTCAGATTTATTAAGATGGCTGTTCAAAAGCTTGGCAAGCAGGCCCCAAATTACTTTGCTGCAGCCCCACTGTGAGGACACAATTTCTTGGCCAAGTCCCAACATATCCTCTGTCCAGACATTTTTATGACCATTATGCCCACTATTTAGCTGTGTTATTATTTTGTTATGTATGTACTGTAACAAAGCCAATTACCTAAAGAAACAGAACGAGAAAAGGAAACTGGGCACACTGCCAAATCAACAAGGTATATCAGACTGCCCATCAGAGTTATCTTTTTTCAGTGTCGCTGTACTCTGAAAGAGGATGTGATGTCCAGCTTCAGGGTCGAAATGACGACTGTGTGAAAGGGAATCGTGGAAAACCGAGTAGGACCGAATGCAAATGTGGCCCAGGGCTCAAATGGCAACAAATACAAACACCCCAACCTTCTCGTCCTAATACCTTGATCACATTGCAGTTATGGTTTCTCTATGAGGGCTGTTTACTGTGAAAACCAAACAAAGGCACATCTTTATTACACAAAAAAGTTGAATTTGAATTCAGAAGTCATGGAGGAATTGTTCCAAACGAACATTTAAGTACCGTATACAACTACAGTCAAACCTCGGTTTTCGTCCATAATCCGTTCCAGAAGGCTGTTCGAAAACTGAATTGTTCGAAAACCGAAACCACGCACTTTTTAAAATAAAAATGTTTATTTTACACGTGGCGGCCCGGTAGTCCAGTGGTTAGCACGTCGGCTTCACAGTGCAGAGGTACCGGGTTCGATCCCAGCTCCGGCCTCCCTGTGTGGAGTTTGCATGTTCTCCCCGGGCTTGCGTGGGTTTTCTCCGGGTGCTCCGGTTTCCTCCCACATTCCAAAAACATGCATGGCAGGCTGATTGGGCACTCTAAATTGTCCCTAGGTATGAGTGTGAGCGTGGATGGTTGTTCGTCTCTGTGTGCCCTGCGATTGGCTGGCAACCAATTCAGGGTGTCCCCCGCCTACTGCCCGAAGACTGCTGGGATAGGCTCCAGCACCCCCCGCGACCCTAGTGAGGATCAAGCGGTTCGGAAAATGGATGGATGGATGGATTATTTTACACGTCTGCTCACAATGGAAAGCAACACGAGGAAGCGTCACTTCCTGGTCTACCCGAGGAAGTGTCACTTCCTCGTGTAAGGAAGGCGAGAGGAGTCAAATGGTGCATTCAAGTGCGCTCAGTTTGTTCCAGAACCGAAGGCATAAAAACGTGAAATTTTTGGGCGAAAGCCGAATTGGAAAAGAACTGAGACATTCGAAAATGTCGAAAATTAATGTGATAAAGCCTTTGGTTTAAAAAAAATAATAAAATGGAGGTGGGGGTTGTACATCTGTTAAAAGTTTGGGGAAAAACTGCAAAATTTCAAATGGAGCTAGTGCCAAAATGAATAGACCAATTTGATTCAACAAGAAACATGAAATAGATCCACTTTTTTTTTGCTTTATAGTCGGCCATATAAGATCATGTGGTGTTCTGATTCTGACCTGGAGTTAGGTACTGCTCTGCGTGTGACATATTAACGTACCCTGCCTGCATCCATCATTGACACAGAAGATCATTACTTTATAATATACAGAGTCGAGTAGAGTCTGTCATGTCTGTCTTGATTGTGTTCCAGCTCCAGCTGGAGTGAAGGGCGTTTCCCTCCAGCAGGTGCACCTGTGCCTCGTTACCCCATCAAGCTTGGCTGGGTATTTAAGGACTCTGACTTGTGGTATTCCTTATCGGATTGTTGACACTAATTGCTGTTCTACTCCAATTGTTATTTTCTAGAGCTCTCTTTGTTCATAGACTCTTGTTCCCAAGTATTTTTATGATCCCACTGTTGCTCTTTGTTTTTTGTGTTGTTGGACTTTTGAATATTTCATTTGAGTATTTTCGGTGTTCTTTTGAGCCTTGCTTACCGACAAAAGAACCCTACTGTGAAATGGCGGCGACTCTGTTGTGTTATGGGGATTTTTTGCTACGACTGGTACAGGGTGTGTCAAATCAGGGTACAATGAACTCTCAAGGTAGTCTCAAGAGATGTGTGCTACCCAGGGGCAGAAAGCTTGGCCCCAGTCGCAGGTCATGGCTCGTGCAACAGGATACTGACCCAAAACACAGCTAAAAACACCCACGGCTGAGAGTAGAACACATTACTCTTCTCAAGTGGCCTTCAATGAGCCTCAATCTAAATCCTCTTGAACATCAGTGGAAGGAGCAGAAACATGACATCTGGAGAAAGCGCCTTCCAAGCCTGATGCAACTGGAGCAATTTGCTTGTGAAGAGTGGGTCAAAACACTTGCTTAGCGGTGCGGAAGCCTCAGTGAAAGTGTGAAAGTACCCCAAATTGTTTGATTGCAGTGAGTGCCTCAAAAGGTTGTGCAACAAAAATATTGCGTAAGGACAACCATCATTTTTGTCTAAGCCTGTTCCGTGACTTTTTTTTTTTTAAGAGAAATTCTATTGCACTACAATTCAAAAGCAATGTCTAGTTTTCATTGATGAATTTGTTGTCATTATTGGGATCACAGTCAATGTCCCCATCGATGCACTGATTGTCTTAGAGAACCATTTTAAAAAGAAAAGAAAAATTGAATGAAGAAATATTGGATGAATTAAATGAAATTGAGTCGAGAGTGCATCAACGGATAAACACATAAAAAAAAAAAAGCGTAATGTTGGCATTTCCAGCAAGGGCGTGACTCAGCTTCTTACTTTCACGTTATTTCGTAAACAATGGCACCGGGTTCTTATTTGCTGAATGTTTGCTTATTTGCTGCCAGCAAAGTGAATAGCGGGGAGTGGAGCAGATTATAACGATCATGAACATAACAAACCTCCGATATTTCCTTGTCGTTTAACGTTGGGTTCTTATATGTGAATATTTGAGCCAATCGGAGGGTCACTCTTACATCTAAAGTGATGCCCCCCCCCTGCAATGAGTACAAGGCCTCACGCGGTCCCGGGGAGGTGGCCGAAGCACAGCATCAGCATGCTCCCTCCACTACAGCAGCCGTTAATCATTTCACTTCTGTCTGTACAGCTGCAGTTCGTTCTGCTCTGTGCCGACGTGATTATGCACTGCTGGGCTTCGCCACCCTCTTCCTCGAACTGATGAGAGAGGGCTGGCGGGGGGGGGGGGGGGGGGGGCGCCAGTCCATGTGTGCCGATTATATAAAAGATTAAAAAGTTTAAAAAAAGACATACAGAATATTGTAACCTCGAGCTATGAATAAATAACGACCTCCCTTGACAAGGACAAGTTCTGCCAAAAAGCACGAGGTTCAATTTTACGTCAATCATCAATCTCATTGATCTTCTCAGTCTTCCAAGGAAAAGGTGCTCCGAATGAAATATTTTCACTCTTCTTTGTGCCTGCGGCTGCTGCTGCTATGGTAAACTGATCAACGTCCAGCGCACTTATTTTTTCCTCTGTTGCCAGGCAGAAACACGCAAGCAGCTCGAGGCTATTGTACAAGGAGGTTCTGATGATAACTTCGCTTCGGTCAAGCTGTCTTTGAACGGGCCGTGCCGATCAAAATTTCTCTTTCATAGACTGTTTTTGCCCTGCAGCATTAAAAAAAAAGGTGTCCAATTTAATGTCTAGATCGAATAGTTTCCATATTGCCAAGTGATACACATCTGATACGGCCATGTTTACATGACAACACAGAAGCATCCAAATGCATTATAAAAAAAAGTTGACAGAGAGCATTCAGTTGGCCAGAGCTGACGGTCATTTCAATTATCATATGACTTCAGCTCCATCAGCAATTACTCCAATTATTTACACCTCAAGTTGCACCATATATACAGAATTTTCAATGGGCTATGCATAAACTGGAGTTCAGTTTGACACTGGTTGTTTTTGAACATGTTTATTTGAATTAATTGGTGTACAGTACAGTAATCCCTCGTTTATCGAAGTTAATGGGGACCAAAACCACCCGCGATAAACGAAAATCCGCAAAGTAGCGACGCCCCCCCCTCCATATAGGTATATGTACATAATATTTATAAGGCCAAATATAATGGTATACATGCATATAGAAGTAAATTTTGAAGTAATTAACATGACTTAATGCTGTATACTAATATATTTCAACATGTATAAGTAACAAAATACAGTAAACATATTATTTTTATTTTTTTTAAGTCCGCAAACGGTCCGCGAGGAGCTGCGAAAGTCATCAAAACAACTGTGAGTCACATAGAGCAACATATACAGTACTGTACTACACGTATATGAAAAAAAAATTAAAAAAATTATGAATATGTTTGAAAAAATCCGCGATAAAAGAACCGCGAAATAGTGAAGGATCACTGTATTTCAATCACATCCCATTAATTCCGGTATTTTTGATCTGACAGTTTAAAATGTAGTCACACAGGCAGATATTTGATACATTCTAGATTATCATCCACATTTGGACGATTATGATCTAAATATGTCGGATTACTTTTTTTTCATCTTGCCATGCATGGTGCACGTCCAATTTAAAAAAATAAATAAAATAAAATCTGAATGCAGTTGTGCCACAAGAACCAAGCATTGAAATCCATTTTTATGGACAATGCCACTGTTGTCAGTTTTTACCATCTCTCTCTCTCACACACACATATACACACACATGCACACGCACGGGTTTAGGCACGTATAACAAAAAGCACCTTGCTACCTACTCTAACTCTGCAGCGTTTTGTGCCTGCAAACTAAAAAATAGGACTAAAACAGAAAGAAAGGAAGAGGTAATCTGATGAAAAACGATTCCCCTCACTTGTAGATTAATTACATCATGCAAGGCAGGGCTCAGTTACAATTATGCAGATCAGAGATTTCTTGGATAAACTGATTTTGTGATCCTAATTAGCCGCACTTTGTTTTCCTTCTTATCTG
Source organism: Hippocampus abdominalis (assembly GCA_018466805.1). Taxonomy (NCBI): domain Eukaryota; kingdom Metazoa; phylum Chordata; class Actinopteri; order Syngnathiformes; family Syngnathidae; genus Hippocampus; species Hippocampus abdominalis. The sequence goes on along the minus strand of CM031697.1, from coordinate 9,978,644 downwards.
TGGGGGGGTTGTTTTGAGGTTGCATGTTTCCTCATTAACGTGTTTGGGGAAGGTTAATGATATTCCCGCAGTCTCAAGCGGGAAGCACCGGGATGCACTCGCCTTGTTCAAAGACTTAGCCGTCCGTGTGTGCACGTGCGAGCAACATGGAGTCAGTTTAGTGTCATGCAATCCATGCTATCCGTGTAGTGTGGCTCTGCGGGGAATTCACAGTCCGTCGCCCCACATGCAGAAGTGGGCAGGTGTTTAGCTGGATGATGGAGACATCAGATTAAGCACGCGGTTACCATTGCATACTAAATGCTCCCTTCCAGTTGTGTCATGCAGGAAAGGAGTTTGTGTTGCTCGGTTTATTATCACAAGACCGGCATGATGTGTAGGCAGTGGTGAAATCACAATATCACTCATATAATGTCAGTAAAATGTACTTATATGCACAATAAAGTTGATATTGATTTGAAGGATAGGTACCGGTATTGTATGCACTTTGGGCAGTACATTTTATATGCACAGCTGCCACACAATAATAATGATAATAATAATAATAATATTGGTAAAGTAATAGTTCATCTGGAGAAACAACATTCCAAATTCATTCCAACAAGTGCAAACACTGTTTAAGTCGGGGGTCGGCAACACGCGGCTCCAGAGCCGCATGCGGCTCCTTAGTGACATCTAGTGGCTCCCTGGAGCTTTATAAAAAAAAATTGAAAATGGAAAAAGATTTTGATAGTAGGCTAATATAGCTCAAATAGATATAGATACATGTTGCAGCTCCGAAAAAGGAGAGCTGTGGTGTTGTTTTTTAAAAACCGTACACTTTATTAATGCTTTTAACAGTCTCGAAAAACAGACACGTCTGCGTCCGACCGACTCTGTGCCTTCTCTCTTCTCGTTCAACTCGAGAGGCGTTCAAAGACAGCCTCCGAAAAACAGAAATTAATGATCACTTCACTGACACCAAGAAAAGCGAAAATAATGGACCAAAACAAAAAAATCAAGCGAGGAAATTACAAAATAAATTCTATGGGGGTGTTTGTGAACACACAACAAAGGAATAAATAACAAACAATTCTGAGACAGTCCAGTCTCCTACATACATACAGCATGTTTTTCCTTCATTGTAATATTTACAGAGGGCTTTTATTTTTTTTGCGGCTCCAGACATATTTGCTTTTTGTTTTTTTTGTCCTATATGGCTCTTGGAACATTTTGGGTTGCCGACCCCTGGATTAAGTCATAGAACCAATTTAAATTCATCAGCTTGCGTAAAATCAGTCTTTTCATTTCCATCAATCCATAAACTCCTGAGCATGCAATTATTGAAGAGGCTAAGATGGTTTCCTAAATGTGAAACGCTAATCATTTTGATTTCAGGAATCCTTTCTACCTTTCTGGATCTCAAGGATTTTTCAAGGTCAATGCATCAAATTGGTATCAGCGGGTTGAAATGCGTTTTCAAAGCGGTTGGAGTACTATAGAGAATTTAATGAATGTTTTGGAACAGCATCATCATAAAACAATCAAAGAAGGTATTATTAATGGGCAGCGGGTGAGGAGAGTACACACTGTGCCTTTGAATGATGCTGAGACTGCACCATCGTGGTGAGAGACAGCTGTGCAATGCATTTGATTTACCTAAAGAGGTTGGCACCTGCCTGTACATCATGCTCATCACCAGCAGCAGCATAATTCATCACTCGCTTTCAAAATATTACGTTCAATTAATGACTTTTGTTGCTTTGTCTTCATCTTTCCAATGTGTAACTTGGCTTTTCATGTGACTGGCCGGAACATGTTGCATTTTGTACATAAGGACTGAGGCTCCTTCCATCAGCCTTTTCATCTCTATGCGCCTTTCAGCATCAGCTGCTTTCAAAGGGTATTTTGTTTGCCGTTTTCCCTCAAATGTATTTTTAAAGTGTCTTTGTGTCTTTTAGATTACATTTTGCAAATGATAGGGAAAAGTAATGCTTGTGCGGGATTAAACATTCAACAGGTTTTCATGTTTTTCGTTTTAACATGCTCCTAGTGGGTGGCACGGCAGTGACTGGTGAGCACGTCCGGCTCACAGTGTAGAGGTGCAGGGTTCGATTCCGGGTTTGACGATATTTTGCAATGTGGTAGAAGGGGGTATTCTAAACACGATGCAGTTCCATTCTATATGTGACGACATATCCTAAATTGTCCCAATTAGGAACAGGCCATTGTCTATCACTAACCTTTGCCATTGCAGCAGTAGCAGAGTCAAAATCATCACAAATGTTTGCATGCCATCAGATCTTCTTGTCTTGCGCTGCGTGACGTTGTATTCATCACCTCAAAATGTCAAAGGTCGTGGAAATGCACTCCTTTCAGCTATATTTGCTGGATGTTGATGAGTTAGCATTTTTCCCACGGGAGGTTGCTTTGGCGTCCAGGCGCATCAACAGATGGGCATCAGGCATTTCGTTCGACTGCAGTATCTGAGCGAGTCAGACAGGAGGGAGTGATAGGGAGGCTAGAGCCCAAAATGAAAATGGAATCAATGTCAGCCTCTTAAGGGTGACTGAAGGAGAAAAGGATTTAGAGCTGCGTGGCCTCATCTCCTCTCTGCAGTTCGCCATGTTATTGCTGCAGCTGCTCACCACCTTCCATGAAACACTCACAGTCCGTGGGGTCTTGGAATCACAGATGTGCATGTGTGTGTGTGTGTGTGTGTGTGTGTGTGTGTGTGTATGTGAACTGAATTTTTGTTTTCTTGCTTAAACATGCTAGTCTGTTCCCTTCCGCATCAATTGCTGTGACTGCTGACAAACACACAGTAGGCCAGAGGCTCAACAGTGAGGTGAACACAGTTTGTTTGGATTTCTGGACCTACAGTACATTGATTGGCAACTTTTGAGGTGTCGTTGTTTGGGCCAAATCATATTTTAGATGTGACTTTGCCCTCAAAGCCGATCCCAGCTGACTTTGGAAGAGAGTTGGGTAGACCGAGGCTGGTTGCCAGGCTACTGCATGCAGTATAGACAGACAAGCAACCATTTACAGGAACATTCACACTTTACATCAATTTAGTCTTTAATTAAGCTAAAATGTATATTTTGAGAATGTGAGAGGAATCATCAGTAATCCCCAAGAAAGAAAAACAAAATACCACCAAATTACCCAAAAACGCAAGCCCAGGTAAAACATGTAAATCCCCCCCAAAAATGGCCGGAACCAAGCTTGAAATAATAAGTTCAGCTGAAACAGAGCGTGCCGTCTACTTTTCTTCCAGTAGAGAGAAATGTCATTTTTAAAATCAATCTTTCTCTTCGTAAAAAGGAAAGCTGCTCAGAAAGTCTTACTTCAGGGCTCTGAAAGGTCAAACACTCCCACGTTCAAATCCTCATTTGAATGTATCGACTCAGAAAAGAAAGCTTGCTTGAATAAGAAACTTTTATCATGGTTCCTCATCTAATAGAGAAAAAAAAACAGTTAGGCAGTTAGGACAAGTTCGTGGAGCAGGTGTGCTCAATTACATGCATGAGTGTCATAGAAAACTGTTTGCTGCCGAAATGGGATAGAACGAAGCCCCGGTTGAATAAATAAGCAAAACTCTATCCCTTTCATTCGTTTATGTTTAACCGCTGTGGCTGAAGTCACTGGCCGAGAGGTGTGTTCTGATTAGGTTCGCCGCTGAGGACAGTACGGACACACGAAAAAGGGAACGGTGTGCAAAGCTCGAAGGTATATATTTAAATGTGGTAAAAAAGATGCCAGTTGGAGATCTCAAAGCTCACGCGGACACAGAAAAACACAAAACAGCTGTATGAAGAGAAGTGACTGCATAGTTCAGTGTGCTCCTTAATTGTTCGATGTGAGAACTAAACTAAACTAAACTAAAGACTCGTTTGTCTTGGTTAAATTGATATCCTTGTGGGACTACTGATTTATTATTTATATTGTTACACTGAAAAGATAATAAGACATTTTTGGGGGGGAGGGTGGTGGACAATTTTGTAGTAGTTACAAGTTACCCTGCACAGAAAGGTAGGAGATTCTGCATCAGCATCTCTGATGAGTACAATTTCATTGACTTATTTAAAGTTTTCATATTGTTAAAAAATCGGCAGCCCGGTGGTCAACTGGAGAGTGTGTCTGCCTCACAGTACAGAGGTGCAGAGTTCGATTCCGGCTCCTGTCTTCCTGTGTGGTGTTTGCATGTTCTCCCTGTGCCTGTGTGGGTTTTCTCCACGAACTCCAGCTTCTTCCCACATTCCAAAGACATGCATGACAGGCTGATGGAACACCCAAAATATTGTCACTAGGTGTGATTGTGAGTGCGGTTGGTTGTTCGTCTCTGTGTGCCCTGCAATTGGCTGGCAACCGGTTCAGGGTGTCCCCCTCCTACTGCCCAAAGACGGCTTGGTTAGGCTCCAGCACCCCCCTCGACCCTTGTGAGGATAAGCGGATCAGAAAGTGGATGGATGGATGGATTGATATTGTTAAACATTGATTGTGAAGTACTATATTGTATTGTGGAGGTTTGGAGTTCTTGCGATGTATTGGAAGACAATAAAAAAAAAAAAATTCTAATAAGATCCTCAAATCCGTGAAATGTTCTTTAATGCCATGCATCGGCCTCTTTCCTATCAATGCGTGCTGGTTAGATTGCTTGGAAGACAAACTATATTGACAATTGTCTGCATGTGAATATGCAAATGTGTTCTTAGTAACAGCTTTGTAACAGGTTCTGCTGTGTGAACGTAGCCATAGTTACGTTGCGTTTTCTGAGGGTGCCGGGGGTTAGATTTGAATTGAATTGAATTGAATTGAATACAACTTTATTGTCAAATGTGCTGTACGTATGTGTAACATACAGCACAGATGAAATTTCTTCCCCCTCAACATAAAACAAGAGGAGCCGCTGCGGGTGTCCGTGCCGCCATCAAAAGAAAAGTTGACCAAAAAAATGACAAAATAATACAAGACATCACATGAAACACAGACAATTGTGCAATCTTAACCACTTTCCTGCATACACTTTGTTGTTTGAAGCCGTAATAGATGAAAGAGGAGCGAATCAAAGTGTCCTTTTCACCAGTGGATCAAAGACGTCATGCGGCAATGTGCACACGTCTGCTACAAGCTAAGCTGTAGCAACAAGAAGCTGTAGCATCCATTAACGAAAAAGAGAGATTGGCTCTCTTCTCCTGTCCCATGTAAATCCAAATGCAAGATATTGTGACACTATGGCATTATTAAGAGGTGAATCAGATCACGAAATAGCCACTGAAGCCCCAGGTCCAAAACTCACCCCCCACTACTGCTAACACTTCATGGCTTGACAATTAGCTTAGAATGCATTCATATGAAATATTTCTACATGAAAAAAAACCCCAATTCTTTCATTACATAATAAATGTCATTTCTTTCAGTCCATTAAATATTGTCATAATATCGATATTGCAACATGCTATTTTAATATCACATATTGCACGCTTTTTCCACTATATCGTACATCCCTGCTTTAAATATATGAGAGTTTTAAAATATGGCATCTCTGAGTAAACTTTGAGTATTAGATATTTGATAAAAGATAGTAAGTAATCAATTTTACCATTAATACACACAATACAATTGGATTGTTTTTGACAAGAGCATACCTCATATGCACAACGGAACGTTTTATTGGTTGATATCCTTGCAGTGCTAAAAAAAATAAGTGCTAAAATGCTTGTGTGTGAATCCAATTCCAAACAAAGGGTACTCATGTGTTTCAATCACCCAAACGAGGTTAGAATTTTTTTTTTTTACATAGAGCCACCAAATGAACTGTGAAGAAGTATTAATGGGGCAAATAAAACAGGCACTAAAAATAACCTCTGCATCCGATTTGATACAGTAGCCGCTCATTAAGAACACGTGTTGTCCACCGTGAACATCTGCTGCATTGGTGATCAGTCCTTTATATTGTTTTTAATTTTATATTCATATGTTGGCTTTGTTTTTTGGTTTTGCTCGGTTGTTTGCCACATCGCCATGTATAGAAGCAGCTCATCTGAGTCTGACCTCATCCTTGGATTTTGGTCATTATCCTGCAAATTCAGTGCATGTAAATAACAGATAAGTCTAAGCGCCTTCAAAACTGGGGCAATATGGGTCATGAAAAGCATCCAGATGAACACAATTATGAATATAGCATGATTCAATGACAGCCAAATCAGTGACAGTACATTTGAAAATTCCATTCCTCTGCGGGCAATTTGTGCCACTTCATTTATGGGGTAAACTACAATCATTCAATTAATCGAATCAATCTGCACGTAACACTTTAGATTTCTCATTCTGTCCGTCGGGTGAAGCAATCGCACCACTGCGATTGGAGTAAGGTCGTTCTTCTGCTTGGGTCAATCAAAGTCAAACCTGCATGGATCTGACATCTGTATACCGAGAATTAAAATAAGTAAATGAACAAAATAAATAACAGTGGAGAATCTGGTGAGAGCTCGAACTGGAACATGACAGTCAGAATTTGATGAGAATGTGATTCTGTCGAGAGGATTATGAAAATCTGATTGACTACAAAGTCTTTGGTGGTGATGCAGAGCTCTCCTGAGTGTGTGTGGCGTTGGTTACATAACAGGTAGTAACTAATTAGACTCGTCCTCATTGTCTTTAGGAACATTTTCAATACTGCAGAGGCTTCGTTTTTGTACATCTTCATCATCACCGCAAAGGGGCAGTGATCAGAACCTGACACATTCAGATTAAAATTAAAGTCTCGGTCACAGATGCAACATCGCTGTGGCTACCTGCTTATAAAACCCGCTGGCACACCTGCTCACGCGGGTATCGTGCCACCAGCGGGGACGCAATAAGGGCATAGCCACATGAAGAGCTCAAGGCCAATCACGTGCATGACGCTCACTCATTGGATTGTGAAGCGTCACGTGGTACGTCCTGCAGCAGTTTTGGCGTCCTTTCGTGGGAAATCAATCTGGCTACACACATATTTATGCGGGCTCATCTCATTTAATTGAAAATCATGCGGCGCTTTTAAGAATCCCTTGGAATCATTTTCTCTTTTCAGTGTGACGCTAGTGTTATGTATGAATGAATATACACTTGTGTGTGTATATGTACATTGGGTGTGCGTGTCTGTCTTGTTGCGAGCGTTTGTGTGTCATCCTGCAAAGAGTTCCGTTCTCATTTGAGACCTTCCAAACCGGGAATGGATATTTTCAAACACTTCAAAGTTGCCTTTTCATGTCGTAAAAGTCCATGGCAGGTTTTTGAACCCATAAAGTGACACGTGGTGATTTTAAATGGATTACAAATGTTCTAGTTAGCATTTGATTTGACAAGATTGGGAGAGTGTATCTGAGTGGGATCGTGCCCCCACCCGGTGAAAGAGAGTGATGCAAACTAAGCGGGGTTTAAAGTGAAATATTCCGTCTTCAAAGGGAGTGTTACGTCGCGGCTTCAATAGAAATGCTACCTAGTCTATGTGCAAATCTGGCACTAGGGTGTGAAATTAACACCGGACAGACTTCACCACCGAACTGAATTCAGATTTGCTCCCCAGCCAAGTGGTGGGACACACATACCAATAAACAGACTTCATTCGAGCCTGAGACATGAGCTTGGCGCTCACCGTTATCGTCATTAAACAGATTTGTCAACCTAAAAGATGCCAACTTTTACAGGAGAGTGCATTCTTTTTTTTCTTTTTTTTATATATTTTCAGGCTTCATTATGGAATGCCTGTGATTGTCCTGTTTCCCTCTTCAAGGCCATTTCAACTTTTTGCAGTTTGCAAGCCAGGCTTTCCTGCAACCCTGACTGGAAACATAAAATGAAAGTACAGTGAAACTCCTCTACAACATTTTTCACAACAGGGGGTTTTTCACTGTAGCAAATTTGATCTCAGATGTAAACACACACACGCACACACAAACATATGCAGCGATGGCTGTTTGAAAGTGCTCTATAAATACAGTTGAGTTGAGTTGAGATATGTGTACACGCACACACAAACGTATGTGTACTCTTTATTTTTATTCCAATAGTGCATAAGTATGACCATACACTTATTTGACACTTCATCTAGTCGGTGTAGAAAGAAAAAAAGGGAAAGAAATTGCGAAATTTACAATCGGCATTCACTTTCACTTACATCAATTTCTTGGATTCTTTTATTTAGTTTCCTCCGTCTTTCATTTTGATCACTTTTACCCTCTCTTCCAGCGTCAGAGCTCTTCTTGTCTTAGCTGCTTGACATCAAAAGGTCCGTTTTGTAGCAATTTTAGCAATGCAATGTTCTTGCTGCGTCTGAAACGAACAACGATAAATTCTTCCTGGATTACTGCGCATGTGTAAACCAGTGTGGTGGTTGCTGTTGCCGTTTCTGAATGAAGCAGTCGAGGTCGCTGTTGGATGAGACTTCGTTGTACTGAATCTCGTCGCGCGGCAAGAGCAGAGAAAAAGATTTCGTACAATGCAACAGGTTATTTTTTTCGTTGTATGGGGGGCAGGAAAGTGGGAATGGTGTTAATGCATGAAGATTTTTTCACACGAGTGGGTATTTTCACCCATGTAGGTTTCGTTGTAGAGGAGTTTCACTGTAATACACAATAATTTTGATAAACACTGAAATATTTTGGCAGTAAGGTCAAACTTTTACTTTTAAACCAAAGGAAGCTGGAGCCTATCACGGGGACTTCAAGCAAAAGGCAGAGCAGACTGCGCCACTTGTCGCGAGTCAATCACAGGGCACTGTTTTAAACCTGTTACCCAAAATGAACGCATCCCCCATTTATGAGGTGAAACCGAAGGACTATTTGTTACTCTGCAACTTTGATGTCAGCTCACAAGAAAACAGCATTGACTTCGCTTCAAGTGACGGATCAGTACTCCCAAAACAAGGCACTATTTAATCTGCAAGAATGTGTGGCACTCCAGTTCACCTTCACCACAGAAGAAAATAGAATCATATAAATAAAACAATGACATTTGTGTGATGTGCACTGCAAGTGGAGCATTCCTACAAGGAGCATATTTTAATTTGGGGCTAGCAAACCACAGTTTTGCCGGTCTACTTGACATAATTAGCACTTTGTCAAAATCCAACGGCTGAGCTTCAATCGAAATTTGACAGATTGGTTGGAAAAATCAGTGGTGAGTTCATATCAATATAATTCATGACGAAGAACCCTTTTCCCATCCATTCATCCATTTTGTGAAGTGCTTGTCATGTCGTGAGTGCTGCCGTGCAGTTTATTCCAGTTGACTATGGACGGAGGGCAGACTACGCTGGGGACAGTCAATCTGAGGGCACCTACTAGCGAGACTCTATCTATCTATCTATCCACTAATCCGCTTATCCTCACCAGGGTCGCAGGCGCTGCTGGAGTTTATCCCAGCTGTTTTCAGGTACACCCTGAACAGTTTGTGAGCCAATCGCAGAGCGCACATAAATGATTAACCATTCGCGCACACAATCACATTTAGGGGCAATTTAGCCTGCCATCCATGTTTTTGAAATGTGGGAGTTAACTGGAGAAAACCCCCGCAGGCACGGGGAGAACATGCAAACTCCACACAGGGAGGCCGGAGCAGCAATCGAACCTTGCACCTCTGCACTGTGAGACGGACGCACTAACCAATGGAGCTCCATGCCACCTATCTATCGCTCTATGTATCTATCTATCTATAGAAGATACATTCATATCAATCTCGATATCCATCCATCCATCCATCCACCGACCGTATTTTCCGGACTATAAGTCGTAGTTTTTTTGGGTGAAATTATTAATACATTATTATATCATTTTACATGTTATTTTCACATTTAACCACAAGAGGCCGCTCTCGACCTGTGTTGATAAAACAACGATGAGTCTGACGTAAGCGACGTAGAACAGGAAGCGCTGCATCTTCTACCTCCGGAGTTGGTGGAGTTGTTTTCAAGTGACACAGAGGATGGAAGATTTCATTGGATTTAGTGATTTGGAGTGACAATGATGGTTTGGTGAACTTGTTGGCATGTTCTTTATGCTATAGTTATCTGAATAACTCTTAATATGTTACTTGAACATACCAAGCACGTTCTCAGTTCGTTGTTTATGCGTCATGTAAGGTTAGCATATCGTACACTTATTCAGCGTGTTGTTTTCTATTTTATTTTAATTTTAAATTGCCTTTCAAGATGGCATGTATGTTCTTGATGTTTCATTTTATCAAATAAATTTCCCTCCAAAATGCGACATATACTCCAGTGCGACTTATGTTTGTTTTTTTGTTCTTTATTATGTATTTTATGGCTGGTGCGACTTATGCTCAGGAGCGACTTATAGTCCGGAAAATACGGTATCTCTCTCTCTCTCTCTCTCTCTCTCTCTCTCTCTCTCTCTCTCTCTCTCTCTCTCTCTCGATATATATATATATAAAAACAATTCATTGGCTCAGTCTGGTTATAACTTCAAATATTCTCTTTCTGAATTTAGGACTCCTGGTTAATGGTAAGCGCTCTTGGAACATTCTACATGAGTCTAATTTGCAAATGGACTTTTCTTTACTGCTCGCTAACAAAGGAATTATATCATTGATTTAACTGGTGATTTACATAATGCCATGACTTAGATTTGTCTCATAACGCTGATAATCGAGGTGAGGGTGAAACAAAATGGGACAAGCTCGGCATAAAATATAAAGACAAAACAAACGCTCCACAGCCTTGAAAGGAATTCGATCTTGATTTGGTTTCTCATCTATTATTCTTCCTCAAGCGGAAATTCAACTCTCGCTGAACCAGATCACTCCGTCATGTGAAAGAGGCTCAGAAAGAGTGCCGCACCTTTTAAATGACGGCTGCGGGGTCAATGCCTTGCTCAAGGGCATCTTGACAGTAGTTCGGAAAGCAGGCTCCTACCTCTCCAATAACAGGTTGCCAGCATTCCATAGCCATAAACGTCCCTCTCCTACCTCAGTGGCCTGTGGGTTATTCAAGGATGTTCTTTTCAAAGAAATGGCAGCGTTTTCTTCTCCTAAATTTCAGAGAGCTGGCAGGAGCACTTCCACAGCTTCGACATGAAAGACAGCTTGGCTTTCAAGAAGAATGTTCCAGCTGAATTAGAAGGCTTGAAAACAACAACAATTAGGTGGGGAACAGGCAGGGAGATCTCAGCCCAACGCAATTGTGCCCTGACAGCACACTGAATGCTGCCAATTAAACAGCATTAGTCTTCCTGAAGCATTCATCAAGTCACTTGCTGGAAAAGTTCCAAGAGGAGGGATTTGCCAGCTAAATGAGAAAAAGGTCACTACTAACACATACAGTGAAACTCCTCTACAACGAAACCTACATGGGCGAAAATACCCCCTAGTGCGAAAAAAAATCTTCGTGCATTAATGTGTGTGTGTGTGTTTACATCCGAGATCAAATTTACTAGAGTGAAAAACCCCCTGTTGTGAAAAATGTCTTGCTGCAAACACGATTTCGTTGCAGAGGAGTTTCACTGTCGTGTATTTTGTTTCTTGTCGTCGAAATTGAAGTTATACACTAGAGCGGTGAAAGCCAACAGCTGCTGGTTTCCGTCATAGCTCTTGCTGCCAGTTCTCCTTCAAAAGTTTCTAAATTTTTCACAACTCTTTTTTTTGTTTACTTTGAAACTGTCCAATCTAATTTTCAGTTCCATCCATCCATCCATTTTCCGAACCGCTTCATCCTCACTAGGGTCGCGGGGGGTGCTGGAGCCTATCCCAGCAGTCTTCGGGCAGTAGGCGGGGGACACCCTGAATTGGTTGCCAGCCAATCGCAGGGCACACAGAGACGAACAACCATCCACGCTCACACTCACACCTAGGGACAATTTAGAGTGCCCAACGAGCCTGCCATGCATGTTTTTGGAATGTGGGAGGAAACCGGAGCACCCGGAGAAAACCCACGCAAGCCCGGGGAGAACATGCAAACTCCACACAGGGAGGCCGGAGCTGGGATCGAACCTGGTACCTCTGGACTGTGAAGCCGACGTGCTAACCACTGGACTACCGGGCCGCCCTAATTTTCAGTTCTCACAAGCTATATATTAATGAAAAGAAGAGTTTCCCACAGAGATCCACCTTTCTCTTTCCGACTACACATTTGATTATTTTTTGGGGGCGGTGTCAAAATCTTAACCTACTTGGCCACCAGTAAGGGGTGATTAGAGACCATTTTAATTTGATAGGATTACTTTTGGGGCAATAATCTTCTATACTAATACTTTTTGTGAGAATGTATCCTTACTGTATTACAATTTTAACCCTGTCATGCACCAATAATGACAACCTGTAAACCTGATAACATGATAAACTGTCCACTGTTGTGACCGCTGTTCCTGAATTTTTTTTTTTCTCCATAACACATGAGAAGATAACAAAATACATAACTTTTTTATGGATGATACGTTTAAAAGAGAAAACCTTCAAAGGCACACTTGAATATTACTTGAATATTAGCGATCCCCCACCCCCACCCCCTCCTCAGCATTGCGATGGCGATTTAATATGCAATTATTTTGTCAAACTCCACCTCACATTCTTTTGAAGTGATAAAAAAATACATTCTTTTGGTAAATCTTAGTAGTTTTTGTGACTAAACATTAGACATACTCTAAGTTTTTTTTTCTCGCCGTTCTGCATTTTTTTCTGCATTCATCTCTAAATGTAGACATACAGGCCATTGCACTTTCCATTGTTTCCTTGTGTGTGTGTGTGTGTGTGTGTGCGTGTGTGTGCGTGTGTGTGCGTGTGTGTGTGATTGCCCCAGGGTAAAAGGATTGAAACACATGGTTTAATCAAAATGTTGGATGATTACAGTTCACTATTTGCGGCTCTGGTGTTGTGTGAGTGTTGACAATCACTTGCATCTTGTTGGGTGAAAAGATTGGAAAGTGTTCCATTTCTCAATCGTATAATCCTTAATCATGCAAAGTGCCGTATTAGCACGTCGAATCCAGTGTTATTTGAGAATGACGTAACAGGAAGGCTGTATTTGGTTTAGTGTTGGTCTGGAGTGCCAACCGTAAGGCTGCATAGAACCGATCCTCAATCATGAACCTCATCAACATTTTAGTAATTCCACGACATGATTGCCAATTTAAGGAAAATCGAACAGGTTCCAAAAATAGAATCACATGATTGTAAACCCGTCAGTAGCCGCGGAACACAACGCGCCATTTCTCCATCTTAAGCAGAGAGATTGCTTTAAGAAGCAGATGACGGCAAAAGATAACAAAGTCAATCGATTGACCTTGACAGCTCCCATTTCCCGCTGCGACATCGTTCAAAAATTCAATTTCATAGGCTAGAGAGAATAAATACACAGTCTGGAGGATACACAGAAATAATTCTTCATAGGGGTTAAAGGAGAGGAAATTCTAAATCAATCTTTTAAAAAAAAAAACATTGCCTATGCATTTTCATCAGCTGTACTGGATCATCTTTCTTCGCAACATATAGTGTACAGTACAGTGAAATTACTAAGAAAAATGCAATATAAGGTCGCACAATTTGAAAAGAGTATAAGAGGAAAGACTCCAAAGCAGAACCTATACCAAGATTGTTCATAAAAGTGAAAACGGATCCCGTTTTACAACTTTCCATACATACCTGAAAGCTTAAACTCTACAGTATCTCTCTCTCTCTTTCTCTGTATTTCGTCAGAGTGTGCGTGTGAAAGCTCATTTCCTACCTCAGCTTGATCCCTACCTTAGATTGTATTTGCTGTTTTTGTTTTAATTCCTCGTTTAAAAACAGAAGATTCAAGCAACAAGTTTTTCCTCATGAGATTAGAGGATGAAACTTTCAGCAGTTTATGAGTGTGTACTGAATGGATGTCAACAATGGGGAAATGCCAAGATTTTCAGGGTTATCTCTTGCAGTAATGTAAAAAAAAATAAAAAAATTATAACGATAAATTACCGTATTTTCTGCACCTTAAAGCATATCTAAACACATTAAATTGTCCCAAAAACTGACAGTGCGCCCAAAATCCAATGTGCCTTCTATATGGTATTGCAGTCTCTGTATACAGTATTCCCCATTGAATCGTTTCACTGTTTGTGTTCCAATGCCATTTAGTGGTGATTATTAGCAGAAAACAATTGTAACGTAAACGTTCTGCCCAACACGACCGTATTTTCCGGACTATACTATACTCTGGAGCGATTTATGTGTGAAATTATTAACAAACGATTGTCATTTCACATGTTATTTTCACATTAAACCACAAGAGGGCGGTCTCGGCCTGTGTTGATAAATCGACGATGAGTCTGACGTAAGCGACGTAGAAGAGGAAGCGGCGCATTGTCTACCTCCCGGGTTGGGGGAGTTGTTTAAAAGTGACACCGAGGATGCAGATTTCATTGGATTTAGTGATTTGGATTGAAACTGATAGTTTGGCAAACTTGTTAGCATGTTCTTTATGTTAGAATTATCTGAATAACTCTTAATATTACGTCGTTACTGACATTACCAGGCATGTCAATCATGTAACGTGAGTATACCGTACACTTATTCAGCCTGTTGTCAATCAATTTTAAATTGTCTTTCAAGATGACATGTATGTTTTTGGTTTTGGATTTTATCAAATAAATTTCCATCAAAAATGCGACTTATACTCCAGTGCGACTTATATATGTTTTTTCCTTCTTAAAAGTTGCCTTTTTTGGCTGGTGCGATTTATAATCAGGATCGACGTATAATCCGAAAAATACGGTAATTGACATGAGCATTAGCCAACACACACTCAGACAACTACTTGGTGAGCTCTGGGTAGCCATAATGAAACCAAAATAATACTAAAAACATAGTTAACTACTGACTAAACGAAGGAAGGAGACAAGCAAGACTTCGAAGGATATTTAGCCCCTTGTGGTTGACAGCCCGTGAGGATTGTGTGCCTTTTTGTTGAATCAATTGTCTTCATAACTTTTGTCTTTCATTTCTTGTGTTGTAATGCCTTTTGTCTTTAAATAGTTCTTGTCCGTCATAATGACCATTTTTCATTGTTACCGCTGCAGTGGTTGTAAAGGCTCTATATAAATAAAGCTGTATAGTATTGTATTGTATTCCCTTAACGTAGCTTCATCTAATGGATGCGTAGCACAACCGCAGCCACAATCGTGGCTTCTATTCTTTGCGCCTTATATATGACAACTGTTTTAAAATAGGCCATTGATTGAAGGTGCGCCTTATAATCCGAAGCTTCTAATAGTGCAGAAAATACGGTTCCTTTTAGGAACTATGAACTTTAGTTTTTTTAATATACATTAACAATGAACTGAACAATTTCATTGAAAAATGCTGACTTTCCCGACACTTTTATCGCCCTCTCTCTGATTGTCGGTTCTCTGATGCCTTAGATGAGCTTTGTCTTGTCATTCCCAACACGGACGAACTCAGCTCTTGGTTCCACTCATTCTCACGTACTGCACTGGATTTTGGTGGCTCCTTTTATTACTGTGTGGTAAAAAGTCTGACCTTAGCCCCGATTTAATGAAATAACTCACACAGCTCAACAAGAGTGCCGTAAAGCCATAGAGGTGGAGCAAAGATGAGCTGCAGGTCTCTTATTAAAAACTCTAAAGACTACTGGTGCTGCTACAGAGCACAGTTACAGAGGGCAAGAGAGAACATTTGTCAAACTTTATTCAGGCTAACTGTCACAAACCATGCGTACTTTTTCAATCTATTGATACTGTGCTTAAAGCCCCTCTCTCAGGATGTCGGCAGTGTTGAGGACCAAGTTGCAGAAGCACGGCAGGAATGCAGGGTGGACTGACCAATATTTATGAACAAAAACAATTGCAAGAGTGCTGGGGTACAATCGCAATACAAAAAGTCCTAATAAAACTCAAAGTAACAAAGAATCAACGGGCAAGCAAAGACTCAGCACGACAAGTGACAAAGACTGGACAAGAGTCCACGGCAGCCGGGGGTCGGCAACACATGGCTCCAGAGCTGCATGCGGCGCTTTAGCGACATCTAGTGGCCCCCTGCAGCTTTATAAAAAATGTTTGAAAATGGAAAAAGATTTTGATAGTAGGCTAATATAGCTCAAACAGATATAAATACATGTTGCAGCTCCGAAAAAGGAGAGCTGTGCTGTTGGTTTTTTAAAACGTACACTTTATTTATGCTTTTAACAGTCTCGACAAACACAGACACGTCTGCGTCCGACTCCGTGCCTTCTCTCTTCTCGTTCAACTCGAGAGGCGTTCAAAGACAGCCTCCAAAAAAACGGAAATTAACGATCACTTCACTGACACTAAGAAAAGCGAAAATAATGCACCAAAACAAAAAAATCAAGCGAGAAAAACACAAAATAAATTTTATGGGGGCGTTTGTGAACACACAACAGAGGAATAAATAACAAACAATTCTGAGACAGTCCAGTCCAGTCTCCTACATACGTTTCCTTCATTGTATGTTTTATGGAAGGCTTTTATTTTTTTGCGGCTCCACACATTTGTTTTTTGTTTTTTTTTGTCCTATATGGCTCTTTCAACATTTTGGGTTGCCGACCCCTGACGACAGCGATCCAACAAAGACTGAACGAAAGCATGAAACTCAATACCAACAAACAGACGAGACAAGAAGAAACAACTGGACAAGACACAAGTGGCTAATGGAGCTGACTGGAATACGCAAGATGAGAAAAGGGGGACACAATGACCTCATGACAGGCCAGGACACGAGCCTCAAGAAATCAACACTTAACATGAATCAAACAAAACAAAATCACCGAGCATGACACCCTCGGCCAATTTGCACAGACTCTTCCCTTGAAATGTGCAATAGGTTCCTGCAGTTTTTCATTGATTAGGGTGCCGCAGCGGGGGCTCTTGTTTCAAGCATCGCATTTGAGCTCTCGGCCCGTGTACCGTGTTCGGCGATGTTGAAATTCTTTGAAGCTGTTTCCTTGAGGTGTTTACTGGATGTGCTTTGCCAGATGAAGCCATCCGGCTCCCGTTATGACTCAGTTCCTCCTCATTTCTTTGAAGACATTCTCCTGAGTATTGCTAAATTGGTTTGGCTAATAATCCCTCGACTTTTTCATGCGTCTGAGCATTCACACAAACTCCCTGAACATGTGTGAGGATAAGCAGATCAGAAAAAGGATGGATGGATGGATGGATGATGACATGACATAATTTTCAATAGGATACTCAAATACTAAAATATTCAATAGCCCCAGACCTACATTCAACTCCCTCTGAGAATTTTAAAAGGGGCATCCGATCCTGTCTCGAGGTGGCAGGTTGAGTATTCGCATTATCCAGTTTGTGTGGTTGGACTGTTTCAGTGCTGTTGTAGTCGAGTGCACTTTTGAGTCCACCGATATATTTGCTTGTGAATGTTAAACTATTTTGTCGAATCATATTTTGGTATGAGCACACAAAATGTAGATGTAGTGATTCTGTCAGAATACATATTTTCTTAATTGGTGAGTTTGTGAGTGCCGCACAATTCTCTGCCAGCGTAGTCATCTTCCTCAGCATACGTCTGCTGGGATCTTTGTGTTTGTGTGTTGGGAGTACATATGCTAAATTGAGTGTGTGTGTGTGTGTGTGTGTGTGTGTGTGTGTGTGTGTGTGTGTGTGTGTGTGTGTGTGTGTGTGTGTGTGTGTGTGTGTGTGTGCTTTCAGTGCTGGACTGGTTGACCAACTGAGTGCCCGTGAGCGAGTCACATGACTGTGTAAGCTTGTCTGTTTGTGTGTTTATCTTAATTACTGCGTGACTGCAATCGGATCTCATACCCGACAGTCGTCTTGGTGGTTAAATGTTTTATCTCTCCTTTTTAACATTCCCCAGACAAACAGTACTCTTCAGCACCAGCATTAGGTGTATAATCAATTTAAAGTCCCAAAAACCGACCCATCTTTTTTCATGACATCATTCTTCATTCCTGCTGTTTCACTCGCAATGATGTCAACTCTGCTGTAAGGTACTGAGTGGTGGTTTGTTTGTTTTGGTTATCTCATTTAGCAACATTACACAGGAAAATATATCCAACGTATCTTGATACGATAATACTACTCGAATGGCGTAGCTAAAAACTAAGCATTATTGTCTGTAAAATATTTATTGATGCTGCTCTTGTTTTGGTTTATGAAATTCATTTTCTCCTGAATGATGAGTCTCTTTTAATATCCAATCAACCATCTTGTTATTTACTGCTAAGTTTTGAAACCAGGTGGCACAAACACAATTATTTTCTGCCACATAATAAAGATATTCAAGCACATAGGGTCCGATTTATAAGAGCAAAGATTGGATCTCAATCTCAGAGAGGTTCTAGCTTTTCCCGAGGCAGCGGTTCTGGTATCAAATGGACAACATGCAAGTATATGTTAGTCTGCAAGTATTTCCTTAAAGGTTAATCTCACTCATAAAAAAAAAAAAAAAAAGCTTCAGAAAAAAATTGCCATGGCTTTTGATTATAAATACCGTATTGGCCCGAATATAAGACGGCCCTGATAATAAGACGAGCCCCTCTTTTTCAAGACTCATGTTTGAAAAAAGACTTTTTGAACACCAAATTAATTTTTATACAGAAAATAATTACAGTACATCTGGAACAAATGATTATTGAATTGAATTGAATTGAATTGAATACACTTTATTGTCATATGTGTTGTACGTATGTGTAACATACAGCACAGATGAAATTTCTTCCCCCTCAACATAAAACAATATAACAATATATTTGAGAGAAAAAGCATGTTATTTTGCCTCATTCAAATCTTAATATCTGAACATTTAAATATGTAAACTAAAGTGCAATCACGTTCGTAAATGAATGGCTTCTGGTTTTTGAAATGTAAATTCTCCTCAGTGTTGATTAACCTGGCCGATCTTCGACCCACTTTTATTATCTGTTATCTCTTTTATTATTTTCTTTTCTTTTCCTTCTTACCGCTATTTTTTATTTTTCTTCTTCGTGACAGGGGTTCACTTTGGCCTGGGGAGGCAAGTTCAGCATTCGCTTCAATGATATCTGGCGCCATCTAGCGTCGTGAATGGGTATAATGTCTAGACCCCGAATATAAGACGACCCCCACTTTTTCAGTCTTATTTCAATGCAAAAAACACCGTTTTATATTCGGGCCAATACGATAACTTCTATCAAAACATATTGCAGGCAGTGTCACCAACTATAATGACTTATGACCCCTTTAGCAACTACTTAACCCTGGAGAACCCAAGACCCTTTTCTTCTTTGGAAAATGATGAATTTTACATTAAATGACTGCTATATGTTCACTGAACACCAAAATATATGTTTTTTCAAATATTCCTTACTTTAATCCTAATTTAGGATTAGGGCCAAATTTGACCCTTTGGGATTTACAAATAGCATTTGAGTAGCAGAATTTATAGGGGACAAATTTGACCCCGTTGGTTCTCCAGGGTTAAAACAAATAAATATGTAAAAACTAGGGACAAATGAAAGAGTTTTGACTTTTAGATGCTGAGTGCCATTTTTACACCTCCCAACCGATTTACCTATAGTAACACACAACGCAAGAGTAAAACCCATGCTCACAGGCTCTCAGACAGTCCCTATTACATCTCTAAAAAAACCCGGGTGATGCCAGTAATACTGGCCAAGAAGCCTGCAGTGGCTTGGCAAGCATTTACTACTTTGTATTGGCATTTAAAAAGATTCATCAGCAGGGCATCAGCAGATGGACAATGAGGTCAACTGGCAAGGAAAAGTGGTCCATTGCAAAGGTGGAAAGGTTCACAGGAGTCAGTGGTGCAGGTTACGTTTTTCATAATGTTGCCCTTTTCGCGCAAGTCATCTTTTGAGCTCAAACCAAAACGCTCTGTAACACATGAAAATATAAGTAGCAATTAAGCTACACAAAATAATGAAAGGAAAGAAATAATTGCATATAAAAACACTTTTGTACCATAGAAAATATCATCCAAGATCTAGAATTGAAACATCGCCATTACATAATTAAGTTTGAAACGATGAGACACATATAGCACCAGAAATATTGATCATTTGAGCGTTATCACAGTATGTTGTACTTACACTTCACATCATGTACATGGAAGCATGAGTAATTAGCAGAAGTACATTGCATTGATATTCTGCTTTGAAAGCAACACAGTTTGAAATAACTACATTTTGGCCCGTGGAATACGCAAAATAGTCCTCAATTGTCAATCATCAGGGTATTATTTATCTCTTTGTGTATTAAAACAAACTATAACTCAAGGGACTCTGCACAGTTCATGAAAGAAAACAAAGAACAAATGTGAGCAATGCAGAAGTCAGTTATTACAAACAGTTTGACAACATATTTGCATTGGTTAAACAGTGTGTCAGTGTGCATGCGTGGGTTGATGTCAGAGTGCAACTCTATAAAAATCTCATGCTGGTTCATGAATATTGTACCAGATTACATGATGACACATTCCCATAGCCATATTTTATCCCTCTTATGTAGTGTCCAATAAACAAAGCAGGTCAGGCTTCACACTTAACTTGGATTTACAGGCCATTCATCCGTGAAACTATCCATCCTGTCCATATTTGTTCTCAGTGGAGGTGCTTCTTTCCTAGCGTTTTTGTCACAGGTTGATTCTGGGGCCACATATGTTACTCTCAGGCAGAGCAGTTGGTGAGCTGTTGGGTGCGGCGGGGTGGGGGTGGGAGGCGTGGGGGGGGGGGGGGGGGGGACTCCGAACATTCCTGCACACAATACCGTCTTTCCATCCGAGCATCCATGACTGTCTTCATTCATCACCCTTTCCATTCATCCCACCATTCGTTCACTTAAACAAACAAAAAAAAAACGGTTTATTTACACACACACAGCTTCATTGCACACTGAATACACTTATTAAACTGACATTTTGTTGAAATCACTTTGAAAATACAGTTTTATATATACTGTATATATATATATATATATATACAGCCATCTCGTTACCTCTGCGTCCCGTGTCCTAACTCACCTGGGATTTATGCACAGAGACACGAGAGCTAGATACTACGGGAGACACGATTACGAGGCATTTAAAATTTGACAGCATTTGTTTATATTTGTATGGATATGTTGTTGTTTGTGTTATTATCATATGCAATTGAAGAAGTAGACCATTTCAGAATTCGAAATTTGGGACTCTCTAAATGCATAATGGGACTCATACGTTTCTGATCAGCGAGTCCCTGGGACTCGCTCCGGGTAAACTGTAAAATTATCACTGTATATATATATATGAATATATATATACCTCGGCCTTCCAATACAACCACGTATGTTGTACTGATGATGCCAACATTTAATTTAATCACATTATTGACATTTTGAGAATATTATTCCTGTAAATCTGTGTCTCATATTGAAAGCTCGTCTTGCTTCATTGGGAGGGTGTAAATGACACCTACATCTTCTATTGAAGCACTACCATAGCCCGAGTGCTTCTAGATCTTCTAGGAAAACGAATCCAGCATGAACATCACAACACATCAGATTAGTATCTACTGTAGGCAATTAAGTGTGTGTGTCTGTGTGTGTCTGTGTATGTGTGTCTGTGTTTTGCATCAGCATAATACATACAGTCTGGAACATCTAAATTAATTCCCTATGCTCTATCCTCCCAAAGCTAAGTGACCTAGTTTAGATATCATTACTATTTTTTCCTCCGTTGCAGTTGGAGAGCTTCAAAGCAATTTGACATGAATGTGTCTTCGGCAGTGGAGGGAAAAGATCTTATGCACACGTATTGCCTAATTGTGTTTTTGTGTGCTCAAGGGTAGTTGCCTCGTTGAGATTGACGAAGACCTCTAAATAAAATGTACTTCTCCCACACGACTCAAAGAAAACTGTGCTCCATTGCTAACCCTTTTCTGCAACTTGATGACAGAAATGACAACTAATTTCCCCTTATTTCTGCATTTCTTACAGATGAGGCTGACCATCGTGACCTAAGGAGGCTGTCTATCTTGCGAGTGGATCCCTCCGTGCCCAGCTTAAGAACCTGGGGGACTAGTAATAGAGAGAAAGAGGTCATGGAAGGGACTGCGCCACGCCAAGTATTGACGGAATTCAAAAGATCAGCGTGGAATGAATCCAAAAGAAGAGTGGCTGTTGGTGGAGACAGCCAGGTCCTCTCAGAAACTGGAATCTTGAGAGGTGACGGTGCTGAAGTCACACTGGCAGACACAAAGGAGCAAAACCTGCCAGGCTCACCGAGAGACTTAACTGCCTGGCTCAAGCAGGCGATCGGAGAGGACCAAGGAGGGCATGCGGTCCTCCCGATGGTGGCGCGCACAGCAGACCCACCAGCAGTGGGAAAGCCTTTAGGACTGCTGTCAAAGGCTGCTTGGACCAAAATCTCCTCTCCGTTGTCATCCAAATTCTCCTCCTCTTCTAGCTCTACACCTAAATCGTCCTCTTTAACTTCCTTGTCCACATCTTTACCCTCCACTCCAGCCATCAAACGTGACGTTCAGACAGCAATGCCAGATGCTATCTCTCCTCTTGATGTCAGCAGTAGCTCTTTAGACAGTAACAGCAGCACCAGTCTTGGTAAGTTTTCAAATGTGTTCATGTGGAGCAGACCAAACCATCCTTTTGGAACAGCTGAGAAATGTCAAACTAGCACGTGTAGGTGATAATCAGAGATGGACACTTTACCCTACTTTGCCGGTCCGTCCTCCGTCCGCTATTTGGGTACCCTTCCGCCTTATTCATATACAGTGGTACCTCTACTTACGAACCTCTCTTCATACGAACATTTCTAGTTACGAAACGCTTCGACAGGAACATATTGATTCTTGTTACAAAAGAAAGGCAAAAATACAGTATGGGCTGCTTGTCGCAGCTCAGGGTTTCCCGAACGCAACATACTTATAGCTGCGCTGCCATTGGCTATTACCGAGCATCATCCTGGCATCCCATTGGCTAAGAGGGACTTCTTTACCGTATGTTTCGATGTGTGTATGTGGATAGATAGATATATATGTGGGGTTCCGGTAGTTTTACATAAATTTGAATCACCCAGAAAAAGTGCTCACCAGTCGCTCACTATGCTGATGTTTGCCTTGGACATTTTTGAAGTATTGTTAGAAGCTGACAAAAGCAAACATCCTTTGATCAGTTCTTTATAAAATGCCAGGCGAAAAACACTTCCGAGAGAAAACATGCACAAAAGAGGACAAAAAAGGCTAAGGATGCAGTTAAAAGTTACATTCATCATTCATTCATTCATTTTCCGAACCGCTTCATCCTCACTAGGGTCGCGGGGGGTGCTGGAGCCTATCCCAGCAGTCTTCGGGCAGTAGGCGGGGGACACCCTGAACCGGTTGCCAGCCAATTGCAGGGCACACAGAGACGAACAACCAACCGCGCTCACAATCACACCTAGGGACAATTTAGAGTGCCCAACGAGCCTGCCATGCATGTTTTTGGAATGTGGGAGGAAACCGGAGCACCCGGAGAAAACCCACGCAAGCCCGGGGAGAACATGCAAACTCCACACAGGGAGGCCGGAGCTGGGATCGAACCCGGTACCTCTGCACTGTGAAACCGACGTGCTAACCACTGGGCTACCGGGCCGCTAAAAGTTACATGAACATCATTTTTATTCTATTCTCTTTTTTTTGTTTTTTGCATTATGCACAACTCTAATTTATTGTGAAATAAACGAATTATAAGCTTTATTTGTTACATATTTTCATGCATTTTTATGCTTCAGATAACATGTCTGAATTTGGGCATTTTGACCTCTGACAAAAAAAAAAAAATAAAAGAAAATCGCAGAGTTGATGGTTCTTTTAAATGAATTAAAAGCCTGGTCTTCATGCAAACTTTTTGAGCTGAACTTCTAAAGCAAACAAAAGTGCCGTGAGCCATCATCCTTGGCTTTCGACGCATGTAGCAGAGCCTTGACCCGAATTTAAAAGTACAATGGAAACAAAAGAGCACGATTGCACTGAACACTGAAATAGATATTTGCAAAATAACCGCCTGAATAATTATTTTACGTGGTTACTGGGACTTTAGCCCCTGAACCTCTCCGCACAGCATCTGCAAATCAGTAGCAAGTCACCTTCATCTTGACATTTTAAGATTTCGAGATCACAATCATCTTTCAATTTGCGCTTACAATAAAACAAATGAACAAACTCAAATAAAATACTTAAATCCTTAAAATATGATCTGAAGAAAGAAGTGGTACACGTTTTTGAGTCAAATAACATACACTTCAATCGGACATTTTTATTCATTCAATCGGATACTTTAACAGGGGCAACATCAGGATGAAAGAGCCGCATGCGGCTCCGGAGCCACGGGTTGCCGACCCCTGGCCTTGTAGCTTAAGATGAAACTGAATTTACATTATGGGGAGATGACGGTCAAAAAGAGGACTTGTTGAACATTTTTTATCACTTCAATAATTTACTGGTTTTGTTGTCTTATTTTTGTTAAGTACATTTGTACATTGTAAATATTGAGACTACATTGAAGAATTCATGAAATTGATGCACTGCTATTAAAAGTCACCTGAGATCAATAAAAGCAGATGAACAGGGAAAAAAAAACATAATAAAAAGTAACAAAGCATTTATTCATTGATTTTATGAGAAGCAGTGCTGAAGCATTTTATACTTCTGACTATTGATTACGATTTCTGCTTTGGAAAGGAATGATCAACTTGACGATAATAGCATCATGAAGCAGGCCGTTGTTGCTCCAAATATTTGACAATGTTTACTGTATGTATGACCACGAGCCAGTTGGCTGGTCAAAACGCACTTTGAGCCTGCTTAGATGGTTGTCAGTCCCAAAAAAAATTTGTGTTGTTTAGAAGCCTGCATTTAGATTGTCATCTTTTGACTAATGTCTAATAAAAGGGCTTCAATTAGAAACCAATTCATCAGTATATGCAGTGACCCAGCGATCTGTGCCATAAAGCCTTTACCAGTCAAAAATGTGAATTCCACATTGGCAGTTCCACGCTTCCGTACTTCCTTATCCTCTGCAGCGTTTTCTTTTCCTCCCATTGGCATGCATCACATGTTTCGAGATAAAACGCCTCAGTCTTTCACATTGCAATTCATCTGCGGGTCCCGCATTGGAATTGGATTTCATTGTGTCAAATAGTTGCGGGTTTTATGTTGATAAGCAAATCATCAACTTCTCCTTTTACTGAAATACGACATTTATTTGTCATTCGATCAGAGTATCCTGCATATATTTTCAGCTGCATTTAAGTGGAGTTAGACGTCATTACTTCTTCCCACTAAAATATGCAAACCCTTTGTGCATTTCCAGCATCCTTATCGCAGTAAAGCCTCTCGACGGATATCGTATGATCTTAACCTGCACACCATCTTAAGCAATTCATTTAGTCTCGTCTGCACGTGTGCTTTGGTTCTGTTCTTGTCTGGACCAAAGCGCCATAATGCAGTATGGATTTTACATAGCACACTTGGTCCTTAAGCGAGTTTCTCCAAAAGAGAAAAACTAAAGCATTCTTTAATGTGTTTGATGCAGATGTCGTCCGATCTACCGAGGCGTCAGTGAGCAACCCGCCAGCCTGGGATCTCCCCACAGTTCCCGAGTCCCTCTTGTCCACAATTGGTGACCATGACATCACACTTCCAGCAAATGTCACCAGCCCTTTCTCCACCCATCAATGGAACACCACTGTGCCCGTGCGCACTAGAACTTCCTCTCAGAACGCAACAACGATAAAAAATACCACAAGCACTCCGTCAACCACCACCGCCTCAAGCACCGTTCTGAGAGCAAATACACAACTGGTGTCTACTGTGACTTCACTCACCACAAGCCTGGACAACTCGACCGACGTCAGTGTTCGGGTGGAAACCCTGAAAGCAACTAAGTCCTCAGGGACCATTTCAACTGTGAGCACCCTTGCCGTGACAGCGCCAGTGGTAACCACTGGGGTTACCGTCACACTTTCCTCAAATATCACGGACGCTGTAACCATTCAGCCATCATCGAGTCTCAAACCAACCACTGAAGCGACAACTCAGCCTGCAACAACCACCACCACCACCACCTCTATGACAACAACCTCAACCACTTGGACACCCGCTCCATCCACCACGATAATTACTACGACCACACCTGCCAGCACTACTCCAGACGTCACCACAGCTGCCGCCACTACGACTACTACCATAGCAACGACTGCACCACCGAGGGTACCGGTGACAGTGTTTATCCCAGCCCAAACTGTGCCACTTACAACTATAACTACGGAATGGCCAAGGAGCACTATTACAGAGGAAAGTCCTTTACCGTGCAACATCACGGAGAAGTACTGGGTCAAAACAGGTAAGCAACTTTTTCACAGTATACAGTATTATGATTTCACCTTAACATAATGTCCGTAGGTGCCTCTCCATTTTCAAAAAATCTTCATTTTGGATGTGGATTACTCATGAAATGATAAGGCTACATTGTACCATATTGGCCCAAATATAAGACGGCCCTGATTATAAGACGACCCCCTCTTTTTCAAGACTCAAGTTTGAAAAAAGACTTTTTGAACACCACATTAATTTTTATACAGAACATTTTTATTTTGCCTCATTCAAATCTTAATATCTGAACATTTAAAAATGTAAACTAAAGTGCAATCGCATTCGTAAATGAATGGCTTCTGGTTTTTGAAATGTAAATTACATCATAACTTCTCCTCAGCTGCCGGTTAACCTGGGCGATCTTCGACCCACTTTTCTCCAGATTGTCACTACGTTTCTCCATTTTCTGTTATCTCTTCTATTATTTTCTTCTCTTTTCTTTCTTACCGCTATTTTTTATTTTTCTTCTTTGTGCTACCGCTATTTTTATTTTTATTCTTCGTGAGGGGTTCACTTTGGACTGGGGAGTCAAGTTCAGCATTCAATGATATCTGCCGCCATCTAGCGTCGTGAATGGGTATAATGTCTAGACCCCCAATATAAGACGACCCCCACTTTTTCAGTCTTATTTCAATGCAAAAAACACCGTCTTATATTCGGGCCAATACGGTATGTTGCGATAGTTTTTCAAAAGTCATACTACATTATTATCCCCATGGGCAAAATATTAATATCCCCTATAGAGACGGGTTCTAACCATTTTCTTGTAAAAATTCAAATGAAGTCATGATGAACAGGGACAATGCCCTTTCAGCTGCTTAGACTTGCTGTCCCTGTTGTAGGTTCAAGATGTAATTACTTGCTCTCAAATTAATTAAAACATGCACGAAAGCAAGGACACATTTTCCCAGAACATGAAAAAATGATTGAAAAGAAGCTTGGAGACTGCTGCAATTTCTGGTGCTCACGAAATGCCTCGCTGTTTTGTACCCAAGCCACTTTAGCACTTTGGTAGTTTTGACACTTTCATGTCAAGATATGCCATGTTTCTTCCTTCACAGTTTTGTCCATTGAGATTCGGAAGAGCCAACTCGATCTTGTCTTAAAACAGAATCTAGCAAAAGGATTAAGTCACGCCCTGCAGAAAGCCCTAAATGACTCCACTGCTTACGCACAGGTCAGTCTGTCATCCTTTTTTTCACATCTACTAGTAAGTTAATAACTAATACTCACACAGGTCAAGAATTGCATCTGAAGGGTAATAGCCAGAATCACGTCTTTGACAAGTAGTTCTATAGCTTAAAAAAAAAAAAAGCTGCACAGAAAATGAATGGATAGATGCTTTCCAACTAGCAAATAGGCACACGCACAGACAGAACCTCGGTGGTACTCAAGCAATTGCCCTTTTGCCCTGGATGAGGCATTTGCCCTTTTTGCCAAAGCTTTTTTTTTCTTCATTGATCAATACCTAAAACAAATGAGCCTCTATGACATTAATCCCACCCCTCAAATCAGTTTTGATATCTGTTGAGCACATATTTGCCTTCTTGTGAGGAATGCCCCCATGTCAGAATCACGGCAGACACAAGCCATCGCCTTGCTCTCCCCCCTGCCCCCTCCTCCTTTAATTATTTGTCATGCATTGCTGAGCACCAGCCGCCAAGATGAACTGCTGCAGCCTGCTCAAAAAGGTGTGTGAGCCGGGGGATTTTAGGTGTTCCACCCACGAAAGATGATTGCTTTTTCATACTAAAAGACACGCGCACACACAAAAAAAAATCCACGCACAGTGCACAGCGTACACATTTTGTACCAATTAAATCAGTGATTTTAAAGCCGGGTCATGTATAATGAAGAGACAGACAGCTGCAACGCCAGACAGACAGACAGAGAAAAAAAATGAAGATACAGTTTCACTGTTACCGATTTCACAAGTTTTATTTCAATTACAGTACACATCTTCAGTCTTTTGATGTGAAAACCTGAAGAAAAAGGTTTGACCACAAACATTTTGCAGTAGAATGTCAAGTTGCGCTCCCAATAGATTACTGAAAATAGAAACAAACATACTTTAGACAGGACTCCTGACCGCCCCTAAATGGTGGCATTTTGCCCCTAAAATTTGAGACGGTGAGTACAATTCACAATCCTCATCTAATCACGTATGTCCAAACAGAAAATTCACTGCTTCTGTTTTTTTTCTTCTAATATTCTTCAATATATTAAGTTGCTGATAAACTCCTACTCAACACTAAAGAACATTTGTCAGTAACATAGTAAAAATGAGTCAAAATGTAAACAGTAACACAATGTCAATTTACAGTGTATGCCCCGAAACATTGTAATGGTGCCCCTAAAATTTCACGTTTGGGACCACTGTGCAATTGATTAAAAAATAAAAAATAAAAATGACCGACTTTGTAACTCTACAGAAGCATGCTGGCCTAAACGCTCAGCTGCATGAGATATTTTCAAGCAAGTGTTTGTACTTCAATAGTTGAGGTTTACAAATAAGGAATAGCTATTCTAGAGTATTAAAGCTAAAAACTAATATACAATATGTAGATGGCAAAATATAATCCTGTATCTGCATATATAAAGCGGCATATAAAAAATATTAATAAATCAGAATATATAATTTCGCTATTTCATGTATTATCATCAGAGATGGGAATGTTACCAAATTTAGCCGACCAAACATTTCCAAGATTATGTGAAAATAAAAGCAATAACTGATTAACTATTGGCTGGTAACTCTGGATCACGCTTACATTACATTTCTTTAGAAATATAAGTGAAGACAATGAGCCAAATATGTATTTAGCTGCAGGAGTGTCTTGGTGATGGACTACTCCGACCGCATCTAATTGTCGACGCAGGGTGGACAATTGGTGTAACATGTTCTCTTTCATTGATAAAAATGTGAACAGCGGATATCTGACACTCTGCATTGTTTTGTATTATATTTTAAACAATCTCGCTGCGAGACACAGCTATGCAGGGGCCACATCAACGATCGGAAGCAGATCACGGCCCACCTCATGGTGGAGATGTTCTTCCGCTTTGTCGAGACGTCAGTGCGCGACTAGTGTAATGCGTTTAAAGGAAAACTAGCTACTTTGAGTGACGTAACTGATGTTGACTGTTACCACTCCCACCGTGGCGCAGTCCTCCCTCTCACAAATCTGCCACCCTGTACTCTTCTGTGAAATTAGAGATTGCAGAGTGACGCCACACACCGCACCTGATTTATGCCATTCACAAAAAAAAAAAGAGCCCAATACGTTAGCAAATCCAAGTGTGTCATGTTCGAAGGCTAACTTTGTATTCGTTGTGCATGTCTATAATCTGTAGCAGTTAGCTGGCGTTAAGAAATTTCTACGCGGTAGCGTTTGTGGGTTTGTCTGCGGTCTTTACCGTTCTTAGTAATGAAAAGAACTAAGGACAGAGTGGTAGCAATTCTTCCCTTATTGAGATTTTCTGTTTGTTAATGTACTATACAATATATGCAAAGTCTGTACTCGGTTATTGGTCATTATGCAAATTTGACAAACTTCTGCATTCTTTTGCAGGTGGAACGTGATGAAAGCAGCCCGCACAATGTGACACTGGTTTACTATGTGTCTGGTGTCAAAACCGTCTACATTTCCTCCGTTGTGGTGGAGTCGCTTAGTGTTTATGGCTTCGACAAGCTGCTGTCTGACATCAGGCAGCACACACCATTGGTTAAGGCAGTTCTGATTCCCGTGGCAACGTGGGTGCCCACTCCAAGTATTCACCTGCAGCTGAAAACAGGTGATGACAGGCATATTGCAATTTAAAATGAATGTGTTTTAGTTGATACAAGATCGTACTTGTGGGGAGATGCTTGATTTGTCATTATGGCTGAGTTTGTCTTTTCTCAATTAATCAGTGTCATAATGTTACTTTTCCAAAAATACATTTAGGCTGCCTTGTGATCCGACAGTTGGGCCAGATCGGCACCACCTGTTGTTTGCCATGCCAGTATATGTTTGACAATGAAAATATATATATCATTTTTAATCCAACAAAAGTTTGCAATTGCAAGCATGGAGGCATACTGGTTAAGGCTCCTCTGTGGGGAGTTTGTTGCAGAGATGCAGCGTTATATTGATATCACATTTTGTTCTTTTTACATTCATAACATTCATATGATGACTGCGAGTGAAATGGAAAAGAGAGAATACAGCAATGGGAAGGGAGAGGTTATTTGCAAAGGGATATGGAAAACGAGGAACAAAAGAGCAGACAGAAAAGGGATTTTTTTTTTTCATTTTATCTTCTCTCCTTTACTCTTTGATACCCTAAATCCAATGCAAACCCCCGTGATTCCAAGCAAAGTGAAATGGGTCCATTTAACCAAGCAGCTTCTTAAGAAAGCACAATTATCCATGCCAAACGGCGGCTTGTATGCAGAGTCTGTTGGGATGGGGATCAAAAAGAGAATCTGTGTTATTCACAAATGGATATCAAGACAGATACTCGGGGAGAGATTTAAGTTGCACGCGACCTTGTTCCTTACCACACATTTTGAGCTGGTGAAGTTTTCGCCAGGTGTGGGCAGATAAAAAAACAAAACAAAATAGAAACATTTATACAATGCTTTAATTGGGGCCGGAGGGCCCCCCCCCCTCCGCCTCCGGCCCCAATTAAAGCATTGTATAAGGGGGGGTTAAGATTCAGTGCTGGTTTATCCATCTGTTGCCACATATCTTAGGTGGTGGGTGGTAACAGCAGAGCTCATTAATAAATCACTATATAATAGATAATAGCTTTTAAAAAGTATAAAATAAATGTGTATATATATATATACATATGTGCCGTATCATAGGATGACGTGATTTCGGGATGGTGTTGTGTTGATATTGTTCGCAACTATCCAATGGCACAAAAAACTGTGATGAGGCAAACCAAAATGTTGGAAAAATTTGATGCCGTTTATAAATGAGTTACTGGAGAAGCGTTGCGCAAATGAATACAGTAAAAGGCTTGCAATTGCAGATTGTAATATGCAGCAATCCTTTTAAGCACACCAAAGGATCTGGGCTGTCAGGAGCTGTTACTTGGGCAACAATCGGACAATCCATTGTTTCTAAATTTTGAATGTGTATATTAGTGTGGATTTTCAGTGAAACAGATGTGATCGCCTTAATCGTATGGGGACTTCAAATGGACCTCTGGTAGCGACTCGCCACCACCTTTCATAAGTACACCAAATACAAGAAGAGTATCTTTAAGGTGTTCCTTCCTCTGCTATGATTTGGAAAGTAAAAGCCATGTTGCAGTAAAGGTTTTGTTGCTTTCTTTGCTGGTGGTCTTTTTCTGTTTTCTTCTGAAACTATTTCTCACTTGTTCTGTCAATTCTGCAATCCAAGCTTTTAATTGAGGGAAGAGTAATTAAAGATTTGTGAGGCTTGTGCAGCTCATAAAGCATTAATGCAGCTGATATCCCAATTTATCAGGCATGGAACAATTTGCATAAGATTAGCAAATGGATTCACTCTGTTTGTGTCAGACGTGTTGCAGATTATGAGACCAGGGAAGAATGTACAAATGGTTTTTGTTGTCTTCTTCTCCTTTTTTTGTTGTTAATGTAGCTCTGTGTGAAATACCAAAGTTTAAATTTATTTGTTATTTTTGCCCTGCGATTTGCGAGTGACCAGGGTGTTCCCCGCACTTCACAGAAAGTTAGATGGGATAGTAATGAGAAAATCCATCCATTCATTTTCAACATTGCTTATCCTGAACAGGATTGCAGGGCGTTGTTGGACCCTATCCCAGCTGACTTTGGGCAGAAGGCAGAATATACCCTGAACTAATCGGCAGTTTGTCACAGGGCACATTTAGAGACAAACAAGCATTCACACCCACATTCACATCGTCACTGAGTGTTAACCCATTCCACGCTGCCCGCACACAAGTCAGGCGAGTGTACCACGACGCCATCGGTGATTTGAGTGAGAGCAAGTGGATTCAAAAACATTGACTGATGACAGATTTACTTTTCGGAGATTTGACTAGCCATTACAATGACAAAGTACAGTCAAACATCGGTTTTCGTCCATAATCTGTTCCAGAAGGCTGTTCGAAAACCGAAATTGTTCGAAAACCGAAACCACGCTCTTTTTAAAATAAAAATGTTTACTGAACACGTCTGCTCACAATGGAAAGCAACACGAGGAAGCGTCACTTCCTCGTGTAAGGAAGGCGAGTGGAGTCAAATGGTGCATTCAAGTGCGCTCAGTTTGTTCGAGAAACGAAATTTGTTCGTCATCCGAGGCATAAAAAAACGTGAATTTTTTGGTCGAAAACCGAATTGGCCGAGAACCGAGACATCCGAAAACCGAGGTTTGACTGTACTGTATACTGCAATGCTGATTCACAGACAGGTGTTTTGACAGGTTTCTAGTTTTTTGGGGGGGGATATTTATCCACCGCATTGTATCTGCATCTAGACGTAGTTGAGGTGTGAATGAACTACTGGCTTTAATTTAATTACATTGTATCTACTTGGAATGGGCATATACTTTAGTAGTACAATGACTATACATTTCTTATGAAGTTTAAAAAAAATAGTATTGTTGAACACACTTTCATTAACACCACAGTATTAAAAACTTAACTTGGATCTTTGATGTCTTTCTCCTGCTTTAATTTCAGGGCTTATGGTTCCCGCACACTTTATACGCACGTACGCACGCACACACATATACACACAGTCGCACTGAGAAGACACAGCGTGTAATTTGATAACATGTGAAATTCCACCCCAATTTGCACCGTTTTAGTTACAGCATACTGAACACTTTCTTGTCTCCTTTCCCCAGTGTTGAGATTTGTTGGCCCCACAGACAACGTCTACTCTTGCAGTTTTGTCCAGATGCTTGAACAGAGACTGGAGAGCGCCTTTGACGAGGCTCAGGACAAAGTGCTCGAGACCTACAGCAAGCTCACCGTGGAGGTAGTGCAATGCTTTATATTGTCTATTATGACACAGACAATAAGTAAAAATCAAATGTGTGATGTGGTGAACAATCGTTTGGGACAGTTTTGTAAATGGTAGCCACAGGTCCTCTCTCCATTAGGAGTGTGTGTGTGTGTGTGTGTGTGTGTGTGTGTGTGTGTGTGTGTGTGTGTGTGTGTGTGTGTGTGTGTGTGTCTGTCTGTCTGTCTGTATATCTGTCTTTATTACTGGGCAGGATGATTTCAAACAAAGCTCATCAGTTTTCGTTAAACCAGTCCAAGTTTTTTGCTCTTTCGTGTTTTCTGCTTCTCCTCCTCTCTCTCCACTATCATTTTCCCTCTGGTTGACATGGATATAAAGTCCAGTACATGCACAGCCAAGCAGTTGCAGATATAGGAAGCATTTATTATTCATCTTCTGAAATATTTACAGGCATGGCGCAGTCTGATGGGATTTCTACTACAACCCACTTTACTGTGATGATTCAGTTCTATTATTTCCCGAACACCACACAGGTCCTCTTCTGGTCGGGGGGGGGGGGGG
Organism: Hippocampus abdominalis; assembly: GCA_018466805.1. NCBI lineage: Eukaryota > Metazoa > Chordata > Actinopteri > Syngnathiformes > Syngnathidae > Hippocampus > Hippocampus abdominalis. The sequence continues at coordinate 9,944,745 of CM031697.1, read as the reverse complement.
GTGTTCATTCAGAGTGTTATACTGTGTCTGGAGCTCCGCTATGCAATCTTTATAGGCAACAAAGACATTTTGTACAATATTTCAGTTTCACTCTTTCAATTATAAAGTGGCTCATTGCGACCCGTTAATGTGGGCGGTTAAATAAAGACATGGAAGATTTCAATAATATACACTTGTGGCAGGTCATGTCTGAGTAAACAGCCGTTTAAAAGGACCCCATTTTATTTGGATTGTAATCTTCAGATCCAAAGTGTGGCACAGGAACCGGATTCTCCATCGGTCTCGCTGGTGTATGTGGTCAAGAACCAGGATACCGAACTCAACGGAACCATCTCGAGCGGCCTCCTCAACCAGCTCACTGCTGAATTAGTGGGCTACTTTCTGTTCTACCCGCCTCTGGTCATCGCCGAGCGTACGTAAACACACAACGCTCTACTATTGCTGTTTCTTTCTCTGACATATATTTTTTAATTGTGTTCCTCAGAAAAATGTGATCGGTGTGTGATATAAATGTACCTTCTGTGCAACGTGTTATGATTGATCACAAGCATTGAAGTCACCTCGCAGTTTCGACATCCGTAACCTCTGCATTGTTTATATACAGTCAAACCTCGGTTTTCGAACATCTCGGTTGTCGTCCAATTCGGTGTTCGACCAAAAATTTCGTGTTTTTTATGCCTCGGATGACGAACAAATTTCGGTTCTCAAACTAACTGAGCGCACTTGAATGCTCCATTTGACTCCTTTCGCCTTCCTTACACGAGGAAGTGACGCTTCCTCGTGTTGCTTTCCATTGTGAGCAGACGTGTTCAGTAAACATTTTTATTTTAAAACGAGTGTGGTTTCGGTTTTTGAACAATTTCGGTTTTCGAACAGCCTTCGGGAACGGATTATGGACGAAAACCGAGGTTGACAGACAGAGGAATGACACAATGCCACTTATATGTAATATTTAACTATTGGCAGTGCACTGACAGTTTTTGAGGTAAAATATGGGACAGGGTGGTCGATGGTTGTTGTTTTGTTTTTTTAACCAAGTAAAATTTAGTCGTTGTTGACAGAGAGATGGAGCAACTTGGACAGTACATGTTTTGTAGCAAAGAACTGGACCCGGGAAAGTTTGCTGCAATTATGCAAACAATATAATTATTACATAACAGTTGTTGTTCTACTCATTCTTTTTCTCTGTGTGCTGCTGGGCTCAGACAGCCTTTTGCTGCATATGGAGGGCGCCTTCTACAACACTGCCTGCTGAGAGGCACTGACTCCACTGCAGGGCAGTGAACGATTTAATGACCTAGTTTATGTTTGACCCACCACTTCTATAATTAAATCATTTAAAAATACCCGCTACAGTGAATAAGACCAAGAACATTAGAAAGGCATGTCATTCAGTGATAAACATGAGGGAGTATTTTTTTTTTTTTTAGGGCCGAGTCACTTCACATATTGACGAGATATAACTAACTATCTTTCCGTTCAATGTTTTAGTCTTCCTCTTTTATTAGTACTCTTCTCTTATTGTTGATTTAGCCGTATTGTACGGAGCAGCAGTGATGAGGACTGTTCAACGAGACACCTTTAACGATTTGCAAATGTTTTGATTCTGCAAAGAAAGAAAGATGAGGCTCAGTTTTCAATGAAAGAGAGCTGTACATTACAGATCATCTTCAGTTCTCAAATGTAATCAATTTCATGACTCCATTTGTAAATCGTGTCATTTGCGAACCAACGTCATGTTTCCCGTTGAAATAATTGGAAATGCAGTCTCGTCCAGGGAAACCAAGAATTTGTGAAATGATGGGATTTATTTCAGCTACAAAAAATATGGAGAAGCGCCATTGACGGATCGTTGTGGTTTTGATGAGGAAACGGAGCAATATTGTTCAGTTTGAGAAGTATCTGGTTTTCCCATCTTTGTTTCCAGTCTCGCATTCCCCCTCGTTAATTGTGATGCAAGGCGCCATGTTGGATGTAAAGTCATGTCGTTGACCACTAGTTGCTAATGAGTTGTTGCTGTCCTTGATAAACAACAGGGATATACATTTGAGACGGAGAGGTCCTCAGATCCAGACTCTGCTAATGAAACATTTCCTTAACTCATTCAGTACCAGCCAATTCTGGACCAAGTCTGAAAAGACGTTTAAAAACGTCTTTGGGAGTGAATGAGTTAAATAAGTCAACATTTAGATTCCCACACATGGATATGGACTTCATATAACAGTGTTTCAAACGTTGCTGGCTTATGGATGCCTTGTCTTATTTTTTTTCCTCAATAGGTGAGCTGAATTAGCCGCCCCCCTCGACCCCCAAAAAAACCCCACTCCCTCAGCGAGAGAGGTCGTGAGCAAGCGCGTCAGCGCCGCCCACTTCCTCATCCCGTGCACTCGACAGCGAGATCCCTCGGGATCCACCTGGCCAGTTAGAAGTCCGCGAGCGTGGCATACAGACCTTGATATTTATTTATTGATTGATTTACATCCATCCGTCCACTGTCTGAACTTCTTCACTTTTTTATTTAAACGTGAAGGATGTAACCTGAGTCGCATCAAAGAGAGGCTTCTGCCTTCTGTACGGGGGCTGATACGCTGCGCGCCAGCCTCGTCTGAAAACAAAGTTGCGCTTCACCAATATTACTCCATCAATTGCATTCACTTTTTTTAATGCCTCTGGGTATCGTGTTTCATGCATTTTAATGCCTTTTCAAGCCTTAATTTTCACCAAATCCGGATAATGACTCTGAATGCTTTTTAATTCCCCGTGGAAGTCCCGTAGTAGCCAATGCGTGTTTTCATTTATAAAGTATTTACACACATTTGGGTAACATGTATTTTGTGAATTAATTTGGGGATTACGCACTGTATATTGTTTTGTATTTACTATTTTATAATTTTCTGTCCTTTTTAAACGTCTGTTCTTACTTGAGTTACTTTCTTATGACGCTGTGGACGAAAAGTGAGCGAAGTGTATTCGAGCGAGTCTGTTTATCTGAGAAGAAGTAAGCAAAACGGGCATCCTTCAGTGAGGGATTGACAGCCCTTCAGTCAGTGTTGACAGAATGGGGAAACTAACTCTGATTCATCAGACTCTGACCAAGACAATGCCCACGTTGAATTGGAGACATCAAACGTTGCTTGACTGTCCGGTATCTAACTTCACTCCAAAATTAACCTCCAAATGCATGCATTGTTTGTAAAGTCTTACATTTTAACATCTTAGTTTCTAATTTTAGTTCAATTTTGTAAAAGTAATACATGTTCTCCCTGTGCACGCATGACTTCCCACATTCCACAAGCATGCATGCTAGGTAAGGTGACGTCAAAATTTTCCTCAGGCGTGAATGTCAATGATGTTTGTTCATGGTGTGCCCGGCCGGCATAAGACTGGCTGACTGTTCAGGGTGTCTGACAAAAACAAAACAGCACATTTTAATACAGAAGTGAAAATATTGTAAGTTACACAACAGAATATGCACAACAAAAATAAGGTCAAGAATCTTTGGATTCTCTCCTCTTCAACTTGAAGGCGACATCATTAGGTATTATATTACTTTTCATTTGTGATGAGGGTGTGTGCGATTGATCAGAGGAGACAAATTTGCCCTGAGTGTGAACTTTGTTCAAATTTGAATGTGTATTGGGAAAATGCAGCAACACAAAAGTAAAAGGAACAGACAAATTTGGTTTTCAAATCACAATCGGCTTGAATTTTTTTTAGTTGATTCAAACCTGCACTTGGTCAGCCCATTTCTAAAACATCCTGGAATATTCTAATAAATATATGAAGATTGTAAATGAATGTACCGTATTGGCCCGAATATAAGACGGCCCTGATTATAAGACGACCCCCTCTTTTTCAACACTCAAGTTTGAAAAAAGACTTTTTGAACCCCAAATTAATTATTATACAGAAAATAATTACAGTACATCTGAAACAAATGATTAGAACAATATATTTGAGAGAAAAAGCATGTTATTTTGCCTCATTCAAATCTAAAGTTCAATCACATTCGTAAATGAATGGCTTTTGGTTTTTGAAATGTAAATTACATCCTAACTTCTCCTCAGCTGCCGGTTAACCTGGCCGATCTTCGAGCCATTTTTCTCCAGATTGTCACTACGTTTCTCCATTTTCTGTTATCTCTACTATTATTTTCTTCTCTTTTCCTTCTTACCGCTATTTTTTTATTTTTCTTCTTCGTGCTACCGCAGTTTTTATTTTTATTCTTCATGGCAGGGGTTCACTTTGGCCTGTGGAGTCAAGTTCAGCATTCGCTTCAATGATATCTGGCGCCATCTAGCGTCGTAAATGGGTATAATGTCTAGACCCCGAATATAAGACGACTCCCACTTTTTCAGTCTTATTTCAATGCAAAAACCACCGTCTTATATTCGGGCCAATACGGTAGTTTAAGTCTCTGGCCTGAATTCCACACAATACAATTTCAAGTGTTATTTTTAATGATAACCCCAAACCCTCTTTAATGATTTGCTTTTCTCTCACTTCAGCGCTGGAATACCACAACCTCAACACGTCCACTGCAACCAGGATCTATTGGGTTATAACAGGTAAACTGCGCTGTAAAACAACCATATATGTCACCGACGCACTTTTCATCTCTGTTTTACTCCCTCCCTCTTTTATTGTATTGACTTTGTGTGTTGGAAAGTTGGGTTCAGATTCTTTTCTAACTCACATAAAGCTAACATGTCCATTCGCGTGAAAAGTCGGCTGCCTGCTTGAATTAGGAGAGTCTCGCATAATATTGCCATGAACATTCAAATCTGCAACAAAAAAAAAAAACCCTCACATTTCAATATCACTTATAACAGCTGTCGGCCATTGACAATGTGTCTCCAGAGGTGATCCCTACAGACAATAAAGAACACATTCAACACCCCTCAATGTGCCTGCAATTAGCTCCACTCCATCCACCATCATCACCCTTTGTGTTGTTTTCTTTTTTTTTTCGTCCATGGGTTTGTTCCTGAATTTATTTTTTCAGTAAATGCCCCAACTCCCAGAAATGTTACATTTTGCTGCTGTAGACTGCAAATTTCGCCAATGTGGGACAAATAAAGGTTATCTTATCTTATCTTATCTTATCTTATCTTCTAAAAAACGTTATGATAATGGTCGGATTCGTCAAATGTTGGTTTAATTGCATTTAATTTCATCCACAATTCAATCCTCAGGTCGCTCCAATAGCTAATTCCTGTTGAAGGCTTTGAGTGCTGAAGGTGGAGTCAGCCTCGGTAGATGCTATATGTGAGATGTCAGCTCGCTTGAGCGTGGGCCGAGCACAACCGCTCGAGTTCATGCCATCTTAACACGCAATGTGGAAATAAATAAATAAATAAACCAATGCAAACCTACTCAGCGTAACCAAATGGGACAGAGTAAAAAAAAGTGATTTGTACTAACCACCCTACCCAACTCACCCAAGGGCTTTCTTGCGTGCTGGCTCATACTGAACAGTGTGCAGCGTGTCTTTAGGTGCTCTGTTTTTTTTTTTTTTTTTTGCGGAAAAGTCTATTGATGTTTAATTCAGAGGTTGGGCAGAGGGACCAATCGCTTCACATCATATCAGCGCCCAGTGTGAATGATGCCAAAGTGTGTTTGTCTGTACACAGACCTTACTCTTGTTGGCTGTTGAAGAAAGAGGCACTCAGGAGCAAGATTGAGGGATCTCCAGTAAATTGGGGGTTATCCACTGATGCGTGCTTGTCTACTTTGTGTGTGTGTGAAATAGATGGGGACATTTTGATCAATTCAGCTGCGACAGAAATATTCTGTGTCCATATCTACATTTTCATACCTCCTCCTCACTGTTACGTTTCTTTTGTGCTCATCACTTAGTTTATATTATGATTTTCATCACTTTTCTGGGTTCCTTTGTCTCCCATCTGAGTCTCATGAGTGGCCTATATCCCCTAAACCCACACTGTAACCTTGTGCTTCTGCACTCAGTGATCCAGGATGTGGACAGGTCTTCTCTGGAAGCAAACTACCAGAGCTTTGCTAGCCTAATGGAGCAGCGGCTGGCTGAGCTCTTCCATGTGGCCGGTCGGCAGGGATCTCAAACATTGCGATCCAAGCGTGCGACAACCGTGGGGGGTTACACCGTACAGGTGGGTGTAAGGATTTTATTATATATATTTTGGGGGTGGGGGGTGAGTGGCACTGCCTATATCTTCAATGCAAAGATGGGTAGGCCTATTCAAGTTAATTGCAATATTTACATCACATTTATAATTTACATTATCTGCACCGACTGCACAACTGTTAGAGTGTTGTATTCTACCACTGATCACTTTAGCTCTGCTTGATACTTTGCACATTGTCTCACCACTGTCATTGGGTGGTACTACCGCACAACGGTACCCTTACATTACGGATTGCTTTTCCATACTCATTTGTCATGTCCTTGTTTATCGTAGTTGCTTGTTATTAATGATACTAGTGTAACCTGTACTACTGGAGACAAATTCCTTGTGTGTTCTACATACTTGGCCAATAAAGATGATTCTGACTCTGATTCTGATTCGGAATTAGATACTCTGACTGAAGTCTCCTAGCTGGTCTCTAATTTTTAGAGAAAAATATTTTCATAGAATACTAGATAGATAGATAGATACTCTATTCACCTCCAAGGGGAAAAAAATACACCCACGCGCGCATTTTGATCCATATTTCTTTCAATAATTTCATTGTGTCAATGTTGTCTTTGTTGTTGTTAAAATATGCCAGTACAAAATAGGAAACATTTTACATTTTGGTACATTTGGATCCCAGATAGAGACCAAATATGTTGCTTGGCATTTGTTTCACAGCCACATTGTGAACCAGCAGCCAGCCAGAACGACCCGACTCATTCAAAGCTGAATGAAGGTCCTCAAAGGTGTAAATTACTTTTTTGTCAGCTAGCTCCACGTTATGCAAATTAAGATAAGAATTGTCTTCTCCTGGGTGTTATACTTGACACAGCCTCAAGCTTTTATGGGAAGTCACAGATGACTGATTTTATAGCTCCGGAGATAAAGGAGGGGAAAATGCTTACAGCAAATGGGCATCCAGCAAATGATACAGCGCCCTTCGTTTTATGACAAAAATTGAATTGCCAGCCTTGCTCGAATCCAGTTGTGTACATACAGACCATATTGTATTCGAATGAAAATAAATGGCATCTTCCAACGAAGAACTTTAGTTCAGTCTTCTTCAAAGTATTTTTATCTTGTATCAAATCCCAGTACGGTGAGAAAGGAAAACTATTCTGAAGAATGGTTTGTTCACTGTAATTAAAGTAAAGATGTGGATTTTATCGATTTGGACTGAATATACAATGTAGACACCAAATAATGCCTTTAAATCAGACTTTCCCTTTGTTGTCCTTTCTCAGATGGTAAGCATGCGTCGGCTGCCTGGTCCAAAGAACCCGGCGGAGATGACGTATTACGCACAAATGAATGGCGCGCCCATCACTGGAACCAAAGCGGCTAAGACGCTAAGCAGTCTGGACTCCCAGACCATGGCGCTGACTCTGGGTTACTTTGTGCAAGTACAGGCCGAACGTAAGCTCTGATTTCAGTCATTCTTGTGCACGGGTTACTTGAAAAATGTATTCCAACCCAGTTAAGTGAAGTCATCCGTCCATCCATCCATACATCTTCTGATCCACTTATCCTCACTAGGGCTGCGGGTGTGCTGGAGCTTATCCCAGCTGGGTTTGGGCAGCAGGCGGGGTGAACTGGTTGCCAGCCAATCGTAGGGCACACATAGACACATCGGCCTCACAGTGCAGAGGTGCAGGGTTCGGTGTCGGTTCCGGCCCTCCTTTGCGGCGTTTGCATGTTCTCCCCGTGCCTGCGTGGGTTTTCTCCGGGTACTCCGGTTTTCCTCCCACATTCCAAAAACATGCATGGCAGGTTAATGAAACACTCTAAATTGTGCCCAGCAATATATATATATATATATATATATATATATATATATATATATATATATATATATATATAGTATATATATATATATATATATATATATATATATAAATATATAGTATATATTCATGTAAAATTCTGTAAAACTTAAAGTGATGGCCATTTTTGTTTTTAGACTAATTAGCAAGTCAACAGGATGGTAACAGTTTGAGACGGCGATCCAAACTGGCCCGAGCTGCCACGTGCTGCCTGGGGCCCTTTAGTTGCCAGGGGACCCCAGCAGCTTTAGTCGACTCGGCCAACAAATGTGCTGGCACAGGTCAAAGAAAACACCCTCATTACGCCAGATGAACCAACTTCCCAAACAAGTGCATCACGGCTTGCAGCTTGGTGTGAATAGATTTATTTTGTATTTTTGTGTCTAGTGCTATACTTTTCTTTTTTTCTCCAATTACATGACAGTCCAATGTATTGTAGTGTAGTGAGCAAGTCTTGCATCCAAACCTCTTCCACAATTAAGCATTGTATCCAACACAGTGCCCATGTCAATCAGGTCAGCGTCATGCAAGACATGGTGGCATTCTGTAAATGCAAGTAACTCTTTCTGTATTGTTCCAACAATTTACTGTACCTAATTAAATGAAATTATAGGTATGGTCCCTCCGGGGGGGTCGCCATCCATAATTTCAATAAGAACTATATTGTCCATCACACAATGTGACAAGACAATTACAGCCCCCGGTCTCTCCATCCTTTGAGATGAAGTCAAACACAGCACCTCTGCAGAAATACGTAAGTTCTGCCCAAATGCAAATGCACATCAAATGACTAATGACTTAAACCTGACAGGAGTGACGTTTTTTACGGGACGCTTAGTCGAAAACACAGCAGAGAGATGCTGTATTTGGAGCATACTGTACATAAATATGATATGAACACAAACAGATGGAGGGTGTGGGGGGGGGGGGGCTCAGTGTATATTTCGTTCTTTAGTCTTGGCTTTGATAAGCAGAACTCAGAAAAGATCAAGGACAAGCAACATTGTGTCTTGAATGTACAAAGGGTTCAGTTAAAGCGCACACCCCTCATTGAATCCGAAAGCTGTTTCGAAAGCAAATGAGCATGATGTTACAACAAATATTTACTGTATCACTGGAGATTCTGGGAAGCATGATAAAACGCAATGTTCTAGTCAGATTGTTTGGGGTGACTATGTTGTTTCACCATTTAGAGCACAGGTGTCAAAGTCAAGGCCCGGGGCCCAGATCTGGCCCGCCACATCATTTTATATGGCCTGCAAAAGCAAATCAAGCATGTCAAGTACCATGATGCTTGCTAAAGTCTGAACCAAAATTTCAAATTGTTATATGTAATCCACAATAACAGTCATTATTCTTGACTTCTGATTTTAAAATTAGTTATCCATCAATTTGTTGTGTGCTGTGTATGTAATATGTGAAGGTGATTAAACATTCAAACCTCGGTTTTCGTCCATAATCAGTTCCAGAAGGCTGTTCGAAAACCGAAATTGTTCGAAAACCGAAACCACGCTCTTTTTAAAATAAAAATGTTTACTGAACACGTCTGCTCACAATGGTAAGCAACACGAGGAAGCATCCCTTCCTCGTCTACCCGAGGAAGCGTCACTTCCTCGTGTAAGGAAGGCGAGAGGAGTCAAATGGTGCATTCAAGTGCGCTCAGTTTGTTCGAGAACCGAAATTTGTTCGTAATCCGAGGCATTAAAAAAACTCGAAATTTTTGGTTGAAAACCGAATTGGTCGAGAACTGAGACGTTCGAAAACCGAGGTTTGACTGTATATGGTTTCCCAAAAATCATAATGGCCCTCCAAGGGAAACCATAACAACAATGTGGCCCGCAACGAAAATGAGTTTGACACCCCTGATTTAGAGAACAGTGTACAGAAGGACTTTTTAGATTTTCTAGGTTGGTGCAATGAAATGATTTCATGGAAGACATACGCGTAGCAGCTAAAACCAACAACATTCTCTATCCTTGGGAGTGGGGAAAAATATTTTAAAATAAACATTTTTAAGGTGATGTTAAAAGCTACCAATACCGACTTCAACTGTGTCGTTACTAAATTGAAAGTACAGTAGACTAATGAATGGATTTTTTTTCCTATGCTGTTAAAATTGTGGACGTCTTTCTCATTATAAACAACAAGAGTCATGAATGCAGTGTGCAATATGGACTGTATGTATTGTTATTACTGTATTATTATTTTTTGGAACAAACGTTCTAAAGTGTTTGTTTGCATCCACTTTTGAGGCACTTGTCATCTGAAAATGTTACCAGCTTGTTTGGCTCATTTGCATTTGAACAGAGTCAATCTCGGCAGTTATTCAAATCGAAATGCTTTTGGTTTGTGTTTAGGGGGAAATTGTGTTGTTCGTGTCTGCTGAATGTTGTTCATATTGAAGCATCTGAAGAGCACTTCATGTTCCCTCGCACCTATTTTCTTCCACTCACTTCCCGAGAATCTATAATTAACCAACTGGAGCCTTCCCAACAATCTGCCCTTCTCTTCTGGAGGAATGTCATGGACCTCATTCACACTCGCTTCACACGGTCCTGAAAAGCATCTGCATTCGGCCATTTTGATGTCCTGCATAACACATACTTGTGGCAAATGGCAGTTTCATACTTTGCCCCAGGTATGACCAGGTTTCCTTAGATGCGTCGCCACAGATAATTCACTTTGCACTTTGATAAAGCAAGCATAATGCGAGGGGTCCGAGGTCTTCTTCATCACCTCTTGAAAAAGAGCTTGGTGTGGTGCTTCGTCCAGTTTCAAATGCTCACGATGGCGTGGCTTCTAATTTGTGTGCAGCTGTGGTGAAGATGCCGCCGAGCAACTTGTGGATCATGGCTATCCTCACACCGCTGTTCTTGCTGATGGTGGTCATCGGCATGGTGGTCTTCATTCTTTGTAAGAGGAACCGGGTCATCTTCAAAGCTGGTGCTTTCAGGACCTTCAAAAGCCGCTCCAAGGTAAATCTGCCTCATTTTATATGTCTGCTGGGATTTCCAAATCCCTCCCTTTTTTTTTTCTTCTAAAAACTATGCAGTCTCTCTGGTGGTGGTTGATCACGTTCATGATCTTTTAGCATCACCGCTACAACATGCTCCGGTACCCAATTCATAAAAATTGCATAACCCGGTTGTGTGACACATCACACCGAGAAGTGATTGTGTTAAGTTGTCCCTTCAGGACAGGAAAATTGAATCCCATCTGTGTGGGTCTTGGCTCATTTATTTTTTCTCACTGCCCAATAGCCCTTGGTCAGTGCTAATCATGCATGTTGCAAAGACTAATGAGCGGAGAGGAGAAGCGCAAGGATCACTGCACTGCAAGGGAACCTTTGGGTAATGTTCGACCTTTAACATAGCATTCGATGTTCATTGGAGGTTAAATCCAAATCCATTATTTCAAATGCACGCCGTGGATTCTATAGATTTTAATGACTGGTTTGACTTGGCCATACTGTTTGTTTTCTACAATGCACGGCTGTCTAGGCCATTTACCACTTATGGTGATCCTGACACAATAGTGACACTTCCATAAACGTGTTACCTTTACATCACATCCACAAAGCTCCTTTGCTAGCCACATGTGCATAAATGGATGGCTGGGTTGATGGAAGGATGAACAGATGGCTAGATATACTGTATTAATCAAGGAACAGAAATTTATTACGAGCCACACCTCCACTTCACAATTTAATAAGACAGGTCTGCCCAAAACTTTTTTTTCCCCCCACAGGTGCACATGCGTCATGCTAAAACCACAGACTACATTATTTTTATTTTTTTTTAACCAAATCCTTATTCCCAAATTCTCTTAAGTTTTGCACTTTTGTCCAATATGTTTTTCACCATTGAAAAAATATCTCTGTTGCCTTAATTCAGGGGCCGAGAACCTTTTTGGCTAAGAGAGCCATAAACACCAGATATTTTTAAATGTAATTCCGTGAGAGCCATACAATATATTTAAAACTAAAAATACAACCAATGTGTGCATTTCATGTAATTTTAACACTTTTAAAGTACAATAAGACTCTGAATGATTTTTAACAACATTGTTGTGCTGATGCTAAAAAATTAAGTGCATTTTTTACCATTAATGTGACTTCTCGTGCTGCATGGTTTTGCTGATGGCTTCGTAGTCTGGTTGATACTTGGTGAGGTTAAGCTTGAGACTCCCATCCGTTAAACGTGATCGTAGGTTGGTCTTCATGTTCTTTAGATGTGAGGCACATCGGCCACTATTTTCGACAGCAAATTACGGCAACCCCACTTGAACAGTGTCTCTGCCTCATCTGCGTTGCCGAGGCAATTGATAGATGAATAATTAGACACAACCACATGTACGTTTGCCACTTTCCCGCTAAAACCGCTAAATTCTCTAGTCGCCGGTTCGCGCATGCGCAAACGAGTCTCTGATTTTTTTTTTTCATAATTAAATATTTTTTTTGCGAGCCATATGCAGCCGTCAAAAGAGCCATATATGGCTCGCGAGCCTTAATTGAAGGTATGTGAGATTCTTTGTTCGAAATGCACAAAGGATGAAGAATGACAGCATACCTCACATTCACTTGTTACACTCTTGTTCCATTTTCTGGGTTTGGTTCAAACATTCGAGTATGTGCCGGTGATAAGAAACCAACGCTGATTTTGACATGATAGCGCTTACGTTGAAAACAGCGGCTCTTCAGCCAGCCTTGCCCAGTCATGGATGCAGAAAAGTAATGTTGGGGGTGTTCATGTGAATTAGCCAGAAAAACATCATGATCAAATATAGTTATCTTGCAAAATATTTGCTTGGTTGTTTAATTTCACACTTTGTGGGTGGTAAGTCACTCCAGAGACCTAATGAATTATTCGGAACAATTATTCGTAGCCCATCTGTCTCCTTTAACATTCTGAGCTAATGGCAAAGGATGTTTCCACATTGTCAGATTCAGTATTTATTTTGATGGCAACATACACAGCAAACAGCAAACACACAAAACTGGTTGTCGCATGTTTTTCCTTCATCGATTTCACCTAGCCTTGCATTTTCATTCTGTCCTAAATTGTATTACTGTAATCCTTTCCTGACTTTTTTCCCCTGAACTCTTTCCTGTTCAGACTTCATATCGGCGAGAGGGCAGTTACCACCACCAGGTACTGTCTGAGATTCAGGATTAGTTGAAGACTGCCTGGCTGAGTGAACGTTTTGATGAGTGTATTTTTGTGTCGGGCTGCTTTTGTTGCTGCTGGGTGAAATCATGCATGTGGCTGCTCTTTCATGGACATAGCTGATCCACCTTCGCTGGCCACAACATATCACCAGCAGGGACGAGAGATGTGAAGTGGCCATGAGGAAATGTGAAAGTGGCTGTAATCGGGCTCTAAATTTGCCTGTCTGTTCCTTAGGATTTAATGCTACGGGGGTAGTGTCAACTGGCTGGGTTAAACGCGGCATCTGTAAAAGTCGCTTAATGGGTTTAATTCTGACTGCAGGCAGCCATTTTTTACCGATGTTCATAAACATGAACAACAGAATGGAAGCTTAATGCGTATGTTTTAAACGCACATAAATAACAATGCAAATTTGTGTCACCAGCCAAGACTAATTCGCACCTAGTTGTCATTACTCTTGTTCCTTTCCTTTCAAGACAGTTATTTTATTCTCCCTTGGCTTCAGCTAATGCTCCTGACTCAAGACTTTTTCCTCGAAGGCCCATTTAATTATGCCAGATCAATTAAATAGCCCTAAAAGCAATGGCGGTTTTAGTTGGTTACAAAAAAAAAAAAGACACGCTTACAAAGTCAAAAAGTTAGCTCTTTAATCTTGTGAGCGGGGTGCATGCTAACAGGATTATGTCAATGTTTCTTCCCCTCGTCACTCAAATGACAAAGTAAAAGGTGAGGGCAGCCTGGCAAATTACAGTAAGATATACTATAGTTTGGTGTGATTTTTTTTCTCCTCCAGGCTCCACAACTGTTATGAAGTGTACCGTATTTTCCGGACTATAAGTCGCTCCCGAGTATAAGTCGCACCAGCCATAAAATGCATAAAAAAAGAACAAAAAAAAACACGGAAGTCGCACTGGTGTATAAGTCGCATTTTGGGGGGAAATTTATGTGATAAAATCCAACACCAAAGAACAGACATCTCATCCTTGAAGGCAAATAAAAATAAAACAACAGGCTGAATAAGAATACGATATGCTAACGTTACATGACGCATAAACAATGAACTGAGAGTGTGCCCGGTATGTTCACGTAACATATTAAGAGTTATTCAGATAACTGTAGCATAATGATCATGCTAACAAGTTTACCAAACCCTCGGTGTCACTTTTAAGCAACTCTGCCAACTTCGGAGATAGAAGAGGCGGTGCTTCCTCTTCTACTTCGCTGACGTCAGAGTCATCGTAGGTTGTTTTTTTTTGGCAATGTGGAAAGCATCAACACAGGCCCCTCTTGCGGTTTAATTTGAAAATAACATGTCAAATAATAGAATGTGTTAATTATTTCACACATAAATCACGAAGTGATAGTATAAATCGCACCCCCGGCAAAACTATGAAAAAAACGGTGATTTGTAGTGCGGAAAATACGGTAATATACAGGACCTTTTCTCTATTTGGGTAAATACAAATTGGAAACTATCATGTGTACCTTTGACAAGTGCGTCAAAACAGCAATATTTGTGCTAATAATAGAAATTGTTGGTTTACATAGCTGGCATACACACACACACACACACACGGAGCAACATTCAAAGTTCATACAGTTCACCTCATTCTAGTTAGCACGCCAAAAACAGTGCAATATTATTTGAAAGTAAAACATTTATCATGTTAATGTAACTCATTTGGCGCTTTACTATCCATTGCAGTTCAATGTGGCATTTCCTGTGAGGCTGCACTCATCGCCAATGCACAGTGGTGTTTATCCATCCATCCATCCATTTTCCGAACCGCTTCATCCTCACGAGGGTCGCGGGGGGTGCTGGAGCCTATCCCAGCAGTCTTCGGGCAGTAGGCAGGGGACACCCTGAATTGGTTGCCAGCCAATCGCAGGGCACACAGAGACGAACAACCATCCACACTCACACTCATACCTAGGGACAATTTAGAGTGCCCAACGAGCCTGCCATGCATGTTTTTGGAATGTGGGAGGAAACCGGAGCACCCGGAGAAAACCCACGCAAGCCCGGGGAGAACATGCAAACTCCACACAGGGAGGCCGGAGCTGGGATCGAACCCGGTACCTCTGCACTGTGAAGCCGACGTGCTAACCACTGGGCTACCGGGCCGCCAGTGGTGTTTATGTTACTCCATTTTCAAGCAGGACCTTGCATGAACAAATAAGATAAATATTTCACACAGGGATTTGGTTCAGGAAGAGCTAGTGGCAAATTAAAATTAAACACCGACAGTTGATTAAAAATTCAGATTATTTGCACAAGTAATCTTTTCAGAGAACAATTTCACTGTGGGAAATCATCGGTTCCTTCACCATTAAAACAGGCAACAAAAAGCATTTTATCGTGGCATCAAGAGGGCAATCAGGGTGATGACTTTGGCGCATAATTAATGTATTTACAACATTTGCCTCGCCTGGTCACACTAGATACTGACTGGCTCTCTGATCCCCTGTACCATCCCACAATCCTGTAAAACTGCAGATTTTTGAGTGGCCTGTTTATGTACCTAAAGCCCATATATCTCATTGAGCGGCGAAGGTTTGCAAGTGTATGCGCACTTTGCGAATGTTGCTTTTTCATCAGGGTTTCTTCAAAGTTGCAAACCGTCGGAAAGACATTCGCCAATGATTTTAATGGTCTCATACAGTTTTTCTTGTCGCAAAGAAATTTGGAACAGGTTCTAAATTGGATGGCGACAAAGAAACAATGTTTGCAGTACGTGGCCTATAATCATGCTGTCTAATCAGCATTCTGGTACAGTATGTCACGTTTGTGAGATGGATGGATTATTTCGGCAAAGAAGTGCTCACTCATAGATTTTAAACAATTTGCTAAAACTGCATCAGAGAAACCGGCCTTTGTGTACATAGAATAAGTCATCGATCTTTGAGTTCAGCTTCTGAAGGCGGCATCAAACACAAATGTGAATGTAACATTTTGGTGAGTGTATAAATGAATACAGTCATACCTCGGTTTTCGACCATAATCCGTTCCAGAAGGCTGTTCGAAAACAGATTAGTTCGAAAACCAAAACCACGCTCTTTTTAAAAAAAAAAATCTTTATTGAACACGTCCGTTCACAATGGAAAGCAACACGAGGAAGCGTCACTTCCTCGTCTACCCGACGAAGCATCACTTCCTTGTGTAAGGAAGACGAGAGGAATCAAGTGACGCATTCAACTGCGCTCAGTTTGTTCGAGAACTGAAATCCGGTCATCATCCGAGGCATAAAAAACTCGAAATTTTTGGTCGAAAACCGATTTGGTCGAGAGCAGAGACGTTCGAAAACCGAGGTTTGACTGTATATGTACACATCAACAAAAATGCTGGAAGAAATAAAGCAGAAATAACTGACATAAAAAAACACAGATACAAACAACAAAATTAAAACTGGTTCCAACAATGTTGTGCATTTCACTGACTTTAATCCATCCATCTCACAAACACACACACACACACTCACACACACATCTTCTGATACTCTTATCTTCACAAGGGTCGAAGGGCGTGCTGGAGCCTATCCCAGCTCTCTTCGGGCAGTAGGCGCGGGGACACCCTGAACTGGTTGCTAGCCAATCACAGGGCACAGTATATCTATATTCTATGTATCTGTAGCAAGTAGCATCATGGTGGTAAGTGGGTAGCGCATCTGCATCACAGTTCTGAGGTTGGTGGTTCAAATGAGGGCTCTGGCCTTCTTGTATGAGAATCTAACATATTTTAGGTCAGTGGCGACGAAACAGCCTGGACTGCTCCCACTCAATCACCTGACTGACCGGACAGACATGCTTTAACGCTGACATTAATACTTATTACTAATTTACGTTCGTCAATGACCCTTATTTCCATGTTTCAGTATGATGAGACGAGTGCATGACTAACTGAAGCTGAAGATCAGTCTGGAGATCGGAATGACATCTATATATGCGTGCTGACAAAAATTCTACAGCTCACTTGAACATTTTTTTTTTTATACCGAATGGCAGTTAGAGTACGTTCCTCAAAATGTTGTTAACCCCTTACACAGTTGTCAGCTGTGAGAAACTTGAGAGAGCATATTTTCATGGGTTTACCAAAGGGATCACTAAAATACGGGACAACACCGCGATTGCTTATAATATATTGAGCATTTTGTTGATTGATGCAGCAGCTTGTCACGGGAAGAGTATCAGACCACGTGTTTCCTGCATGCAAATTTCAGCTATCAGCCCCCCTAGTGCTATACTTGAATTAATATGGCTGCTCGGGGAATAGCTCATCTGCTGCAACTCATCAAGCTGCTGTCTGAGTTAAAATTAGACTGGAAGGGAAGTGTCTCTTTGATAGTGCAAGCAAGGAAGGCAAGAACATTTTATCCAGTAGTGCTGACTCTGAATGGTCAGTATAGCAGTCGTTTCATATCAAGCCTTTGAGAAATGCTGGCCCATCTTGCCTCTTGCTTGCTTCAAGAGGTGTACAAACACAGAGGAGACCGAGGTAATTTAGAAAAATGCACAGTGTGACAAAAAGAAACAGACCTACCACAGCATGATGTCTTTTTCAAGGTTATGACCATCCATTATGTCATTCTAAAAATCCATACACCGCGCGATGCATGACAGCTTTTACGCATCAGTCACTCAATCATATGCCTGCGTTCCATGCTTCAGAGATGGTCAGTGCAGAAGCATGTTGTCCCATAATGTGGAATTTTTTTTTTTTACTCTATCGCTACATCATAACATACAGTGGAACCAATAAGGTCGACCATATTATGTTTTGAGATGCTGGTGGACCCCCAGTTTAGTCTGAATTAGATAGAAAATGATGGGAAATGGAATTAATCCATTCACTTGTCAAACATTTACTGTATTAACTGTCATTTAAGTGGTAAAAGAAATGCTGTTAGCAGTAAAATATATAAACCGGTAAACTACAGTAATCCCTCGTTTATCGCTGTTAATGGGGACCAAAACCACCCGCGATAAATGAAAATCCGCGAAGTAGCGACCCCCCACCTCCATATGTACATAATATTTATAAGGCCAAATTTAATGGTGTATACTAATAGGTTTAAACATATATATAAGTTAGGTTAGTTTCTGAATAACAAAATACAGTAAACATATACCGTACATGTAGTACTGTATATGTGGCTCTGTGTGACTCGCTGTTGTTTTGCTTCTCTCGCGGACCTTTTGCGGACTTTTTGCGGGCTTAATTTTTAAAATTTTTTTTATTTTTATGAATATGTTTGAAAAAATCCGCGATTCACTGAACGAACCGCGAAATAACGAGGGATCACTGTATGTGTAAACTACAGTCAAACCTCGGTTTTTGTCCATAATCCGTTCCAGAAGGCTGTTCGAAAACCGAAATTGTTCGAAAACCGAAACCACGCTCTTTTTAAAATCAAAATGTTTACTGAACACGTCTGCTCACAAAGGAAAGCAACACGAGGAAGCGTCACTTCCTCGTGAGAGGACGGCGGGAGGAGTCAAATGGTGCATTCAAGTGCGCTCAGTTTGTTCGAGAACCGAAATTTGTTCGTAATCCGAGGCATAAAAAACTCGAAATTTTTGGTTGAAAACTGAATTGGTCGAGAACCGAGACGTTCGAAAACCGAGGTTTGACTGTATATGTAAACTGTGTGGAGTTTGCATGTTCCCCCGTGCCTGCGTGGGTTTTCACCGGGTACTCCGGTTTCCCCCCACATTCCAAAAATAGGCAAAGCTGGCAAATGAAACACTTTGAATTATCCCTAGGTGTGAGTGTGAGCGATTGGCTGTTAACCACTTCAGGATGTATCCCTCCTATTGCCCGAAGACAGCCGGGATAGGCTCCAGCATGCCCGCGACCCCTGTGAGGAGAAGCGGATTAGAAAATGTATGGATTGGATGGATGGACATTATTTGGAAGGACAAATTTAACTCCCCACTTCCCATCTCCCCTTTTTTGCCCACTCCTCGTTTACGTCATAAACACACAAAGCTCGACTCCCTGGCAACCTGTGATCAGCAAGAGGCCTGGAGCAAATTAATGTTTGCACTCCCCATGTATTTTTCACACAAAACTGTCATCATACAACACTTAAGCTGGTCAAGTGCAAACACACACTCAACCCATAACCGTCTAGTCATGTCACTATGAGTGCTCTCATCAATGTGTGCACGCGTCTACATGAGGATGTGTCAATTTCTCTGACACTCAGCCGCGTGTTTTAAGGCTGGCTTATGCCACAGTGGTGTGTATTACGGATGAATTATTAACAATGCTGTCAGCCTGATGCCCACGCTGCCTAACCTCACATGCACTCAGGATTTAGTATGCATCATCAAATACATTAGGCGGCCTATTTTAGAGTCGCTCGAAATAGAAAAGAGAGGCAAAAAAAAAGAAATCTGGGATTCGTCTGCTTTGTTGTGTAACACAAAAAATAATCTGACGGTCCTTTTCTGTTCGCTGTGCTGTGAGTGCAGAGAAATGTAGCGGTTCAAAGAACGTGTCCATGCATTAGAGGTTTTAGGAAAATACAAGTTCTCCTCTTTTGTTCTCTTGATGCCCTCGTACCTGACTTCCAATGTGCTGTGTTGGGAGAGCGTTATGTGGTTTCCATTATTTTATTATGCCTGCAATGCCATTTGGGAGATTTCAACTGGAGGTCCATTCAATTACCTTTTTCTGCCATGGAAATCACACTACATTTTGAGGTTTTTCGGGCTGTAGAGCCCCAGTTTGAACTCGACACCTTTTTTGTTTCCCGTCTCGGACTTGGCTCTGACTTTTTGTCATTTGATTCAGACTTGTCTTGGACTCGGCCATCGGACTCGCAAAATATAATCCAGTCCAATCCAATCCAGTTCAATAAAGGTTTTTCTTTTTAAAACGAGTGTGGTTTCGGTTTTCGAACAATGCCTGTAAATCCATGTAGGGATAGATCTGTGAGCCAGGTCCCCCAGACCTGGTCTTCACGTATAGGCCACTTGAGCATCAACCAGTTATTGATGACAGATTTTACATCCAAGTGAAGCAGACTGCGCTGTTCCAAATGGCTCCATTTCACCACAAATCTGGGGTCTGTTCAGTGACATTTAGCCTATTTCTCCCTGCTTGTTTGTTCATCATGCCTAACAGAGTTTTTGAGCGAGAGTGCGCGCTCAAGGGACACAGCGCGCCACTTTCTACTCTTGTATTTCAGAACCTGGGAACGTTGCTGAAATGTCACATTTCACCATATTTTGTCTGTAAATGTGTGCAAGTTGCAACAGATAACAAAACTTGAAGTGCATATTCCTCTTTTCGGGATTAATTCAAATGAAATTCAGACCTTGATACCCAATATCCGGAAAATCAGAAGCACACGTGATAAGTTAGTTTGCTTTACCTTTTCTTTTACCTCCCATCAATGTATCCACTCTTCACTTGTGACACGTGCAAAGCGTCTTCCTTGCTGACAAAAAAAGAAATTGCATCCATCAACTTTGTTCCTAGTACAGTCAAACCTCGGTTTTCGTCCATAATCCGTTCCAGAAGGCTGTTCGAAAACCGAAATTGTTTGAAAACCAAAACCACGCTCTTTTTAAAATAATAATGTTTATTGAACACGTCTGCTCACAATGGAAAGCAACACGAGGAAGCGTCACTTCCTCGTCTACACGAGGAAGCGTCACTTCCTCGTGTAAGGAAGGCGAGAGGAGTCAAATGGTGCATTCTAGTGCGCTCAGTTTGTTCGAGAACCGAAATTTGTTCGTCATCCGAGGCATAAAAAACTCAAAATGTTTGGTCGAAAAACGAATTGGACGAGAAGCGAGACGTTCGAAAACCGAGGTTTGACTGTAGTTCAAAACTAAAATTGGCAGATGATGTGAAGTAGTAGAACGCATCAACTGAGCAAATGAAAATGAATTGCAAACAATAATGACGAAAAGTTGCTGTATAGGATGCTGCTATCCACAAAGTAGCAATCTCACCTGTACATGCATGAACATTAAACTCAAATTTATTTATTTATTGATCGACTGTACGTATGCTTGCGCTTTATCATAAGCGTTGTCCATTTATAACACTCACCAGATTGTGATTCGTACTTGCAATGAGGATGGAAAACTGTTTGTGCTTTGCTGTTGTTGTACAGCATGTTGTTTTTCTTTCTGTGTGCTTTGTGTCCTGAAAAACAAAACAATATTTTGCCATGCTAATATTTATATTCCTCATTAATTGCCATTTTCATTGTTTTAAAGGGTTGTGTTTGACTCTCGGTTCACTTTCTTCTCAGCCTGTTCAGGGCTTCGACTACGCCAAGAAGCACATGGGTCGAACTGGTGATGAGACCATCTCTTTAAATAAGGACACTTTAGTTCTGGGATTGCCTGTGCGAGATGCCCCGCTGTCAATGTCATTGGATAAGAAGGTCTACCAGGACGGGACTGCCAACAAGAGGCCACCGTCGGCTGACATCCACAAAGGAGGGTAAGATAACAACTGTCCTCTGATACACACTCACTCGCCTGAGCTTGTTGTGCTATGCCGGAACAGCTGCTATTGTCACCGAAGAATGCAATTACTAAAAGCCAAAAGCTTTCAGCGGAAGCAGACGTCAGTGTTTGTTCAGACTGGACAAAGCCTCCAGTGCGCTGAGATGAATCGGACGGATTGCTGTGATCTAACCATATGTCCGGTGTTAACAAGAGGCTCTCTGCAGATATCCAGACAGCAGAACATATGCAGGAGCTGGATTTATATGTTGTCAGATCAGAGTCTTTTCTGAGGTGGCGGGTGACTGTGCCTTTGTCTGCGTCTGTTGTCCATAAAGTTGACCATTTCCAGTGTGGGCAGGAGAAGCTCAGTCTGTGTTTATGAGCGATACACTTGCCTTGACTTGGACTCTCCTTTATGGAATTCTGCTTGCCTGGATACTCCGGCTTCCTCACATATTCCAAAAGCACTCATGATCATGTAATTGAGGATTTGAATCTCATTGAAATTGGAGAGAGGAACAATTAGATGAATAAATACAGGTGAATGTGAATGTCTGTCAATATTTGCCCAACAATTGATAGGTGGCCAGTACAGGGTGTACCCTGCTTGTTGCCCTAATTTAGTTAGGTTGAGCTTCAACTCACCCGCGACCCTCATTAGGACAAGCAGTAGAGAAAATGGAAGGATTGACGGTGGGCTGTGATTAAGAGGGCAGCATGTGTTTCATCTAATCTGAAATAACCGATGGTATGACGCAGAAAACTCGAAGGGAATGCTACTTAAACCTTTCTACATTTTCCTATTTTAAAACACACCTCACTTTAAAACACTTACTTCCCCACCTTCGCAACATCGTTCCTTTGCTCCTTCGCGGGTCAGTGACTGTGGATTCTGTCTATTACGGATTTTTATTTGTGACCATAACTTCATCAATTGCAGTTTTCATTCATTTGACCAGTCAAGAAATGTTGATTTTATTTTCATATATATATATATATATATATATATATATATATATATATATATATATATATATATGTGTGTGTGTGTGTGTGTGTGTGTGTGTGTGTGTGTGTGTGTGTGTGTGTGTGTGTGTGTATATATATGTATATATATATATATTTTATTTTATTTTTTTGGGGGGGGCGGGATTGGTTTTAAATTTGACTTTGACAAACCAACACCGTGCACTTTAGGGTAGCATTTGGATATTCACTCTGATGCTTGTGCACTGCTCTGAGAGTGTGTGTGTGTTCGTAGAGGCAGAGCACGCTCCCTTGTCATTACTTTCCAAACGTAGTCCTGTGTTCTAAACCAATCAGCCGCTTGTTTCCATCCCAACTGCCAGACGCAGTGGCGTGCTGCGTCCCCAGTTGGAGCACCTAAGGCACGCAACAGCATATTTCATCAACGCTCTGAATTTTTGAATGGTTGGAGTGAAGCGGTGCATGCTCAGAGTATATTTCCAAATGCGTACTAGAATTTGTCGTACCCAAAAATCATGTTCCCTCATCGTGGCTAAATTCTGAAATCGGGTCCAAGTGGAATGTTTCATTCGCGAAAAGAGAATACGCTGTTGCTCTTTGCCCAAGGAAGCCACAAAAGAGATGCATTTTGCCTCCTTACAGAAATGCTAATTGAAAAACACACACACAAATCAGTCCCATATTTACACACCACTAAACGAAAATGCATCGAAGTTGGATTAGTCGTGCTTTACCCCTTGAGGACAATAAACCCATGTATATTTATAACCCTGCTTTTTGCCATGCCGGAGGGAGTGGAACAATGATGACAGTATAAAATGCTGGCATAATCAGATTTACCAAACCATGTAGGGAAGACATTTTCTACCATCTATATATAGAGGCAATTACAAATCTCCAGAACGGAATGACACTACAATATCAAGATAATAGTTGCAGACTTTTTTTTATACAAAGTAATATATAATACATACGGGCACAGACAGACTTGAAATTAGAATGAAGAACAAAGAAGATTCAATTTGCTTGTCACAATGAACAAAACATACTACGCAGTCATTAAGGCTGTAGCCAAACTTTTTTTTTTTTTGGTCTACTGGCAGGGTAGGGAAAGAGTGGTACTGCATTCAAAATCCACACAGTCACACATTTTCACAGTTTAATCACAGTGGGGATTGAGAAGAGCACTGGACCATGGTGGATTATTTCATGTACATAACAGGTTGGATTAGGAACACGAGGCCCCAGACATGATCAGAATATCATGAGTTTTTTGGCGTCAACGTCACCAACATAATCCCATTCATATTTCAAATGTTGAGATGGTTCAGATGCTCTTGCATTTGTTCAACGTGCTGCATCTTCACTTGCGGATTTAATGTTACCTCTTTCTGGGTCAAGTGGCGCTGCAGAGACTGTGTGCAGAAACAGATCCGCTCCTCCCTAAATGCAGAACATGCACTGTGCGTAAAGCCTTGTCCTCGAAAGCCTCATTTTGGCGCAAGTGGACGCTTTTATTCATATGCGCATATTCGCGCCGCACTCACGTGGCACATAGAACAACAAATTTGCTAGAGAAAGGAGAGAGGCAGTGATTTCTGCAATGACAACACATGATATCTTTGACATCAGAGCGATGTGCTGGGTGGTATTTACAGAGCAAAAAACGAGTTGACATGTCGTCCAAACGACACCATGGGCCCTATTTTCGCTCAAAATGGTCAGGGGCAGCTGTGCGGAAAGCAGTGCATACAGTATATTTTTTATATTTTCAGTCGGGTTAACACAACCGTTTTTCTTTCTCTTTGTAAAATAAATATTCAGTTTAATTGTTTTGGGAGATTTACTGACAACCATTTTGAAAGTGGTGGTACATTTAGAAACTTTACAGTCAAATGATTGATTCAGTTGCTACCCTTCCTGGCATTCTCCAAGAAAATTTATATGTTGCATGCGTTGTACTTTAAAAAAAAATTTTTTTTTTTATATGCCTGCAGCATTTTGCCTTTGACCACATGACTTAAAATGTGACTCCACTTGTGTCGACCGATACACAAACCGCAGTGTGTGTTTGTGTGTATTTCCCAAAGTGTTAGCCTCGCCTGTGGCAATCATGTCTGATCTACAGAATATGTGCACGTCACACCACCTGTAGATGAGAGGGGCCTGTCACATTGTGTACCTATTGTAGCCTGCATGGCTCAAGGCTGTGTGCTACGTGTGTGTGCGTGCGTGTGTTTGTGTGTGTGTGTGTGTGTGTGTGTGTGTGTGTGTGTGTGTGTGTGTGTGTGTGTGTTTTGGGCATGTATTGTACACGGTTCACATGCCTGGTATCTCGGAGGCAAAAGAATATAAACAAATACAAAAGGTCTATTTTTGACCTTCCATCTTAGTCTTCTCTATAATTCATGTACTGCCTGTACTGTGTATACTGAGGCAGTGATAGGCTGGACAGAGAGCCAGATAGACAGACAGACAGGTAGATACCGGTAATTATTTTTGCTCAACTATGTCACTCTAATGTGTGAATGTGTATGTCACACAAAGATACATTGTTGAAGAACTTAAACCAAAAAAAGAACTTTGTAAGCACTGATTAAATGAATGAGGCTTATTGGTGCTCTCATTCAAACCAACACTTGCTCTTCTATAGTATAAAATAATGTGTCGGAAGAGAAATTCTAATTCCCGACATTTTTTTTTTTTTTTTTGCAATGATTATAATGTGAAATAATTAAGCTTTTTATTAGTCTACCATTGGGGCTGATTAATTGTTTGCTTTTGGCTTTTCTAGAGTTCTGTGTTATTTTGTTCCAAAATTATGCCATAAAAACAATACTGCTTAAAAGGGCAATTAAAAGGCTCTAATTGTGGAAAAACATGCCCAGGAACATTTGTTAGTATAGTTCATTGTCCTTAATATAGTCTTTTCCCTCTACTTTCTTCTGTTTGGCATCAATCTATTTAGATTACCTCAATAAAATTGACATCTTATTAATACTAGTCCATCTAACTTTGAAACTATATATTTAAAATGTTAAAAGGTCATCATTTCTTGAATGTGCTTCCGTTATTATGTGCCTTGTTTGTGTACTGTACATGCTGAGACTCTAAAACCCTCTCCTCCCCTGCCTTCCGCAACCCTCTCTGTTACCATGGATACCACAGGCGGTTGCCAAGCGAGGATGGTTCAATGTCGAGTAACAGCTCCGGGAAGCTGAACGCCAGCAAGAGCTCCTCGGCCCGAAAGACAGCCACTGGTAGCAGCTGCAAGAATGGAAAAGAGGATCTGCACAAAAGGAGCGCCAATGGTGAGAGGAATGACTAAAGGAGAACGACGGGGCAAAATAAACGGAGGAAAAAGATGTGGAAGACTGATGAGTAAATGACCGAAAAGAGATTAAGCAAAAAAAAAAAAAAAAAGAGAGACAGATGGTGAGGAAGTCTTTATCTCCAGTATTTCTGCCGACAACAGCCAGGTTGCTAATTAAAGTATGTAGTAATCAGTGGGCACAGTGACCCAGCTCATGCCACACATTTGTTCCACTTGATTCAACGACATCTTGCCCAAAGGACAATTCTCGTGAACTAATGAAGTGAATATGATCAAAAGACAATTATGCATACCGTGACTCAGTCTGCTGCTGCATCTTGCAGCTTGTCGGTGATGACACAATCTCACAGCAACATAAAAGGAAACAGTATGACTTCATCTGCCATTATAGCATTCAATTGTCTTGTTGTATAATGCGGCCCTTTGAGGGCGCAAGCCATTGCAAACTGAAGGCCAGTCCACAGCCCAGGTAAATGCAGAGGATTTTCAGGAAGGGAATCCATCTTATAACTTTGCCAAACAATTAATAGCATTCATCCAAAGATTTGCATCATGACCACAGTCGGTGGCCGGGGGATTTTGGAAATTCAAGCTACATGGTGGGTTCATCGGCAGAAAGAGAAGAGAAAAGAAGAGATTCAACTTGAAAGGGGGGTGGGTGGGATTTTGAATGTTGGGACTATGTCAGGAAAGGCTAAGGTATTGGTTGACATGATAATTTGGGGAAAGGTTGATGTATTGTGTGTCCAGAAGACCAGGTGAAGAGACCTGCCCTGCCCCTAACACCTAGTGTTAAAATTGTTTTACCATGGTGGAGATGGGAGGATAAATGGAGAAAGGGTCTCTTAAAAGAAGAGTTAGTTTCGAATGTCCTGAAAGTTAAACAATGCCAAATCGCGTGGTGAGACTGAAATTTGAAACCAAGGGTGTTATGATGAACATAGTTAGTCATAGGATGTGAACTAGAAGAGAAAGAGAAATTCTGAAAGGAGTTAGACAAAATGCTTCTGAGCATGTGAGGTGGAGGGACTCTGGATTAGTGCATAATGTTGGTCAAGGTAATAGGGGTGATGAAAAAGTGATGGATGCGTTCGGTATCCAGGAAATTAAAATGGAGGGACAAATGGTGCTGGACTCTACCAAAAGGATGGAAAGGGCTGTAGCAAACACTTTCTTCCGGAAGAGGCTAGAACATGGGGTGACCACAAGAGTGGAGGGAGAACCATGGTGGCGAATTAAATCTTGTGATATACGATGTTAACTGAAGGAGGTTATTGACTGGCAGGTAGGGGTGGAGAAAAGTATAGCTAGATAGCAATGGATGCTTGTGTTCAAGGACCGGTCTGGTGGGATGGAGGATCTTCTAAAAGACTGGACTGCCACAGCCACTGTGACCAGAGAGACAAGGAGTAGAGTACTTGGAATGTCCTCTGGTAGGAAAAGGGAGACGGAGTATGAGGTATGGTGTGCATGCTAGTTTGTAAAGGAAATAAGATCTTTATAGGTTGGCCAGACAGAGAGATAGGGAAGGAAATTGTGTGCAGCAGGTTATTGTGATGAAATCTCTTGATTGGAAATGTCTTGACTGGTGCCAGTAGTGTCCTGGATAGACGGAGAGAATACTTAAAGGAGTTGATGAATGATGAAATGAGATAAAAGGTCTTGTGGGAGAGGCAAGTGCAATGGACCAGGAAGTAACAATGATTCTCAGTGGAGAACTTAGAAAGGCACTAATCAGATGAAAAAGCAGTTCCATCCTTTGTTCATTTGAGGAGTTCATTTGAGGCTCGAACTCCTGTTGAAGAATATTCCACACATAGCACTCACTACGAGCCACTTGCCCACTTGATTTTATCTGTGACTGTGTCAAAGAGGATAGATAGATAGATAGATAGATAGATAGATAGATAGATAGATAGATAGATCATTGATTATAATAACCTTGGACTGTTTACTTCCCCGTACTGTACTTTACTGGACTGTACTCTACTCCTTCAACAGATTACCAGGAAGTTCTTTTGCCACCATTCCCAACTTTGGTTCTATTGCATGAACATTGCTTTGATTCTGTCAGGTTTTTTTTTACCCGGACAAATGACTCGACACACAGTGAAGATTGTCTTTCTTCGGCGGAAGTGGATCTCTGAGAGCGAATGACGGGGAGTTGGTCCGTGATCACACTCAGAGTCGCTTGTCCTCCTGTCGGACTTTTATTGTTAACATACAAGAAAAACACTGCCCACGACATTTGCATACCACGCCCCCGGTCCGGCCCCTCGGTAGTGATCTGATACGCTAACACCTCGCAGTCTGGTCTACCTGAAAACACAAGTCACAGACTTTGCTGATGACAAATGTCCGCCTGGGCGCGACAGCTGTTCACAAACCGTGTTTTGATATTCAACGACCCTTTATTCCCAATTTGCTTATTCCCACTTTGTGATTGAGTCTAGCTTTCTTCCATCTGTTCGCCCCCCTTGCTTTGACGTGATTACTCAAAAAGCCCGACACCTCTGCGCTGAGTACGTCCAGACATGCCCAAATTCACCAAAACTTTAAACATGATACCATTTTGCTAATAGATTTCTCATTCAGATTGACTTCATCTATGTTCGGGCCTATCTTAGTCACTGTTGTTCTTCACCTCTTAAGCCTCAGCACTTTTGTTGTTCACTGTGATATGTGTGATTTATGGTGTTTATACAAGCAAATGAATGAATATCGAGGAGAGTAGAGGATGAGTAAGTCTCATTTTCTCACTGCTGTTCAGAGAGCCTTGGATGGTCATAAGTAGTGATAAAGTGGGAGGGGGGGGGGGGGGGTTAGGAGCGAACAATATTAGCGAACAAAATGAATTGCTTCCAGAGATCAAGGGATGAATAAAGTCACAAAAACTGAACAGCGCAGATGAAGTAGATAAAACTAGAATACTGTTGCAGTGCAAGCTAATGTGCTCAATATTGTGCATCAGTGTTGGTGATGGTGACTGTACTTGGGAAACGCATGCAGGTAAAAAACACAAACATTTTATTAAGATCTGCATCTTCTACCTCCGGAGTTGGTGGAGTTGCTTTAAAGTGACACAGAGGATGAAGATTCCATTGGATTTAGTGATTTGGAGTGACATTGATGGTTTGATGAACTTGTTAGCATGTTCTTTATGCTATAGTTATCTGAATAACTCTTAATATGTTACTTGAACATACCAGGCACGTTCTCAGTTCGTCGTTTATGCGTCATGTAACGTTAGCCTATCGTACATTTATTCAGCGTGTTGTTTTCTATTTTATTTTTATTTTAAATTGCCTTTCAAGATGGCATGTATGTTCTTGGTGTTGGATTTTATCAAATAAATTTCCCCCCAAAACGCAATTTATACTCTAGTGCGACTTATATATGTTTTTTTCTTCTTTATTATGCATTTTATGGTTGGTGTGACCTATACTCCGGGAGCGATTTATAATCCGGAAAATACGGTAAATACCTTGAGCAGCAGTTGGTGTATAATTCCCAATTTTAGAAAAATGTAAACATGCGCTTGCTGCAACATATAAAGATGTTAAAAAGGGACACTGCTGATATGAGGCAGGCGGATAGAAAGAGGCCGTTTAATCGGAGGTCGAGGTTGACACATTCAGCCAGCTACGAGTGTCCAGAAGCAAGATCTAATACTATTCTTCAAATATTAGGTCGATGACTACGGTTTGAATGTATTTGGTTTCAAAACTAGTTATTCACCGTTTCTGCTGCTCACGTTTGCTACCTTAACCTCAGCCGTCACTGAATTAAGGTGCAAGAGGAACCACAGCCAGGATGAATT
Source organism: Hippocampus abdominalis (assembly GCA_018466805.1). NCBI lineage: Eukaryota > Metazoa > Chordata > Actinopteri > Syngnathiformes > Syngnathidae > Hippocampus > Hippocampus abdominalis. Next base: position 9,914,986 of record CM031697.1, on the reverse strand, counting down.
GCGGTTGTGTGGGTTTGAGGTTGAGTTGATGGCAGACTGTTTTAGTCCTACAATGAAGCCGTCTGTCCGATGATGTCAGGCAATGACTCATCCGAGTTTGAGTATACCACAACGCAGTCCATCTGCTGCTGCCTGCGATAATATGCACATATATTGTACAGTTAATGCTGAGAAGCCCATAACCCGAAAGATTTTACAACATACAAGATGATGCAGAGTAGACTGACCACTGCCAGACACCACATCACATCTGTTCATCTATTTCCAGCAGCATATCCTGTTCAGGGTTGCGGAAAAGCTGTGAACTGTCCCAGTGGAGTGCAGATGCAAGGGAGACTTTATCCTAGATTGGTTGCCACTCAGTCAATCACAATCGATTCCAGTGCACACAGAGAGCGACAGCTTTTCACACCCACATTAGTGACTGCTGCCACGGAGTGGGAATCAATCCCACGGTCCCTGCACATACAGTAGTACTATTATTCATGATGTGCAGTAGTCTGTAGAACTATCTAAAGGAAGGTATGTTGGCATACAAATAGTGTAAATAATGGACTATTCACTGCAACACTTTGTTGGGATTTTTGAATAAAAAATGTTCAGAAGATGTGAAGGCTATTTACTGTAATAGCAATTACAGTAAATAGATTTTGACATTTTGATACATTTCTGTATTGAATATCTCTCATTGATGTCAGAATCAGTTAGTAACTGAACAAGGTTCATTCTGTCTATTACTAAAAGGAAAAAAAAATAATTACTTCTTCCTCTTAATTAACTCTGAGTTTCGCCAAGGTATGAGTCATTTGCCTCTTACCTTTAAGTGTGTGCATAAAGTAGACAGATTAATTATTATGGTCTGCTATAAATATTATTAAACACAGACACATTGATGCGTAAAAAATGATGGCAGCAGTTTCTATCTTTCTGATTGGAACATCAGTGTTGCCTTAAGGGACAGCTAACCTTCATCCTTCATCCTCCACAGACCCATACGATGATCATACAGGCTCTCTACGGCTCATCACCATCAAACCCATGACAGCTCAGCCAACTTACTCCTACCCTTCATCCTCCTCCCACAGCCAAGACTCAGTGATCCTGAATGGGGAGGTAAGTCTACACTCACATGCGCGCACACACTCTCACAATCATAAACGCTTCTTCACAACAACCCTGACCTCAAACCCATGAAACCTCTTAGAAATAAACAAACAGAGATCATCCTGATCCAGGGCCTTCTCATCCAATATCTGAGAATCAGCAGAGACCCCTTTTGATATAATGTTGCACATCGTCTCACACACACATGCACATAAACCCCTCGACATGGTTTACGTGACACGTCAGTGTGCTGCCCTGACAAAACTGTCATGCCATCATGCGTCACAGCTCATAAATATTCGGGTCCAATAGATATTTAAAGCCAGGCCTTTTATACTTCTTAAACCATGTCATAGCATCACGTGAAATTGTTAAACTACAGTGATCCCTCGCCATTTCGCGGTTCGTTTATCGCGGCTTCGGTGCATCGCAGATTTTTTCAAACATATTCCGAAAAATTATATATATATATATTTTTTTTGAAGTCCGCAAAAAGTCCGCAAACGGACCGCGAGAAGCAGCGAAAGTCAGCAAAACAACAGTGAGTCACATAGAGCAATATATACAGTACATGTGGGCTGAGGGGGGCGGGGGGGGGCTGAGAAGATGTAAAGCCATGTTGATTGGCTGTGCATCTTCTTTCTGTCTTATCACGTGGGTTACTCATTGATCTTTAATCAGTGTCTAAGTGTTGTTTACGATGCTGCTAGTGTGTGCGTGTGGTGTGTGTGTGTGTGTGTGTGTGTGAGAGAGAGAGAGAGAGAGAGAGAGACTTATGAGAACAAAAGCAGGTCTCTTCCATCCTTAATTGTCTAAACAACCTTAATTGACTAATCATAAACACGTCTGCTGTACGCACTGATCGCTGGCCTGTGTGTGTGTGTGTTAGTGCCTCTGCTCAAGCGCAAAGGCCCACGTGGGGCAATTTATTTTTTTATGTCTACTATAGTTAATTGGTCGCTACTTAGCGGATTTTTGTTTATCGCGGGTGGTTTTGGTCCCCATTAACCGTGATAAACAAGGGATTACTGTATTTCTTCTTCCCATCTGTGGCATCATCGCATCTCTTAGCCAGGATGCTTTGCCCTCCGGACGAATTGAGTTGTTATTGCAGCAAACATGCGGCCTTGCACTTACATGTCTTCCTGTCACATTTCTCCCATCCGGTCTGTCATCTTTCACTCTTCCATCGCTACTACACTTTTCTGCAGCAAGACAGCAATTCATATTGATGACTCCTCTCTCATTTTATTAGCATCACGCTATAGCTACATTGACATACTGTAGTTAATCTCCCCACATGATTGGAGCATATTGGTGCAAAATGTCATGTTGCCATGGGGCATGTTTTGTTTAATAAATTACAGCTTTCACCCCCTAATATTTCTGGTTTATTGAGAGTCAAAAATATTCCCTGCAGGCCAATCATGGGTTGAAGCAGAAGTCGGACATTGAACACTACAGGAACAAACTACGCCAGAAAGCCCGCAGGAAGGGTTACGGAGAGTTCTCCCTTTCGGAGGGTGGCAGCCATGGTTATGGTCATAGCAGGCATAGTCGGCATGACAACGGAGTCAAGGAACCAATGACTGCTGAGGAGAAGCGGGCCTCCTTTGCTGGATGTCATAAGAGGTAAGGATGAGGTTTTGTGAAGAAATGTTAATAATGTGAAGTTGCGAATGTCATCATTATATGAATTGCGTTGCAAAGAAGCCTTACACACATCCCATACACGCCATGCTGGCTAAAATAAAAATAAAAAAAGATGGTTCAAATTTGGCTCTGCACTCTTCACTAATAGCATTAATAAAGTGATGTGAAATAGGTTATATAACAGTTGTCATGCAATGTACAGAGCTATTAGTAATATATATATATAAAATGGCTTTAAATAAAAATCTTTTAGCTTTTAAATTTGGATTTTTCTTCAAAGGGAAGTCAACCCCAAAGGTTTCTTTACAGTAATATGGTCGATGCACTTTCACTAGTCTTAACACGGCATTCTGCTTAATCATTTTTTGTTGCACATGTTGCACTCTGTTTTTTGTTTGTTTTAAATGACCACCGATGACTAGTATCCATCTTTATCCATGTACAATGTTTAGAATGGTGAGGGTACATGAAGGGAAAACAATTGGCTGATTTCAACCAACTTGCTAATGTTGGAAGGGTCATAACCAATAGTATCATATTACCTTTTGAACTTTTAGAAGTACTTCCTAATTCAGTCCTGCGAACACCCCCTCCCCTTCCCACCTTCACACATCTGTCAGGTACTCCCACCCACGGGAGCCCACCTATTGGAGCAGGCAGTCCCTGAGCAGCCCCAGCCCCGTCGAGACAGAAATGGACCTTCTGGTTCTTCGAGAGAGAGCCAGACGAGGCATCCGCAACAACGGTTACGATGTGAGTGTGCAGCGAGCGCATGCAACATCTTTCTATGGTACCAGGCCTACGCACGTCATAGCATAAAGATTGTTTAGGCTCATGGTTTTTTGAATGGTCCAATTGCATAAAAATTGACAGTGACTCACTTGAATTTCACCACCTTGATAATTTAAAATGTTTGATTCTGTTACAAACCACATTTATAGAGACTCAAGTCTGGCCTTTAAACCACACTTACACTGAGAGACGCACCTTCATACAGGATGTGATATGATGAAAACCCAAGTGGTGGCAACACAGTAAATCACTGCTACTTTGCCCTCAGTGATAATCTTCTCACTGCATAGTATTTAAAAAATGTAAACCTAACTATCCTTCTTTTGAACTCATTGACTCTGCGGCTCTATGAGCTCACAACCAGATGTTACCAACTTAACTGATATCTGGAAAAACAACGGAACCAAATGAATAAAGAAAGAAAAGGTAAATTGAGAAAGCACAGAAATGAATAAAAGATAAGGTTGCAGAAGTCGGAAAAAGGAAGACAGAGAGGAACATAAAACATTGGGGGTTGCAGGAGTGACTGAAGTAGTTTCCTGCTGCCTCTTGGCTGTAGCAACAGAGCTACCTTGCTGAATGTCAATGGCTGCATATGATTTACAGCCCATCCATGGATTCAGATGACTGATGGATAAGAGTTCCTAGGCTTGGATCGGGAAAACTAGGAAGGACTGTTGAAGCAGAACAGGCCTTTATGTATGTGTGTGTGTGTGTGTGTGTGTGTGTGTGTGTGTGTGTGTGTGTGTGTGTGTGTGTGTAATTCTTAAAAAGGCAGTGTTTTTGGCATACTGTAAAAAAAAAAGTGGATTTTGCTCCAACTGACATGGATAAGGGAATAATGTTTTTAAAAAAACATTTTTTTTTTACTCGAAACCTGTTTTATTAGTTTGTTGGTTTTCTTGTTTTTTTTTAAATTCCAATTATTTTGCGGTACACTTTCACACCAAATCTTTCATAACAAAAGCAAAGATATCGGTCTCCCAAGTACAGTTATTTCTCTGTTGTAACAATGTTTCCTGCCAATGAATTGTACACCATTTAAGACAGTGGTGTCAAACTCTGGCCCTGAGGGCCAAGTCTGGTCCGTTTTATGTGACCCGCGAAAGCACATCAAACATGTCAATTTACATCATGCTTCCTAAAATCTGTACCAAAATTTCAGTTGATCATTTTATCATGAACAACTGATAAAAAATATTTTGGTATCAAATAACAAATTAATATAAATGCTGTTATTCCTGCAAACTAGTCACTCTGTAACCACCATGAAAATTATTAAAGTTGTTTTGTGACCTTACACACATATCCTACCTACCCTGGTCGATGCGGTTTGATTGACATTTTTCAACTGGAAAACTAATATAAATTGTGCAATTGAATTGGCTGGTGCTTTTTAGAGGCTGATATAATGAACACAGACAATTTAGCAACTATCATTGTCAAGGATACTGATCCCGCCACCCTCGTTTCACTTTGCAGGGTGAACCAGAGCCATTTGAGGAAACCAATGTTGACCATCTAATCAGCTCTCTTGGCTATGGAGGTGGATCTACTGGCACAGGAAATGGTAGCCTCGGGGTGAAGGCTCACCGCGGCTCTGACTCCTCCACACTTAGCTCTCAGCCATCCATTGACGACGTCCGCACACAGATGCATATGTTGCTTGGCAACGCCTTCAGCCTGGCATCCCCGGACCATGACCCGCCTTCCCCTCCTACCAAGTAAATTTGCTTTACATAATGTTTTTTTGATGCAAATCATGTTGCACATCTGAAAGTTTTTCAATATTTTGCCAGTAAGAGAAAATATGAATATGCCTTCAGGCTGGATTGGAACTTTTTTTTTGTGTAAATATATGCAGAGTGTAAAGAGTATTTAAAGCTACTCCAGAACTAAACTGCTGTTGTGAAAGCGCTGTATAAATCAGGATGTATTGTATTGTATTAAAGTTTAAGCTTAACATTCAGTATGCTGTATAACAAGTGGAAACCCAGGAGATCATTTATAGTATGTTTCCCTCATTTATGAGTAGGCGCCACCATCACCACCACCACGTCCACAGCGCCTATAACCCGTCTCACACCAGCCACTACAGTGATGGAGTGACGAGTGCCCCTGGGACCATGAACCATCCCTGTGGAAACAGGCAGAGAAGCCTGGGCTATGAGGATGCGCACCAGTGTAGCCTGCCAAAACCTGTGAGTACATACATTAAGTGGAATAATCAGTCCATTTTCAATGTACCGCTTATCCTGTCCAGGGTGGTGGGGATCTGGAGCCTATCCCTGCCGACAATGGGGATAAAGCAGATTACAACCCATACTGGGCGACATGCACGGCAGGTTAATGGAACAGTCTGAAATCTAAATTGTCCCCAGGTGTTACTGTCAATGCGAATGGTTGTTTCTCTATGTGTGCCCTGCGATTGGCTGGCAACCAGTTCAGGGTGTACCCCACCTACTGCCCGAAATCAGCTGGAATAGGCTCCAGCGCGCCCCACAACCCTTGTGAGGATAAGCGCATCAGAAAATGGATGGATGGATGGATGGATGGATGGACAACCCAGACTGGTCACCAGTCAGTCACAGGGCACATATAAGAGACAGACAACTATTTGCACTGTTACTGAGCGGGTAAGGGAACCCACACTTTTTGCATGGGAGTCAGGCAACTGAAGTCCATCATCACTAATCTATTGTGATTGACTTTGGTGGTCCCATCGTAACTCATTAATGTCAAGGTCACTTAATGGTAAAGTTAATGGTTTTTAGCCATTGCATTCAATTATGTACAGTATATAATCAGTATAACTATTGAAGTAGATCAGGTCAGGTGGCAGGGTATTTGTGTCCAAATGTGGATGTGGTCATGTGGAAAATTCCTTTTATGCGATCAGTAAGTGCATTGCCAACAGCTGATTAAAAAGGGAGAGGCTTTACTGAGATTAAAGCAACCAATGCACCATTACCAATGAGTGCATGTGCACTACATATGAGTAGTATGGCATACTTTAGTATCTCTTGGGTTTTTGTATTGAATCCAGATGTTCAACAAGGTATATCTTGCATACATATGATGAAAAAACGCAGAATTTATGGTATATGTATAAAAAGTCATTACAATAACGCTACGTTTGCATTTGCAGGGTTTCCGGTTTACACAGCTCCCCGATATGGGCATTGGGTCTCCCCCACCGCTGGTCCCCTCAAGACCAGGACCTCCACCTGGACCTTCACTTCGACGGTATTACTTATCATGCCTAAGTGTAAAAATGGTTTCAAGCATTTCTGAGCACGGAGCGACCAGCATTTTTATTGAGCTCCAAGCTGACTCTAAGGGAGAACCCAGACACCCTGCACAGGAAACTCATTTCGGCCGCTTGTATCTGGGATCTCATCTCTTTCGGTCACGATCCACAGCTTGTGACCATAGGTGAGGGTAGGACCGTAGATCGACCGGTAAATCAAGCGCTTCGGCACAGCTCCTTCTTCACCATGACAGACGGATGCAAAGTCTGCATCACAGCAGACGCTGCACCGATCCACCTGTTGATCTCCCGCTCCATCCTGCCCTCTCTCATGAACCATACCTCAAGACGCTTAAACTCCTCCACTTGTGGTAAGATCCCATCTCCGACCCGGAGAGGGCACTCCAACATTTTCTGATCATCTACAAAAGGCACAGATGCAATACTGAAGGTCACCAAACCGGACCCCCTCAATGCCTCAGCTGCACCTAGAAATTCTGTCCATAAAGTTTATGAACAGAATCGGTGACAAAGGGCAGCCTTGGCGAAGTCCAACCCTAACTGGAAATAAATCCAACTGACTGCCGACAATGTGAACCAAACTCTGACATCGGTGGTATACGCCATACTCTCGAAGCACCCCTCACAGAACTCTCCGAGGGACACGGTCAAACGACTTCTCCAAGTCCACAAAGCACATGAAGACTGGTTGAGCGAATTCCCATGCACCCATCGAGGACCCTGCGAAGGGTGTCGAGCTTGTCCACTGTTCCATGGCCGGGACAAAAACCTGAATCTGAGGCTCAACTTCCCGACAGACCGTCCTCTCCAGCACCCCTGAATAGACCTTACCAGGGAGGTGAGGAGTATGATCCCTCTGTCGTCGGAACACACTCTCCGGTCCCCCGTTCTTAAAAAGAACCATCCCGGTCTGCCAATCCAGAGGCACTCTCCCCGATGACCATGCGATGTTACATGTGTAACCTGGCCCAAACGCAAATGCATGCAGAAATACTAACAATTGACAACAATAGTATTATTAGAGGGGAGTATGGGGTACCGAGCCCATTGATACGGGCTGTTCGGTCCCTATACTGCCGAGGTCAGAGTTTGGTTCGCATTGCCGGCAATAAGTCGGAATCGTTTCCAGTGAGGGTTGGACTCCGCCAAGGCTGCCCTTTGTCGCCGATTCTGTTCATTACCTTTATGGACAGAATTTCTAGGCGCAGCCGAAGCGTTGAGGGGGTCTGTTTTGGTAGCCTCAGTATTGCATCTCTGCTTTTTGCAGATGATGTGGTACTGTTGGCTCCTTCAAACAGGGCTCTCCAACTCTCACTGGAGCGTTTCGCAGCCGAGTGTGAAGCGGTTGGGATGAAAATTAGCACCTCCAAATCTGAAACCATGGTCCTCAGTCGGAAAAGGGTGGAGTGCCCACTCCGGGTCGGGGAGGAGATCTTGCCCCAAGTGGAGGAGTTTAAGTATCTTAGGGTCTTGTTCACGAATGAGGGCAGGAGGGAGCGAGAGATCGACAGGCGGATCGGTGCAGCGTCTGCTGTGATGCAGACTTTGCATCCGTCTGTCATGGTGAAGAAGGAGCTGTGCCGAAGCGCTTGATTTACCGGTCGATCTACGGTCCTACCCTCGAGGACGACCCAGGACACGCTGGAGAGACTATGTCACCCAGCTGGCCTGGGAACGCCTCGGGATCCCCCGGGGAGAGCCGGAAGAAGTAGCTAGGGAGAGGGAAGTCTGGACTTCCCTGCTAAAGCTGCTGCCCCCGCGACCCGGCCCCGGATAAGCGGTAGAAGATGGATGGATGGATGGATGGATAGTATTATTTGACATGATGTTCAGGGTGTACCACACCTGTCACCCTAAATTGTGCCTGGCTCCAGTACCCCATGAACTTTACCAAGACAAGATATCCAATTCATGGATGGATCCTAATTTTAGACCACAGGACCACACTTCAAACACTTGCATATGTATGTAAGTGTATATCCAAATGCATCATTGAGGGAAATCATGCCATCACACAAAGACTTGGAGTGAAGAAGTGTGCTCAAGAACAAACAGTGGAAAGAAGGTGCAGAATACAAAGCGGCTGAATTTAAATGAATGCCAGCAAGTTCAGGAAGGCAGACATGAAAGGAAATTACTAGGGGAAAAAAATGTGTCACTGGCCTTGTGTTGAACATGTTTGCCTCACCTGGTGAAGACTAATGAGGACAAGCTTTATCGAAAATGGATGGATGCACTTGTGCTGCTTAAAACAAGCATGTCACTTGGTGGGAGGGGGAAGACACATAACTTACTATTTTTCCTCTAACTCGCCCTAACTAACCCCACCTGATACCTCACGGAAATACATCTTCTTTCCAGTTCAACTCCAGATGTTAGCCTGAAGCCTCGAGTGTCTGAGGCCTCAGATCTGCAGGACCAGCAGCACAACGGCGCCCCCTACCTGCCACTATCTAGGACCACCTTCCCGGCGGTTACTGTTGATCAGTCCATCAGCACCTACTCAGGTAAGACAAGTGTTGAAAATAAAAGCAAGTGTGTCAACTTTTTGAAAGTTGTGTTACCATGCTGTTACTTTGTGAAATGTATCACATTTGGAACGCAGTCATTACGAAGGTCAGAAACTAGCTTCAATGGTTGGATGATTTTATGATCGGTGGAAAAAAAACACATGCACATGAACAAGTATACTTTCCTGTTCATCTTCTGTTGCCTATGGCATATAGTCATCTTTTTCGAGCCCCCAAAATACGAACATATTTTTTTTTGTTTATATGTATAATTTGTCTTCATTCAAAGTTGCTGTAAATACGTAATTATTGAAAGGGCTGCAAACGAATTGGAAAATGACACAGGGAAGAACATGTTAATGCTGACAGTGATTTTATGATACAACACCCCGCGCCCCCAATAAAAAAAAAAATCCATGTTTCTATGTCACAGGAAACCCAATAACAGCAGTGTATGCTATATCAGCTAACCATCCAGGCTACTCAGATTACTTCGTCATGTCACCACCATCTTCGTACCGTAGTCCATCCTGGATGTCCTACCCTCCTGAGCCAGAAGATCTTCCACGACAGTGGAATGACCCGCCTGTGAGACAACACATTTTGCTTGATTATGTGTTCTGGTACATGATACTGGACATGATCCACTGCGAGCCCAGTGAATGAAGCAATTCTTTTACCTCTTCCCAGCAGAGCTCACGACACCTCGAAACCATCTGCTGAAGGCCCACCACCATCCCCAAGCGGAAGCAATCAGTAGCTCTGTGAGTATGACAGCGGGTTGAGTGAACGCTGGCGCGTTTGGCCGCCGCTGCTCAATCCGCATTGTGTTTTATTGTTCCTGATTGTAAAGTGTCCTTGGGTGTTTTGAAAGGCGCTTATAAATAAAATGTATTATTATTATTATTATGATCACATCACCACTGCCAAGTTTCCTGAGTGACGCATTGAATGTGTGTTAGTTCATTGTAATTTATTTAAATGCTCAACGACATCATGACATTTCTGATGGAAACATCTACTCATATTGAGTGTCTGTCCGGTTGACAATGTAAGGGATGTTCCAGTCAAGACTTTTAGCCGCCGATACCGATCATCCATGAGTGGAAAGGGCCAAAACATTGAGAGAGAAAAAAGATTTTTTGGATTTACAGTCCAAAACCTCGGTTTTCGTCCATAATACATTCCAGAAGGCTGTTTGAAAACCGAATTGTTCGAAAACCGAAACCACGCTCTTTTTAAAATAAAAATGTTCTTTGAACACGTCTGCTCACAATGGAAAGCAACACGAGGAAGCGTCACTTCCTCGTGTAAGGAGGGCGAGAGGAGTGAAGTGACGCATTCAAGTGCGCTCAGTTTGTTCGATAACCGAAATTTGTTCGTCATCCGAGGCATAAAAAACTCGAAATTTTTGGTCGAAAACCGAATCGGACGAGAACCGAGACGTTCGAAAACCGAGGTTTGACTGTACTTAGCTCAAAAACATACATCTGTTGCACATGAGTAAAATGTAAACCGATGTAATGTTTTCGTGTTTTCCTCAAAAATAAACAAATGCTAAGTGTCAATTTAATACATTTTAATCATGTGCAATCAACCTCACAACTCTGAGCTAACTTGTTCTGTTGATTTGCATAACATTCAGATTAAATATGATCCAACAAAAACAATGAAGAAAATAATCACGCAGATCGTTCTCACGAAAATGTAGTCGAAGAATGTTGGGCAAACGTTCATATAGTAGGAGAAGGCATACGCTCGTGTTGTGCAACTTTTCTGCATTACTGTCCTACCCCAAAATCCGATTATGTCCTGAGAATAATCTTGATTGAAAACACAGAAGCCTGACTTACATTGTCACTGTCTGGGTCGCAGGTGTCTGTTTGGGTGGAAAGATGCTCTCTCTCTCTCTCTCTCTCTCTCTCTCTCTCTCTCTCTCCCTCCTTCTCTCTCTTCTCTTTCTGGATCCTGTCTCAATTTGTTCTTCACCAGTGGACCGCCGTCCTCCCACAGACTTTGTCCCTTTATCCATCTGCCCAGCTCTGCTTGCTGGACCGACAGCCCCGAGGCCTTTGTCATCAAGCCTTTGCTAAAAACTGATCCGCTCCATATGTCCCCTCACCTGGTCACAGATCTGCAGCCATATTTCTCTGCTCCCTGAGCCCCTGACCTCACCGGGCCCACCGTGGGTCACTTCTGAAATAGCCTGGCTGCTGTGTGGTGAACATTGTACAGTAAAAGTCCTTCACATTACTATATGGAGCGTGAATGGAGTGAAGCAGTGCCTCTCACAACAGACGTATGATGTGACCCTTCATTGGTCACATGGTAACCGTCACATGGCCAGCACGACACAGCACAATCATACTGCTCCATCGTCAGTCCGGTTGTGGACCAGGCAAGACCAGAAATGTAATCGGTTATTGACTTGACCCACGCTCATCTGGACCATCCTGGACTTGACCCTGAAGTCCACCACACAGCCAGGAGAGCCAGGCTGGAATAAAAACTCTGTTTCTTTCTTTCTTTCTTTTTTTTATTGAGTCCAAATGTCTTTGTGAAACTTCTGCCGCTGGTTATTGTGTGTTTTAAACTTAAGTGAGAGAAATCAAAAGAAAAATAGAAAAAAAAACATTGTCTTGATTGTCTCGATTTTGGGTTTTAGATATGTGCTTTTGTCTTTACATTTGTGCATTGATTATTGTATTAATGCGAGTGTTTACTCACTCACTGTATTGTCAAGGCAAAAAAAAAAAAATCTTTAAAACAGAACAACGGCAGCTTTGTGGTCCACATTTCTGTACTCAAAGATTCATTCTTTTTTTTTTATTTCTCTGAGTGAACAATGAAAACATGAATTGCACACAAAGCTCTGTCCATCATTTGCTTTTGAAGATTTGGTTGTTAACAACCAGGCCAAGCCGGACGGCAATTCGAATCTCACTCTGAGAGTTGTTTAACGATTGCAACGACTGGTGTTCTAGAAAACATTCGCCATGTGCGTCGGTTTTGAAGTGAAGACCTACCACCGATATATCAAATCACAAGTATTTTGGGGAGGAAAAAAAAAATCCATTGACTTCAAAGATGTCTACTTTGTAAGGACTTTTGCTTATTTTGGTCTGAAAGAGGAGACCGGTTGGCTGGATATTTAGTCACTGCACTAAGTTGTACCGCTGTTCAGGTCACCTTCTGGAACTGGAGAAGCTGTACATGTACCATTTTAATGTAGTGTATATAGCAGAGGATTTATTGAAGAAATTTATGCAATGTTGGGGAGATTCTTTTATTGGCATTGTTTGAAGGAGTTGTTCACTACATTTATGATGTTTTTTGTTTTTTTTGAATGAAACTCCTTGACTTTGTAAAGGATGTACACATTTCAACATCTCATCACATTGTTTACTTCAATATGATTACCTGAGAGACCACGTGATGTATTACATCATGATGTTCCACAAGGAGTTGAGTTCTGGCTGGGATACAGCAGAATAGGCTTGTAAAGTCTCTCCTCTCAAAGCTATTATAGCCATACCAGTCAACATATTACAATAATTTGTACAAGAATGTCACAGTCAAAATATTGACTCTTATTGTCTCTGTGGAGAACTAAATCCTGAGGACTCTGTACTACAAAAGAGCTCCGAATCAGCCAGATGGTCGCCAAAGGAGATAATAGCCATACTTTCTTCGCAAAGTGGAAATAAAATAGCCAGTATATACAATGCTTTGTCATCAAATACCAAAAGACCACTAAAAGAGAGTACACCGGATAGCACTTGACAAGGCAGGGGAGAGGAATGTCCACTAGAGGTAAATAGTAAAAAAGAGAGCAACCTATTAAATAGTTTTAAATGAAATTCGCACTTTTTGAAAAGTCTGGCAAAATCAATGCAAAAATGCTATTGTATAGCATTCAGTTTCTAAAGGAAATTGTATTATGTACAGGTAGTCTTAAATCGTGAGTCATAATATGAACATTAAATATATAAGTACATATACAGTACAATATACAAATTTTACAATGCAAATATTGCACAACACGCAAACACATATATATCCTTAATCATATTAAACTGTTTGCCCATCCAAAGCTAACAAAACAAAACAACAAAATGGCCTATGCATGGTATTTACAGTTGAAGTTATTTCTCGGAGCGTTGTGAGTGAGCTTGGAATATTTCAAAGTGTCAATGAAAATGTCAAACTAAACTAAAACGCAAAGACAAATAAAGTTTAGGAATATTTGCAATCAATCGCGCTATTACAAGTTGATGAGCAACCATTGTCACGTCATTCTTCATTTAATTTAGTCAAGGTGGTGTGTCAGTGGTGTTTACGCATTTAGTCATTTTAAGAAGGAGAATTGATGCTATGCTAATGATGAGTTGATGCGCAATGTATGTGCTTTACACTGGTTGTGGCGAGATGCGTGTATTTCGGACGGACCGGGATGAACAGAATATCAATCGATTTTTCTCACGGTTTTTTTTTTGGGGGGGGGCTCATATGTTTTTTGCTCTGACGTCATGGCGTCACTCTGGTTGTTGATGTCACAGTGACATAGAATGCTGTTGGATGTAGTAATGCAGAAAAGTTTTGGTGAATTCAAACAATAAAGAAGAATTACATTTCTTTCGAGGTTTTTTTTTTGTCATTTTGTTTTTCACAGGCGACCTTGGTGGACCACTAGAGGGAAGCATTCGCACATAGAAAGGACTTCAGCTCCCCCTCGCATCGTTTTGTTTCCATTTCCGTTGTCAGCTACAGAGAGTGAACTACGTTCATTCAAAGGGGCGGCCGTGTACTGCCCTGATTAAATTTCAAATAAACCATTAACAAAAGACAGAAACCTGCCCTTGCTGTGTAAATTACCGCTGTCCCGAGACAAAATAAGAGGTAGGTGAATTGAAAGTGATTGATAAATAATATTTGAAATAGCAACTAGTTCTTGCACACCCCTTAAATCATTCATGTCTTGATTACCAACTTGCATCCCAAATGTAATTGATAAAATAAGTTTCAAATCAAGCTTTTTTTCTACTCTATTTGGGGGGGCTAGGGTGATTTTGTCGATGTCTGCCTTCTGGGTGTTGTACAATCATTTTGTTGTTAATTAATAGTGATAGTAATAACTATCAGGGTTATAATACAGTACACCTCACTCAGCCACGCTCTCATTTTCTCCTTGTCCATCCAGCCCTTTTGATTGGCCTTAACGATGACTCCGACTATAATTTTTCTTTTCGGCAGTGTCATGGGCAGTTTCTGTCCATTACCGTAGCAACCACACACAACAGTGAAAAGACGATAGATTAATTGACCACTCTATATTGTCCCTCGGTGTGATTACGAGTGTGCATGGTACCACCTATTGACAAAGACAACTGGGATAAGCTCCACCACACCGGTAATGGATGGTGCATTTGCACCTTTGCGGGCCATTGTGGGAAGGAACGTAATGTTTTCCTGGCCCATGCTCACAGCACCCCTATTTGCTTCAATATAGCGGTAGCGCCTTATGACTTTGACGGCGTCAAACTCTTCAAAATACTGTATACTCATTCTCTGCTGGAATGAGTGAATATCAATGAGTGTACACTTTACGGAGCTATCATGATGGGCTAACTGTGTTGACAAAAGCAAAGCAATTTGGCAACCCAGTTCGGATTAACTGTATTAGCAGGTACTGTGTGTTTACAATATGCCTAGTGAGGACATAGTGGTGTGTGTTATTGCAGATGTTCACTTGGTATAGAAAATAAACATGCTAATATGAGCTGCTCATTTGCATCTGAGTTCATCCACCATTTAGCTGTTGGATGAGTTCATGTTGGGAATAGATGTACTTTACCGTTTTATTCACCCCATTACGACTTGATGTCCAGCATGCTGTAGCCTAAGGCTCACAGAAGGGAGCTTTTCTAACACAGGGCATACTGTTACTTCAACATCTTGCGCAACCTTCAACGTAATTGTTTTGTTATGTGTTCCGTCCTATATCATGCTACACTATTTTAAACTTTCACAGTTAACTATAGGCATGTATATGACTATATATTATTTTTGGCACAATGGTAATGGGTGTGTTTCTGGTAATGAATGAGCATTTTAACGTGGCAAAGAGCTAAAAAAAAAAAAAAAAGGTGATTTAGCATGATACAGGCCCTTTGATTCACACTTTTGATTGGCACTATGAGCACACTTCTCCTTCGTTGGATTAAGGCGGGTTCTTTTTCAGGTCGGCGGGCAAGGAATTGGAATAGGGAATTGTTAGTCCCAGTTTCAATTGATGCTCAAGACTCAATGCCCAACCCAACCCTTAACTCATGCACGCTTTGTAATTTTTCGAAATGGTTTACCTGGGGTGTGAGACACTGTTTCATAACATTAAATCGGGAGAATGATAGTTTTAATTTACATTTCTTTACCTGTAGGCAAGAGCAACATTAATTCTATCCTGAATAGACGATTAATACATTGTATATCAAACCAAACCTTGAAGAGTTTCTCCTGGCAAAGGGTTTCTGAAAACAATTGTAAATGGAGGTGTAGGCTTTTTTTTTTTTTTTTAATTCACCTTTTAAGAGAATGCATTGAAGATGACTGAAGATGTGGATCCGGAATACAGTAAAGTCCACAAGACACAGTCTGTGCTTTGAGACATCTACAATCAACATAATTAACCAAAATATGGGTCTTGTATTTGAGGTACGAATTTTTGTTGTTGTGGTTGGTTCAGCTGCATTGGAGTTATGTCGATTTTTTAAGACTTTGGCGCACGGTAGAAATGACGTGCCTGTGTTCTCCCAAACCAAAAATAGATTTCCCAGGTCAATGGCGGCCTCATAATCCTCACCAGAATATTGATCAGTAAAGGCCATGATGGCTGCTACTTGGGACATTGTGACATATGGGTGCCAATTATTTCAAAATCACTTTAATTCATTGACCTTGAGCGACATCTGCGACCAATAGAGTCGCATTGTATCTGTGTGCGTCACATTGTTGTCTAAGGAAGGAGCCTTTGGCAAGAGGAAACAGCTGTGAAAAAAACAGGCCATTGTGGTGTGAGTGTGGGTTCTAAAAGTAAACAGGAACAAACACTGAAATGGATTAAGAGTGGAAAGAAAATTGCAGGAAGTGGCAGAATAATTCCTCTGGAGAGAAGAAAGGGAATCCACAGTTTGCCTCTTAACAATATGAACTCGGCGTCCTTTTACCCCCTCTGGTCTTTTCTCTTACGTTCAGATTTTTAGTCTGATGACTCCTAGTAATTAACTTTCAGGCTCAATCTTCATATCTTTATTTCTGTTCTTTCCCTCCTTCTACCCATCTGTCTAATTTCCACTGCTTTCCTGCTGTGAGCCCATCAATATCTGTGACATTATCACATTGGCTCTTTCAGACGGCAGAGCAACATAAGGAAAATGAGGATCCGCCACATGCAGAGCGGGAGATGTCATATCAATAGTGATTAGCGCTGTGAACAGAATAAACCAAAACAGGAGCAATCCTGAGTACCAAAGAGAGACATACATTTCAATAATTTAGTGGTAAATCTATCCATTTTACTCTACAAATCATGAATGGAAAACACCTAAAGAGGATTTCATTTACAGTATATTAAAACCCAAGTACACGCTCCACCAAGATCACATCTTTTTTTTTCTTTTTAGCAAAGGAAATGGTTTATATGTAGACTAGAAGACAGGATTCATATTCTTTTTTTTTTTTTTTTTTTGCCAGTTGTCATCCAACATATAAGGAACGCAAACACATTTATTGAGCACTTATGAAATACAAGTCAAAATTTCTTACTCGCTTGTTGTGTTTAAAAAGAGGTTTAAAATTATAGGACAATAAAAATATATCATTCATGTATAGACAGGACAAACTGCACTGAATCTATTATTCTAGGGTTTTAGTTTATGAATAGGGGCATGTCTGTTCAGATTTTCCTTTTTTTTCTATTTATAGCAATTGTATTGAATAATGGGTCGATGTGTCGCATTTGTACAGTTATTTGAATATATGTAAAGAGAAGTGGGTTTTTTTTGTTCCCATTTGGGATAGATACTTGTACAAATTTATAACTAACCGATTTGTGTATTAACATGATATCATGATTTTTAATACAGTGATCCCTCGCTCTATTGCGGTTCGTTTAGCGCTGCTTCAGTGCATCACGTTTTTTTCCCCCCCAAAGTACTGTGCAGTCAAAACTCGGTTTTCGTCCATAATCCGTTCCAGAAGGCTGTTCGAAAACCGAAATTGGTCGAAAACCGAAACCACGCTCTTTTTAAAATAAAAATGTTTACTGAACACGTCTGCTCACGTCTGCTCACAAGGAAGCATCACTCCCTCGTCTACCCGACGAAGCGTCACTTCCTCGTGTAAGGAAGGCGAGAGGAGTCAAATGGTGCATTCGAGTGCGCTTAGTTTGTTCGAGAACCGAAATTTGTTCGTCATCCGAGGCATAAAAAACTCGAAATTTTTGGTTGAAACTGAATTGGACGAGAACCGAGACGTTCGAAAACCGAGGTTTGACTGTACTGTATTTGGAAAAAATTGTGTGTGTGTGTGTGTGTGTGTGTGTGTGTGTGTGTGTGTGTGTGTGTGTGTGTTGGTGAGCGAATGTCCCTGTGTGTGTGTGCGTGCATGTGTGAAAACTATGGAGCACTTATGGAAGCAGATAGTTTGTCCTTGATGTTCCTTTTCTGGAGAAAGGAGGTCATTCAAAAGTACTGTCTTTCAGGTGGATTTAGAAATATGATAAGACAGGAAGCAAAAAAAATTGATGACTTTGCTTTGGGATGACACTAGACAATTTCAAACTGCAAAGCTATTGAAAACACTATAAGCCTGTGAGGCCTTGAGCTTTTATAGAGCTCATAAAGCATGACAAAAAGGTGGCCCCAGAAAGGCTGACATCACTTCAGCATCTAAATAGGCACACACAAACTTGTGTGCAAAAGTGGGATTTTATTGGGATTGTGATGACAATCCAACACAGTGATTAAAGAACCAATGCAGTGAAATGTGGCATTATGAGTTCACAAGGAACAAGATTATTGTGTTGTATTGTGTTTTCCATTTTTAATGTTTGCATTGCAATTTTCCGTAATGTCTGCTTTGTTGCTCGGTTTCATTAGAACCACCAATCCCCCCCCCTCCCCCACTCACAACTGGCATATTCTGTCCATGTCAAATTTTCCATGATGTTTCCAAGCTTCTCCAGCCTACTTTCTGCCTCTGTGCTTAGGGTGTGGTCTTGTCTGCATGTCTCCTCATTGCTAATTCATCTCACCTGCATCGGAGTAGAAGCTCACGACACCTGGCTCCTCACCAAGAGTTCGCATACTATTGACTTAACGCAACTGCGACGGCAGCTACTCTTTTGGCAAGCCTGTTTAGTCAGAGCCAAATTTATTCCGTTGTCAGGACTCCTGGCAGTGTTCTACTCTTTGCATCTTGTCTCCACATGACACTTAAGTCTGCTTTCCGGACAGCTGACCTGTCAACGTGATACTCTGTGCTCTACGTTTTACATCTGGTGACCAGATTTGTACCTTTTGTTCAAATTAAAAACAGCAACACTAACATGAATCATTAGAAGAGAATAGAAGGCACATGCATTGTGGAGGAAATTGAATCCCAAAGGCCACAACGGTAGAAGTGATTCACAGGATAGCATTGCGCTACCTTAGTTCTTGGTCAGCCAGACAGTGAAACCAGACAGAACATGACTTTGCATTACCTTTTTCAGCCTCAAATATCCCACTGGTTATGTCTTGGCTAAATATCTTGAATGTTAAATGTGAAAAACTTATTGCAGATTAAATTGCAAGGTCAGTTTTTGTTTCATAAATGTGCCTATTGAATTTTTTTTCCCAAATATGTTTTGTTGAATGGAATAGGAAAACAACTGACATTTGCATTCAGGAAAGCAAAATATGGAACAAATTATTAACATAAATAAACATAAAACAAAACCCATAACTGAAACCACCCGACCTCCTGTTCTCCTGGAGGTACAGGTTGTTATGAAAATTGTCAATGGAAATCAGAAATAACGGAGTGCATTTCATAATAGAGACATCGCTTTGTCAGTGGCGGACAAGGGGCAACCAAATCTTATTTGATTGCGACTCACATTTTCTTAAAGCAAATGTTATCTTTTTGAGGTGGAGAGTCTTAAACCGTTCACAGAGACACAACCTAATATTAGGGGGCCTGATTCTTTTACCAAAATAACCAAATACGTTTTTTTTGGTTTTTTTTAAACGTAATCATGCCATTAGAAATAAATTGACTTTGCACTGTCTTGAAAGTAGACAAAGAGCCTGAATGATTGAATACATTTAAGATGTGGTCAGGTTCCAGGTGAATATTCAAGACATCAGAAAACGTCTGAAATACGTGCATTCAAAATATATCTTTGGACAAAGGGCGAAGCAATGGAGGAGGGTCGTCTCCGCCGATTTGCATTTGTCACATTGTTGCGATATACAGTCAAACCTCGGTTTTTGAACATCTCGGTTCTCATCCAATTAAAAAATTTCTAGTTTTTTATGCCTCGGATGACGAACAAATTTCGGTTCTCGAACAAACTGAGCGCACTTGAATGCACCATTTGACTCCTCTCGCCTTCCTTACACGAGGAAGTCACGCTTCCTCGTGTTGCTTTCCATTGTGAGCAGACGTGTTCAGTAAACATTTTGATTTTAAAAAGAGCGTGGTTTCGGTTTTCGACCAATTTCGGTTTTCGAACAGCCTTCTGGAACGGATTATGGACGAAAACCGAGGTTTGACTGTATCTGGAAATATCTTATGGAGTTTCGATTTTGAATAGTTGAGCCGAGGAATAACTCGGAAATTGAATGAGACAATTCCTCAAATTAATAAAGCGGGCTTAATTTAACTTCAGTAAGGCTTTCTCCACAGATCATATTAGGGATGTTCGTACCCATTTCATCTCCCCACACAGTTTTGATTTGAGTATTGTCAGGGAAGGTGGGTTGATAGCCATCAGGAAGTCGTAATAACGTGACAGCTTTCGATCAAAGTGCGTCTTAATCTCAAAGTCAATTGGGATTGTCAGGAGTCAGGTTGCATCAATGAAAACTGGGTTGCTGCTCATTCATTTGAATATTAAAGACAAAACGCAAACCTTTGGTATCCCCTATTGTGATCTCAGACCCCCGCTAAAAGAGGGGTTTGACATAGGACAAAACAATTATGTGAGGAGCAGACAATTAGCTGGTGGAGTACAAAATGTTCTGTTGCTTCTCGAAATGTCAACTCAATTAATGTGTTCCATGGTTGACACTTGGCTAAAACTATTTCAAAGCTGCCTTGAAAAAGAAGCACACACACTCATTAGGATGGCCAGCTGAGTGATTCTTTCTTTCTTTTACCTCTTGTTGATTTAGCCGCTTCCAACCCATCCCTTTTCTATATGTCTTGTCCTCATTAGATTTGCGGGTGAACTGAAGCCCATTCTAGCAGACATTGAGTAAGAGGAGGGGGTACACTCTGGACGGGTCACCAGTCAATTCCAGGATCTTCCTCCTTGTCTGAAAATCAGATGCCGCAGACAACTGCAAATTAAACTTTTGGCTTTTACCACGCTCGTGTCATTTTCTGCTCTCGGCTGTCACTCAGTCTTCCTTCCTCCTCCTCAAATCTAGATTGTTTTATTTTTAGTCTATTTCTCATCTAAGTCTCTGGAGTACTACCAATACAGTACTGCCCCACACTGCAGTGCTTGTTAAACTTGAGTGACAGTGAACTTTTTGTGTTGCGCATCAGGGCCGCAAGTAAGTATGCTCTTTCATGCTCTACCCAGTTTGTCACAAATAATTCATTATGTTTGACGAATATGATTGCAAGCTGTGGACAGTCAATATTTTTTTCCTAATTTGTCGATATACAAGTTTTTACATGATCTGTAAATCTGTGCTCCGGTGAGGATAGATGAGTATGGAGAAGTAGATGAACTGCCTTTATTGAAAGACTTTATGTTCTCAGTGGCCAGTTCAAAAGGCAACTACGTCTTTGGCTTTACATTGTCTTGCGTTTCAGTCTCTCTTATCCATCCATCCATCCATCCATTCACTTACACTTATCTGGGATTGGGTCGCAGGGGCAATAGCTTTAGCAGGCCACTTCTTCCAGCTCTTCACTGGGGATCCCATGGCATTCCCAGGCCAGCTGTGAGACATAGTCTCTCCAGCGTGTCCTGCGGTGGAACGGGCCCGGAACGCCTCACCAGGGAGGCGTTCAGGAGGCATCCTAATCAGATGCCCGAGCCACCTCATCTGGCTCCTCTCGACGTGAAAGTGAAGCGGCTCGAATCTGAACCCTTCTCGGATGATCAAGCTTCTCAACTTATCTCTAATAGAGAGCCTGGACACCCTACGGAGAAAACTAATTTTGGCCGCTTGTATCCTGGATCTCGTTCTTTCGGGCACGAACCATAGCTCGTGATTTTCGGTGAGGGTTGGAACGTAGATTGACCGGAAAATCGAGGGTTTGCCTTTGGGCTCAGCTCCTTCTTCACCATGATCTGCCTGTCAATCTCTTGCTCCATCCTGCCCTCACTTGTGAACAAGACACCAACATAGTTAAACTGCTCCACTTGGGATCAGATCCGATCCCCTACCCGGAGAAGGCAACGCCCCTGTTTTCCGACTGAGGACCATTGTTTCAGATTTGGAAGTGCCGATTTTCATCTCACACTCGGCTGCGAACTGCTCCAGTTAGAGTTGGAGAGCCCTGCCTGAAGAAGCCAACAGCACTGCATCATCTACAAAAAATCAGAAATGCAATACTGAGGCCACCACTGCGCTACAAATTCTGTCCAAAAAGGTTATTAACAGAACAGAATCGGCGACAAAGGGCAGCCTTGGCGGAGTCCAACCCTCACTGGAAACGATTCCGACTAACTGCCGGCAATGCAAACCAAACTCTGACATCGGTGGTATAGGGCCCGTATCAGGGCCTTCGATACCCCATGCCCCCGAAGCACCCCCCACAGAACTCCATGACAGACGCGGTCGAACCCCTTCTCCAAATCCGCAAAGCATATGTAGACTGGTTGGGCAAGCTCCCATGTACCCTTGAGGACCCTCCGAAGGGTGTAGACCTGGTCCACTATTCCACGGCAAGCACAAAAACCACATTGCTCCTCCTGAATCTGATACTCGATTTCCAGGCACAACTTCCTCTCCAGCACCACTGAATTCACTTTACCAGGGAGGCTGTGGAGTGTGATCCCTCCGCAGTCGGAACACACCCTTTGGTCCTCCTTTTTAAAAAAAAGGGACCCCCACCCTGGTCTGGCAATCCCGAGGCACTCTCCCTCATGACCATGCAATGTTGCGGAGGCATGGCAACCAGGACAGCCCCACAACATCCAGAGCCTTGAGGAATTCCGGACAGATTGTTCTTCCTCCTACTTCAACCACATATGTCAAATAACCCTTTTACCTTCTTTATATGAGGAGAATATAAAAATGCAAAATACAGCTCGAGTTGTTTTTTTTTTTTTGTAATGTGCCTCATACATTCACTGTGAGCCGATTGTGTGAGAGCAGTTTGCGATTGGGCATGCGTGCAGTTTATAGAGGAAAATTGCTGAGGGCTATGCTCAGTTGTTGTAGTTGTTAAGATGGTGCAAAGCAAGTTAAGAGTTCATTCAACTGAACCATAATGAATGCTTGTTTTCACATGGTAAGATATAGTGTTTGAATAATACAGTAACAGTAGTGACCCGCTGACCACACGATCCAGTTTAAAAACATTTTTATAGTAGGTTATCGACTGTCTCTCTTACACCTTTTATCTCTCATTTATGAACTGCCATTAATTTTCGAAAGGAAAAAACAGTGATCACCAAGCATCACCATTCATATTGAGTTAGCTGGATCCATTTTAAAAAGAAGTTTTCATTTCGGGGGGAAAAAGTAAGCAATTACTTACAATATCAACAAGTCAAGTTGTTCATGCATGAACTGAATTAAAATGTGAGAATTAGGAATGCGGTAGTCCATTGGAGGATATAGCGTAATTTTAATTTCCTTTAATAGAACCCTTTGGCTCACGCTTCCAGGATCTGCGCTTTATTACCCTCATGAATTTTGTTACTTAAGCTGTCAGGTTGACAAAAAACAAACAAACTTGGTGTGAGTATAACTCCAAGACGCAAAGTTGGAGAGTGTGTATCTGGCGTTGAATGGCTCTAAAAAATAGTCATTTAACAAGCCACCCTCATGATCATGCATTTTGAATGATGGCGGAATTTGCTGATTACCGTGTCACACAGTGTTTATGCTTTTCCTCTTACCACACCAGATGTTACAGATTGTTCACATTTTGTTGAGGACATTTCTGAATTCCAAGTCGTCGGGCCGTAAAACCGATTGTCGCGGATTTTTAAAAGAAATCCAATGTTAAAGGTTCCACTGTTCCTCAATCTAACTTCAGCTTTGACTGAAAGGACGCTGAATTACTGAGTCCTCACCTCAGTCAAGAGGGTAAGCAGCAGACCTTTGTCATGAATCCGTTTATTGCGCAAGGGTTCTTCCAGATGGGCTTCATCACACAGAGAGAGGCATGTGAAAACTGTTTACTTGAACAATCTCCAGCTCCATAGACCAGAACTCATCTCGATTATTTAAACCTGTGTTTAGACCCACACCCTCACACGTGTGCAGAACAAAAGTCCGAAGTACAAGAAAAAAAAATAATTTAGTGATGTTTATTTCCTGCTTTTTTTTTTACATATTGCTAAAAGAAATTCAGTCAGAGTTTAGCACTTTTTTTTATTCCTCTGAATAGAAGATTTGCCTCATGTCAAAAATGAACAAAACAGTGAACAATGGATCCTTCAAATAAACAAGCTCCAGCACACCTCAAGGTCCACAGCAAAGATAAGAGGTGAAATCCTGCATTTTCACAATGCTCTTTGACTTTTGTAATTTACTGCATTATAAAACGTGGCAGTGTGATGCACCACACACAGTACAAAATAGATCCTGAGAATCTTAAGGCAAGCACTCACACCTGTTAGTATGAGTGCATGATTACCTCAAATCAATTTGGAATTGTTACAGCTTCGAAAAGAAATTGGAAGGGATTTCACACACATGTACATTCATCCATCTATTATCCTCACAAGAGTCACGGGTGGAGTGGAGCCTATCCCAGCTGACTTTAGGGAGTAGGCGGAGTACACATAGACAAATAACCATTCACACTCACAGGCACACATAGGGAGAAGAGAGAGTGAACAATTAACCGACCATGCATAGTTTTGGAATGTGGGAAGAAACCAGAGTACCCAGGGAAAACCCACACAGGCACGGGGAAAACGTGCAAACTCCACAGAGGAAGATCGGCCGGCGCCGGATTCAAACTCATGCCCTCTGCAGTGACGCGGACGTGCTAACCAGTTGACGACCGCACCGTCCAATTTATATATATATACAGTCAAACCTCGGTTTTTGTCCATAATCCGTTCCAGAAGGCTGTTCAAAAACCGAAATTGTTCGAAAACCGAAACCACGCTCTTTTTAAAATAAAAATGTTGACTGAACACATCTGCTCACAATGGAAAGCAACACGAGGAAGCGTCACTTCCCGTGTAAGGAAGGCGAGAGGAGTCAAATGGTGCATTCAAGTGCGCTCAGTTTGTTCGAGAACCGAAATTTGTTCGTCATCCGAGGCATAAAAAAATTGAACTTTTTGGTCGAAAATCGAATTGGACGAGAACCGAGATGTTCGAAAACCGAGGTTTGACTGTATATATATATATATATATATATATATATATACACACACACACACTCTCTATAAGCGCACACCATATGATGTGTGAAACAGTATTTGTAGGGTTGAATTTAAGCAATTCAATTCTTCAATTTATTTTTTTAATGAAAATAAGTAGTATCGTAATCTCTTATAGCATTTAAAATTGTCATTAAAATGTGACAACACTGTTTCAACCTTTTTTCTTTAATGAAAAGAGTGATTGATGTCTTGCAACATTAGACTCGTTACATTTTTATATTGAATTTAAAAACAGTATTCTGCTGTCTTTGAACATTTGAATGTTTATTTGAAAAACTAATATTGGGGTCTCTTATAGCTTAGATTTTGTTTTTGTTTTCACGTTTTAATGAGAGTGGGTTTAATTTCATTATTGGAATATGTGACAGGGCGGACCAATAAAAAAAAATATATATATCGTCCAGCAGAGAGCAATTGGCCCTCGGGCAGGACTTTTGGACACCCGGAGTTCACAAGAAGTGTCTGCGAACAGCTGCAATAGCATCGCGTGTGTGTTAAGAGGGAGGAGACTCGCGCTGAGCCAAGGAGATAGGGGGTGTGCGCTACCTCATTGTCAGTTGTTGCCCCCCCCCCCCCCCCCCCCCCCGCCCCCCTTCCAGACACCTTTCCCTGATCCGGGATCAGCAGCAGCTTTCTCTCTTTCTCCCCCCTCTCTTTCACACTCACACTTCCTCACCAAAGCGCGCTTCCAGTCCACATGGAGCCATCCCATCCTCTTCACCTTCACCGCTGACTGACGCGCTGTTGTGGCGCGGCGTGGAAGTTTCTGTCCCCCCACCCCCCCCAAAAAAAGGAGCTTCACGACTTTTTCTTTTGACTTGACCCAAAAACGGTCACTGTGTAGTCCCCTCCGGGCTGCAGGCATCGACATGGCAATGTTTTTGTTGCTTTTGCAGTATTATATGCTGTCGAGTTTGGTTTGCAACGCGATCGCGTTCGTGGAGGAACCCTCCGGAGGTAGAGCGGACGGGTACTGCGGGCGGATTCTACGGGCACAGACCCTGGGGACCCGGCGGGATGGGCACCATGAGTTCCGCCTCAGAGTGGAAGGCGACCCGGAAGCCTACCAGCCCGGCAGCACCTATAGAGGTAAAACGGTGCGCGTTTTCTCCCACTACGTATTTGTGACGATCAAGTTCAAAAAAGTAGAAGGAAGTGAACTAAGTGTGCATTATTTATGTAACTATCGAGGAACACAATGCACATGCTCGCATAATCTAATAATACATGGTGATGTTCTCATTTTTTAAATGATTTTTTTTTTTTCATGTTTTATAAACAAATTCTTGTCTCGTATGTTCTTTATTATGACTTGCTTTTTTTCCCCCACATAAGACAAGAATAGCTTACTGTTCAACAGCATCGCCTTTGGGGGTTGTTTGAAACACGAATGCCTCTGTGTGAAGTTTCATGCACGTTCTCACATCAGGATTGCTTAGGGGTTTCCAGGTATTCCTCTCACGTTCTAAAAATGTTAGTTGAAAACTCTAGTTTGCCCATAGGTGTGATTGTGAATATGAGTGTGAATGGTTATTTGTCTAGGGCGGCCCGGTAGTCCAGTGGTTAGCACGTCGGCTTCACAGTGCTGAGGTACCGGGTTCAAATCCAGCTCCGGCCTCCCTGTGTGGAGTTTGCATGTTCTCCCCGGGCTTGCGTGGGTTTTCTCCGGGTGCTCCGGTTTCCTCCCACATTCCAAAAACATGCATGGCAGGCTCGTTGGGCACTCTAAATTGTCCCTAGGTATGAGTGTGAGCGTGGATGGTTGTTCGTCTCTGTGTGCCCTGCGATTGGCTGGCAACCAATTCAGGGTGTCCCCCGCCTACTGCCCGAAGACTGCTGGGATGGGCTCCAGCGCCCCCCGCGACCCTAGCGAGGATGAAGCGGTTCGGAAAATGGATGGATGGATGGGGTTATTTGTCTATGTGTGCTCTGGGATTGGCTAGTGACCAGATCAAGGGGGTACCCCTCCCCTCGCCCAGAGTCAGCTGGCATGTAGGCACCAGCTCATGCACAACCCTAAGAGGTCGAACATCTGACCAGAAAATAAGTGGAAGCTTGTGGATTTAAAAAGAATATAAAATGAACGCCACCAGTGAACTCTCGTTCATACCGTTCTTACTTTGTGCCCTGTATCCAGAACAGAAGCTGTTTCATCACAGTAGTTTTCTCAAAGTAATAGTGCACATTTAGCAGCAATTTAAAATTGCATGAATAATCCACTTTTACACTTCTATTGTTTACTTTACCATTCCTTTTAAACATTGCCTTCACATGCACATGTGGGTTAAATATATAGTATCCATCCCGGGTAATGGGTTCATGGTCACCCTATTTTGCTTTTTTTTTTTGTGCAATTCATAACTATTTAATACTTCCGCCTGTTTATTATGGATGTCATGCCACTGTCTATTTTGTTTACTGTCAACACATTCAGGGATCTGTACATTGTTACGCTGCTTGCACAACATATATGTTGTATGCATTAGTCTTGCTCTCTCAATACAGTATGTGCTTAAATGTGTTTGTATTATATTGTGCTTTAAAATCATACCTAGGGTCTATTTAAATAGGCTATTTTTCTATCGCGGGCTTCACATTGCAGGGAGGGTTTGGAATGAAACCCCCCACAATAGAGGGGGGGGGGGAATTATTGTATACAGTATTATAATTGATGTCAGATTCTTCCACTCAATCCATCAAACTCTTGTCGGGAGAGTTGTCTACTGAGTGTTCTGAATGCTGACCTATATTCACTTCCTCACCTCTTCCTGACAACAAGTAGATGTACACACACAAATGTGCGCACAACAGAAGATCAGTCAAATATCTGGCTTCAATTATGCTGACTCAGTGGATTCAACCTTCAAAACATCCTGCTCCAAGATGTCTTTAATACTGAGCAGTTAATCGGCACAGATCCAGGATTTTTACTTTCGCAGGGTGAAAGGGGGGCCTGACTGATAGATTGGGGGGGGGGGGGGGGGGCTGAGAAAATAATTTATGGATATCTTTTACAATATCATTTAAAATGCTGGGGTGGGATGTCTGCTTCACATTGCAGTATGCAATGTTGGATTCCGGCTCCGGCCGTCCTGTGTGGAGTTTGCATGTTCTCCCCGTACCTATGTGGGTTTTCCTCTGGAACTCTGGCTTCTTCCCACATTCCAAAAACATGCACTGCAGGTTAATGGAAGACTCTTAATTTATCCTCACAAGGGTCGCGGGGGGTGCTGGAGCCTATCCCAGCTGTCTCCGGGCAGTAGGCGGGGGACACCCTGAACCGGTTGCCAGCCAATCGCAGGGCACACAGAAATGAACAACGATTCGCGCTCACACTTACACCTAGGGACAATTTGGAGTGTTAAATCAGCCTGCCATCCATGCTTTTTGAAATGTGGGAGGAAACCGGAGGACCCGGAGAAAAGCCACGGGGGAGAACGTGCAAACTCCACACAGGAAGGCCAGAGCTGGAATTGAACCCGGTACCTCTGCACTGTGAAGCCGACGTCATTAAATAAATTTAAGAAAACACAAATAACCAGTGGCAGGGAAAAAAATCCCAATCAAAATATGTGGTTGTTCAATTTATGAATAGGGTGAAATGCAAATATTTACATTGAATACAATTGGGTTTAATGTAATATTTAGAAATACTTACCATTTAACTCGAATTTTGGCAACACAAGTTTGTCATCCTATTCATGAGTTACCGTTGAATTCAACTGTGGCGACTTCGTCTGAACACTGGGTGGCACCTAGACATGATTGTCTTTGACAGAAGATTAAGAAAACTCATGAAGAAGAAATAATGATGTCATGTTGGTTACTGTTGCGCTGTGTGCTACTGTGTTAAAAAGTCAATCAAAAATACATACGGGACTGAGCTAAATGCCCGGTACAGGCCCAGATCGCGACCCTATTGTTTTTGCAACGATCAAAGGCTTTTATCTGCGCCGAGCGGCAGCAAAGATAGATGCCCATGATCATGGGAATGTTAGTGGGGTTACTCACTCTCTATCACTTCAGCGATCATCGAGCCATTAGCTTGTTACAAAAGCAAGAGCGCATCAATCAACCTGATAGGTAGCAGCCCAGCTCATCGACGTCGGTGCCAGCCGTTCAAGGCAATGTAATCGCAGTGAAAATAGGCCATAACTTGCTCATTTCACAACCTATTTTCATGAAACATACTTTTATGTCAACACAAAAGCGTGTGCTGTTAATACAGAAAATTCATGTTGGATTTTTGTTTTGTTTTGTTTGTTTTTCTGACTGTTACGAACATGGAAAGCAGCAACCCTTTGCCCCGATGAGCTTTAACGTCGCTCAGGGCTCGGGCATGTCACACGTACTTATTTTACATATCTATGGTTCCCAGAATGAATTGTGTGGTGCATTGCAGTTAATTAATGATGTTACAGTCAAACCTCTGTTTTCGTCCATCATCCGTTCCAGAAGGCTGTTCGAAAACCGAAATTGTTCGAAAATCGAAACCACGCTCTTTTTAAAATAAAAATGTTTACTGAACACGTCTGCTCATAATGGAAAGCAACACGAGGAAGCGTCACTTTCTCATCTACCCAAGGAAGCGTCACTTCCTCGTGTAAGGAAGGCGAGAGGAGTCAAATGGTGCATTCAAGTGCGCTCAGTTTGTTCGAGAACCGAAATTTGTTCATCATCTGAGGAATAAAAAACTCAAAATCGTTGGTCGAAAACCGAATTGGACGAGAACCGAGATGTTCGAAAACCAAGGTTTGACTGTATATGGATTTTATTCCTTGTCATCTGTGTTTGTGTTAGCAATAGTTGAAGGTGCCATATTGAACACATTCATATTTAATATATGTTGCACTTAAAAAAACCAAAACGTTTTCTTTAAAGCAAACCGTAACTTCATTTGCTGAGCATCGCATGTAACTATCTTGCAGAATGATCATCTCTTTGAACTTGGCAACATGAATTTAAAAAAAAATCATGGTTATGTTAAAAGTACAGTGGCTATCTGGCGAATTTGTGGCAGCTTTCAATTCAGACAGCCTGTACTTATTCTTCAACTTCACCAAATCATCTCGCGGGTCAGATTACACCTGTTTCCGTACATAATCCCGACAGCTAACTGTATGTTTGACCCCCCTGTTCTTGATTCATATTATTAGCTTGAGAGAACAATGTTACAGCATAAAGTGAGGGAACTGCCGTATATTTTAACAGTTTGTCGCCTCATCTCCTCGAAGAGCTCATATTCAGTCTCATTCCTATTTTGCAATTTGGGTGAAATGAGGTCTCAAATTAGATACCAGATACATCGAAACCTGCTAAAGATGCCTCGTGACTATTGTTTGTCCTCTGAACACTGCAGCGTTTATACATAATGAAAATGATTAATCAACGTTTTTACTCAAAATTGTGAGCTGACAACAAACTGCGTTTATTTGTTCATTCTTTTCACATTTCTCTCAGATTTTCAAGGTGTCCTTTACTTCCACAGTGAGATGCTCAGTCCCCATTTACAGTGCTCATTCTTCCACATCATACTGATGCTGACAGGAATGTTGTTTTCCCGCCAGCATCATTCAGGGTGATCCTGCATCATTGCAGCGTGACCCTGATGTGTCAATGTAGTAAAGCCTCTTTACTGCTCAGTGTGTCCAAGGTGTTAATACACACTCTCCGTCCTCCCCACAGTGATCCTCTTGGCAACCAGCCCTGCATATTTCAGAGGTTTTACCCTCATTGCACTGAAGGAGGGCAGGGAGGGTACCACAGATGAAGACTACACCGGCCAGTTCCAGGTGAGACACAGGAAGGGAATGTGTCCAATTTGAATTTTTGAGATTTCAGATGGATGAACTTGCATGCCTGCGGAAGGATGGCTCTTCTGTGAAATGTTGGGAAGAAGCTAAAATATTGTCATGTGTTTAGTGCAGCTCGACTGTGTGAGGCAGGCAAGGCGTTCTTCCAGATGAATAACAGATATTAGTTCTAGTGGAAGACGGAAGGGAGGAGAGGGAGGGTTGTGAGAAAGAGGAAGTTGTGGTAGATAAAGAGGTAAATAGAGAGCGCTTCAGTGGGCGCAAGCCAGACATGGGAGATATTTTGCCAAGTAGCAACACAGCCCCGGTTGAGAAGTTGAGAGTCACTGAGCAGAAAGACTTTCTCAATTACCTCCTGTGTAGTGTAAAC
The DNA here is from genome assembly GCA_018466805.1 of Hippocampus abdominalis. NCBI lineage: Eukaryota > Metazoa > Chordata > Actinopteri > Syngnathiformes > Syngnathidae > Hippocampus > Hippocampus abdominalis. The sequence continues at coordinate 9,883,618 of CM031697.1, read as the reverse complement.
AGGAACACACATCTGTGGTGGTGTTTCTAAATGCTGGCCATAACAAGACTCGAAGCAAAGAGCTTATTTTATGGTGCCAGGAACTCGGAAACCAAAGCCTCTGTTCTCTATTCCACCATCTCTATGTGTTATTCTTTCCATTTTTACATTCTTTTGTCGTTTCAAAATCTCACACACTGTTTCCCTCAAGTGCTTTTGCTGAAAAAGAATCTATGTTTACAATCACGATTACATGTTGTATACATGAATGACTGCAAGCAGGAGGTCTTGCTTATGAAACCATTTTGACTCATTCAGTACCAGCCAATTCGAGACCAAGTCTGAAAAGACTTTTAAAAACGTCTTTGGGAGTGAATGAGTTAAAAAACTTGAAAAAGGACTGCCACCTTCACAAAGCCTCTTTAGTGTCCGTGAATGTCCGTGAGTCATTGCTTTTAAGTTTTTGATGGCATCATTGAAATTTCTGTCATGCTTGTAAATGCCTCCGTACAAAGTCAATATTGCACTGAAGCTTGATGAGACGAAATGAACTGAATCGAAATCGCAATATCTCTCAGAAAAAAACACAATGCTATCTTTTCCTCAAATCATTTGCAGTCTGCGATCTCTCGATCCGCCCCACATGCACACAGTGTTGTGAGTCCTGTTTCTTTGATGGTCCAGAATAGTTGCTAATTATGTGCGTATATTCTGTTTGTGGTTCATATTTTACCAGGTGATGCGTACCTAACGGTTTTCATTAACTGTTAGGAGCCATTCGTCGGTAAATGAGGTGACAGTATTAAATGGCTTTGACTACCTCGAACGTAGAAAAGTGTGATCCAAGTTATCCATTGTTGTCATCATGTTGGAGTGACAAGTTATTGTAAAAAGTGTTACATTTGGGTGGAAACAGTTGCCATGTTCAAGAGAAATTGGTGTCTTTGAACAATATTTGATAATAAAACATAATTTCTATTCACACTTATGTATCACAACGACCTATTAATTGGCGTTAGCAAATATTAGTAGTCAGTCTGCTTGCAGTCAGATGGAAGTAGTATTTGGTGTTTTGTTGTTTTTGTTCCTGATTGTAAAGTGTCCTTGGGTGTCTTAAAAGGCGCTTATAAATAAAATTGTACAAACATTGACCATAGCCAACACGGCTATTCGGAATGTACCGAAGAAGAAAGCAATGCTCTGATTTTGAACAGGTAGATCAAGGAAAACCGCAGCAGTTGACAAAAGAAGTACCGTGACAGCTGCAAAGATGAAACAGGTGTTAGTAATATCAGACCTCCAGAGGGCAGGAGTTTAGATAGCATAATCTACCGTTCTCAGAAAACTTCATGAACTAAAGTATAGACTTTACAGTAGAAGAAGCAATCTGAACATTAGCAAGATGAACAGGACAGCCACGAGGTAATTTGAGTCATACCTGTCAACTTGTGCGTTTTCCCCGTATTTTATACGTTTTTTTTTTTTTATCGTTTCAAATCATGTATGGCGTATTACAACTTTTATACAGGGAAAAACAAAACAATTGTGAACTGATCTCACAAAGACCATGTTGGCTCAAATCCAGATCGTCTCACCGGTAGCCAACGACAATGCCGTCGTCGATCGCTACTATTGTCTCGGCAAACCAGCAAAAGTAATCCTCAATCGGATATTTTTTTTCATCGCTGCGTATGGTCGGATTGATAAAGCATGATGTGCGCATGCGCGGTAAGCCGTTGTACGGGTTTTTGTTGCTTTGTAATAATCATTTATAAGGGCAGCTATTAGCCGAGGTTGACAGGTATGTTGAGTAAACTTGTTTTTTTCAGAAGTGTGCATCCAAACTAGTAGCCCTTCGCATTCAAGCGTAGCCAAGAAGTTGCTCTCACGTTCAAAAAGATCGGTGAGCCTTGGTTTAAAGATTATAATTGCCATGGAGAGGAGGGCCCCTTGGATATTGCTACAGGCACACTTAATCGGAATTTAAAACTCGTGGAAAAAGTGAAATGTTTTAGGATGATTTTATTCATCTACTAAGCTGTCCTCTAACAGTCATATCAAAATGATAATTAGATGAGCTTCAGGATGAAAGTGACAGTTTGGCTCAAACGAGCTTCACTTTTTTTAAAAATTTGAAATCAGCTGATTGTTATAATAATTATGTTAGACAAAGTTAAATAGAAGTTAATGTCTGCGACACTTCATTAAAAAAAAAAACTCCCGCAGCCACTTCTGCTGTAAAGACAACACCGCTACGCTAACGCTGCACAGTCTGTCTGCTCGCACTCCGTTTGATCTTGGCGAATTCTGGCACCGTATATTTCTTTTATTTCATTAACTGCACGTCATGACTGATCATCACTTGTCAATAACGTATTACACACATCTACATAATACATTTTATTTGTAATCACCTTTGGAGTTCCTCAGGGCAACTGTCCATTAATAAAACAACATGAAACGCAGAATTTGACAGAGGAAATAAACAATCAGTAAAAATACATGGCAGTGGAATTAAAGACAGTGGGTGGACTTGAACAGGTCGGTTTTGAGTTTCGATTTTAAAGTGGTGAAAGAACTGCGTGACATGTGGGGGGTCTGGTGGCAATCACTTTGAGAACTAGGGTGCGCTCTGTTCTCTGTTCATTTTAATCCGGTTTAACGGCCTTTGTTTGTAACTGAGTAATTTTGTTCTTATGTAAACGGTAAATGTTCGCAAGGAGACGTGTCGTCTCCCTGTGTGTTTTTCCCAGACATCCTTACATTCGGGTGGGACATGGGTCATATTTATCTAGGGCAGCAACATGTTATTGCTCAGGGAGACAAACGGAGCATATTTGGATAAGCGGCGAGATGAGCAGACTTGATATATTATCCAGCACAAATGATCAAGGATTCTAGTTTAGCACGGGATAAACAAACATAATCGTTATAAAGTGCCTCATCCAAGGCAAAGGTTTCAGATCAAGGCAAACACGCAAAGCTTAACAGAACTTTGAGGGCTTTGAGGACTCGCCTTTGTTGGCTGTGTGCAGGGATTGGAAAGATGTTGAGCCGATAAGAAAGATAATCACACCCAAATGTGATCCGAAAGTAATTATTTTCTCGCTAAGTACCCAAACACCAAACACACAATAATGTTCTGGATGCTCAGTCGTGCACCTCGCTTTCTTTTATATCATTAAGACTTCACAAGGACGGGTTTATGCTTATTTATGACCTTTCAGTGAACAACGCTGTTGTTTTCTCTTCATATTTACATAAATATTACCATGCTTTGCACAGATCTGAGTATTAAATATTCATTAGAAGACGATTGGTGTGAGGCAACTTTATTCCATCACCTTAGTTTGCCTGTTACCGTAGTATCATTATTCATCAACACATCTTGCTACTCTGACCACATTCTCAATTTTTAAATTATTTACATACACATAGAGTAGGTATAAAAAATATACACACACACGTGTTCAAATATTAAAAGTGAGACCCAGATAAAGCGTTTCAAAGTTTTTAACTTTAATAACTGAGATAATATGGTGGCAGCATCATGCTTTGGGGCTGTTCTTCTTAAGATGGAACTTGGGAACTTGGGACTTAGTCAAGGTGGAGGGCGTTCTGAGCAGTTCCAAATACCAGTCAGTGTGAGCACAAAACCTTCAGACTGCTGCTAAGAAGCAGGAAAAAAAAATGTCCCGAAAAGCCTAGAGGAACATCTGAAGTTTATTTGGGGTTAATCAGTGGCATTTTAAATGTTCTCACATGTGTGCTGACTCGCATTAAACGAAAGTGAAGGGAGATGCGAAGGTGAGGTGGGCTCCACAGATCAGTCTGTCAGTTCTTGGGCTTTGGAGCTGGACGACACAGGTTCAATCACACTAACTATGGTAAAAAAAAAAAAAGGCAGCTGGTTGTTGGAAAGGTGCTCGTCTGCTCTCTCTGGCAATTCTCGGGGTGCCTTTGAGCAAGGCATCATCCCCACCATGCCAGCTGAAGTGGCTCTTCACTCTGAATCTCCCCTTGCATACCTGCATATGTGCGCCCCTAACTGGTCTCCCATATAAGAGAGACCGCAGCCTACTGTGTACGCGTTAACACAAACTGATGAAAACTCACAAGAGATGAGAGAAATTCAATTCCCAACTGTTCGGAAATGGATTGGGGCACTAAAATAGCTCCCGGAATTATGATATACAGGTAGTATTTGAGTAGCACAGGGTTCACCAATGTGGTGCCCCGGGGCACCAGTTAGCCTCCAAGGACCACACTAGTAGGCTGCGGGCCTGTTTGACAAATGGTTCGGCAGTGAAGACACATTGTGATTTTCTAGTAACGTTGTAAAAGTGAATTGTAAACACTGTTGGGGAAATAAAGTGTTACATATACACTCAAACCTCAGTTTTCGTCCATAATCCGTTCCAGAAGGCTGTTCGAAAACCGAAATAGTTCGAAAAACGAAACCACGCTCTTTTTAAAATAAAAATGGTTATTGAACACGTCTGCTCACAATGGAAAGCAACACGAGGAAGCGTCACTTCCTCGTGTAAGGAAGGCGAGAGGAGTCAAATGGTGCATTCAAGTGCGCTCAGTTTGTTCGAGAACCGAAATTTGTTCGTCATCCGAGGCATAAAAAACTCAAAATATTTGGTCAAAACCCGAATATGTAAAAAATAAATACTGTAGATTAATTCAGTTGAACATTAGTATGCTTCAGAAAACATTTATGTCAGAATTTTTTTAGGGCATTTACAGTCAAACCTCGGTTTTCGTTGATAATCCGTTCCAGAAGACTGTTCGAAAACCGAAATTGTTCGAAAACCGAGACCACGCTCTTTTTAAAATAAAAATGTTTACTGAACACGTCTGCTCACAATGGAAAGCAACACAAGGAAGCATCACTTCCTCGTCTACCCGAGGAAGCGTCACTTCCTGGTGTAAGGAAGGCCAGAGGAGTCAAATGGTGCATTCAAGCGCGCTCAGTTTGTTCGAGAACCGAAATTTGTTCGTCATCCGAAGCAGAAAAAACACGAAATTTTTGGTCGAAAACCGAATTTGTCGAAAACCGAGACGTTCGAAAGCCGAGGTTTGACTGTAATATGTATCCGTTTCCTGATTACTGCAAGAAAGACTGGCTGCAGCCACCATTCTCAGCCACTCCTCCCTGCACCCTTGCAGAAGTGCTTTATTTCAAACAACAATAACACACAATCGGAAAAGTCTGACATCAACTGGCATGTTGTTTTTAATGTAGCACAGTTTCATTTTGCAAAAGTTCAACATGTCTTCTCCCTTGTGAAAGTACAACTTGAAGAGCACCGCCATTTCTTTCTTCTTATCACGTCCTCTCCCATGATGATGACATACGGTAAAAAAAAATGATACGACACTGTCCAGACACAAATTTCATTTCACAGTTTCACTGTGTAGCTCTGGCACTTCTCCATGCTGATTTACTATAGTAAAAGCTCCTCCTCGTGAGCATTTTTGACAAACGTCCTTTAAGAAAAGACATGTTTTACCAGCTACCAGCGTTATTCAGTACGCGTCGAAAAAATACGTGAGTCTGCTCTTTAAGAAACGTACAAAACTCTCAACAAGTTGCACAAAAGTAAGTCACGTGCAGTCGTTTTTAAGAAAAGGCTGACATTGTTTGAAGTACATTAAGAGTACTCACTGTTGTCTTTTGCATATAGTCAAATGAGCGTCTCCTTAGTAAGTTTTAAGGAAGGCTGACATTATTTGAAGTACAGTCATACCTCGGTTTTCGACCATAATCCGTTCCAGAAGGCTGTTCGAAAACCGATTTGTTCGAAAACCGAAACCACGCTCTATTTAAAAAAAATCTTTATTGAACACGTCTGCTCAGGAATGAAACGCTACCCGAGGAAGCGTGTAAGGAAGGCGAGAGGAGTCAAGTAGTGCATTCAGGTGTGCTCAGTTTGTTTGAGAACCGAATTTCGGTCGTCATCCGAGGCATAAAAAACTCGAAAATTTTGGTCGAAAACCGATTTGGTCGAGAACAGAGACGTTCGAAAACCGAGGTTTGACTGTATATTAAGAGTAGTCACTGTTGTCTTCCGCGTATAGTCAAATGAGCGTCTGTTAAGTGTGCAATAAATGACGTTTCCAGGCTTTTGACAGTGGGGAGCATGTGCTGGAAATGGTGGGTGCAGGAAGACACAATTATTGTGAGAAATCATTAACATATTCACTGTCTTCATACAAATCAATTTCATACATTATTAATGATCACATATAAATGTAGTTTAAGCAAATGCGTTATTTCAGAAGTGTGTATCAAAGTGTCAAACCCTTTGCATTAATCCGTCCCCAAGAAGTTGTCTACGCTCAGTTTCGAAAAAGTTGGTGAACACTGGTGTAACATTTTTTTAAAAAACTGAAAATAAATCAATATCTTCAATATCATGGTTTAAGCCCTCTTTGTTATTTGTGGCACCACAATGCCCTACTCGTGAAGCCCGGATTTCCTCGTGGAATTTTGCACTAAACGCAGGGCTTTGATTGAAGGAAAGCTCAAGGCAAAATGTCGGTGCCCCGAGGTCTTCATCGAGACGCTGTCACTATTAAAAGTCAGCTCATTCTTAAGTGTCGACGTGGCATTTCAATCTGTCTGCGTCTCTGCCTGTGATTTTACTCTGGAAAGTTTCATTTTAAGAATTGATTTTACTTTTTTTTTTTTTCATATATTCAATTCAATCCTGTGTCACTGCTTTTGATTTGATTATAAAGATACATTGTGTTTACACGTACACAATAACAATAAAAACCGATGCCATTGTGGACCGTATCATTCTTATCTGTTTTCTCCTGGGATCTTGGGTGTGCGTCTGAGCCCTCTTTTGCCTCCAGCTTTGCTTCTTTGTGTGTGTGTGTGTGTGTGTTTTTGCGCTAGTGTTTGAACAAGGTCTGAGTTTGCTTGTGCAGGCACTCTGAAGCCTCTGTGTTTACCGTCTCAACAGAGAGCGCGAGACTGAGAGAGATTGAGATAGACAAACCGTGGACACACACAGACATGCCAGCCTCTGCAGTGAAAACAAACGCTCCTTTGCCAGCCTCCCACACCTCCCCCATTGCCTTCTCAATCTGCATCTTTTTTTTCGTTTGAACTTCAGTCTGTCACACATTCGTATCGGGATAAAAAAGTGTGGCAAGCCAATTCGGAGTAGAACATCAGTGACTGCTTCTGTGTGATATAGTCTGACGATATGGAACACTATTTGTGTGACTTTTTTTTCTCCACAAGTTGGCTGCATATTCTTCAGTCGGGGAAACTCATTTCCTCGTTAGGTGTGACCAAATCAGACAGATTTGAGTGCTCACTTGGAAGCTTTTCGAAATATGCCTACTCACTCAATATACTGTTGCCTCCTGACACTGAGGTGGGGGTGGGGGCGATCTCACTTTGACTTTTCTTATGTCATTATCTTTGCTTATTATTTTCTTGAGTTTCAAATTGATGGACATATCAACTTTTCCATTCATTACCGTATTGGCCCGAATATAAGATGGTGTTTTTTGCATTAAAATAAGACTGAAAAAGTGGGGGTCGTCTTATACTCGGGGTCTAGACATTATACCCATTCACGACGCTAGATAGCGCCAGATATTATCCAAGCGAATGCTGAACTTGACTTCCCAGGCCAAAGTGAACCCCTGTCAGGAAGAATAAAAAAGAAACGTAGTGACAATCTGGAGAAAAGTGGGTCGAAGATCGGCCAGATTAACCGGCAGTTGAGGAGAAGTTATGATGTAATTTACATTTCAAAAACCAGAAGCCATTCATTTACGAATGTAATTGCACTTTAGATTTGAATGAGGCAAAACAACATGCTTTTTCTTTCAAATATATTGTTATCATCATTTGTTTCAGATGTCCTGTCATTATTTTCTGTATAAAAATTAATTTGGTGTTCAAAAAGTCTTTTTTCAAACTTGAGTCCTGAAAAAGAGGGGGTCGTCTTATAATCAGGGCCATTTTATATTCGGGCCAATACGGTAGTTTGAGTTTTACGCATGAAAAACCCTATTTACAGAAGAACGTTTGGTCCATGCATCCAACTATCCATTTTCTAAACTGTTTATCCTGCTCAGTGTTACAGAGGAAGCAGGAATCTGTCACAGCAGAGGTAGAATGGATGTGGATTACACCCGAGCCTGAATGCCAGTCAATCAGAAGACAATTGTGAATTGGGCATTGACCGGGAATCGAACCCACACTAGCTTTGTGTAAGGAAGCCACTATCCTACCCACCGCATGGATTTACATCTTCAGTTCCTGGCTTGTGATTCACTGGGGGCGGTAAGAAAGCTTGCACCCCCAAGGCTGAAATAAAGCAGCAAAGACACAAACAGGGAGGGCAACATTATGTCATGCCTTTGGCTTTCTGGTGGTCCGTATGGTGTGGGTACTTCAATGCGCTTTGACTTTTTTTGCGGTAGGCAATTCCCACATACGGTGAGAAGGAATTTGAAAGCACCACTTAAGAGTCTGCCCAGCTTTATTATCAAGAGAAAATGTGGACCAGTTTTGCCGGGGGTGGGAAAGACTAATCTGCGCATAGGAGGATGGGCAAACTTGGCGTCTTTACATAAATTAGCCAATTTGTGACAACATAATTTGCAAAATTCAGAATGCCTCCCTCACAAACACGTTTTCAGACATCCTGTAGGCACCCCAGAGACCCAACTAACTGTATACGAGCAGTTAAAAAGAATATATTCCGTATGTCCCCTTCAAGAGTTGCATCTGCTCGAAAATGTTGTGGTTTTTGCCCTCCACAAATTGCTGTGGAAATACTGTAAGATCAGTAGTTCATACAGTTCATTCAAAATCCTTTCGATGTTAGGCCATTACTTGTAAGTGAAACTCAATCATATTACACAGGTATGTATATGTAGAGTCTAAGAAAACAAAAACAAAGTTTTGCTTAACCGTGTCAGCATTTACAGTAAATCTGCTAAGCTTGTCGAGGTTGCAAGAAGAGACGTTTTCCTTTTTGTGGCACATATACTTGGGCCACAGGGGCTAATCTTCTTTAATTAAATAGACTGCATATGACAGTTCGTCCAGCAGCAAAAACCACCACTTCCGTAAGGATCAAAGTTGAGTGGATGAGCGTATGTGTGTTGATGTGTTATCCTCTTTCCATACCTTTCCGTCGGCCAGTGTTGCAGGTTTATGTGGGGAGACAAAATTAACCTTTTTTCTCAGTTAAAATGATGGTGTTCTGAATGCCCCTCTTTTCCTGTCCTGGGGTTGTTTATTAGGTCTGAATTAGGGCAGCTTTCGAGAGTTATTGCCCGGTAGTAAACATCATTGAGGATCCATTGCACAAGGGTATCATTCTGAACGTGAGAATCCAATTCCCTATGACCAACACAACTATTCACAATCCAAAATCATTACATTCATTGTCTGTGTCTCATTTCACTTTTCATCAGGATGCTTGCTTCTGTTTTTCTTTCTTTATTTCCAAGTCTAATTTTCCTCTTGTGCATTTCTCCCTCCTTTACTGCCTGCAACTCGTTCTTGTCAATCCTCAGCTCGCTTTGTGTTTCTCTTCGAATGCCTTTGAGCCCCTTATTTGTGCCTACTTTTGACTGACATAGCTTTAGGCTTAGTGACACAAAGTAAAGCAATGGATTGAATAGAAAGGCATAGGCAGGTCAACACTGAAGTCCAGGACCATGTTTACATTTGCCTGAATGTGTGTTTCCAGTCTGCTGTATATACGTTGTGCATTTGTACGTGCATGTCTGTTTGTGTGATACAGAGAAGAGCTCTTGGTTTGTGGGTGTCTTTGCATGGTAAAAGAAGGAAAATGACAAAGGAGAGAACGTTATCAGTGACACAAGACTCTTTGTGTCCTTTGTGGACATTTGGGTGATGTGTGCAGTTGGAGAAGGTCGGGGGTGAACATTTGGGTCAGTCTGTGTGAGTGTGTGTCTGCCTGCGTACGTATCCTTAAGAAAAGCTTCAACAACCACAGGGACTTGGATATAAGTCTGTAAAATACCTGGAGAGGACCTCACATAGCAGCTTGAAAATATACACACTTCACGTTTGACTGCGGGGCGGCCCGGTAGTCCAGTGGTTAGCACGTCGGCTTCACAGTGCAGAGGTACCAGGTTCGATCCCAGCTCCGGCCTCCCTGTGTGGAGTTTGCATGTTCTCCCCAGGCTTGCGTGGGTTTTCTCCGGGTGCTCCGGTTTCCTCCCACATTCCAAAAACATGCATGGCAGGCTCGTTGGGCACTCTAAATTGTCCCTAGGTGTGAGTGTGGGCGTGGATGGTTGTTCGTCTCTGTGTGCCCTGCGATTGGCTGGCAACCAATTCAGGGTGTCCCCCGCCTACTGCCCGAAGACTGCTGGGATAGGCTCCAGCACCCCCCGCGACCCTAGTGAGGATCAAGCGGTTCGGAAAATGGATGGATGGATGGACGTTTGACTGCCAGCTTCTCTCTAACCTCCTGAATAATAATTTAAAAAAAAAAGACACATATTTTAACCATCAATGCGATAATCTGGAATAATGGTTTGTCATTTCTTACTTTAGTTGCTGTCCGGTCACAGTAAAACTTTGGAGATTGATGACTAGCATTAGTCATAAAACTTTTTTTGTTTTTTCAAATTTATGGACATATAGTGAGATGACTTGCGGTACAGATAAAACATGATCATTCCATAAATGACGGAAATTAAGTCCTTAAAATGTAATTCCAAGTACGTACTATAAATGCCCGACGCTTAATTTGATGAAAATTGGAAAGTGTAATTATTTTCTGTATAATAATTAATTTGGTGTTCTAAAAGTCTTTTTTCAAACTTGAGTCTTGAAAAAGAGGGGGGCGTCTTATAATCAGGGCCGTCTTATATTCCGGCCAATACGGTTTATTCTGCCTTTTTTTTTTTTTAGATCATCGATGAAGAGGACACACAGTTCATGACCAACTGTCCCCCGGCGGTGACGGAGAGCACGCCTCGCAGACGCACCAGGATACAGGTTTACTGGACAGCGCCACCTACAGGAAGTGGTTGTGTCATCCTCAAGTAAGTTTTTTGTTCCATTAGTTTTTCTCCCCCCCCCCCCCCCCAAATCCTATCACAAACAACAGCAAGAAAACTATCACTGGGGGAGTTGACTTTTGATTGATTTTGCCTCAGAGTCTGGCATTTGCTCATTTATACGAAGAGGAATTTAATGATTGATACTTTCATTAGATACTCAAGCTGCCATCGCACCAATTCATTTTAATTTACAGAGGCATGAATTGAATGTGCAATCGGAATCATCTCACCTACGATATGTCTCGTCATTATACTTTCCCTTAATAACGGCGCATTATTTTCTCTCAACACTTGGAGTTTAACTAGCATTACCACTGTTTGCAAGAACAGTTTAAGTGCGGGTGACATGTATTTTATCTCTATGAAGGTTATGTATTGAATAATATGACTAGATGAGAAAACTGTCCTTATCCCTGTTATTGCTTCTTCCAAATAGTGGTACATCCAAAGCACAATCCAATATTCATTGTAAATTGGTTGTCATCATCGAACCTCTATTAACATTGCAGGCGACATTTGATCATTTCACGTTCAGAAAATAGTTAATTATGACAAAAGACATGACCACTGCCTACTGAAAGTAAATGACACTTAAATAAAGACTATACAATGCCGCCGTGTTTACAGCGTTCCACTTTTCCCACATTTTGTTGGGTTTCATCCTCAACCCAAAATGTAATACAGTCAAACCTCGGTTTTCGAACGTCTCGGTTCTCGACCAAATTGGTTTTCGACCAAAACGTTTGAGTTTTTTTATGCCTCGGATGACGAACAAATTTCGGTTCTCGAACAAACTGAGCACACTTGAATGCACCATTTGACTCCTTTCGCCTTCCTTACACGAGGAAGTGACGCTTCCTGATATGATGCCACATGCTTGACACACCTATCTTTGGGTAGTTTTGTCGCCCGTCCCACTTTGCAGCTCTTCTCAATCTTCATCAGATTGCACGTGGCCTGTTGCTTCATGGCCATTTTCAGATCTCTCAATACAAGTCAGGATGCTGGCTGCCTCACTCAAGCATAATCGGAGGGTTAAATATGCGTTTCTTCACTTTCATCTGTTAAACTGATAGACAGAAACCTGTTGCAAGCTGCCTTTTCAATTGCCTGCCTTTCTCTGTCTTCATTGACAACTCTCGCTTTTCTCATCTGTGTGGTTTTCATCTCCTCACCTAAATTCCAGAGAGAAATTCCATGACTCTCCCACAGCTGAGTGAGATGCACGAACATGCCTTTTTACCTCCTTGGTACACTCCCAGCTGTTAGTTTTAATTTATCTGCTGCTTTCTCTCTTGACAGATGGCATACTTCGATCTCAGTGTTTGTTGGACAATAAATCCTCCTCTGCAAAAAGGCACATCTGCTATGCAAATTCACCTCCAATTGCTGTCACTGTCCCTCATCAACAGGAACACAAAGATTCAGCATAACACCATGCAAGTTATGTTCCACTTCAGCCAAACTTCCTCTAACTTGGCTGTCCCTTTAACTTTTAAACTTGATGGATTTTTTTCCCCCCCAATGGCAAAGTCTTTTAAATCCCATTAATTATAAAAAGGAAGTATGTCCTTTGTAGCGCATCTGCGCCCCCATTAAGTATGGCGAAGCATTTGTTGAAGAAATGCCAACAAGGCACATTTTCAGACACATTTTTGGGAAAAAAGACCTTGACTGCACACAGAGAACACTCATTTTACATCAACATTTTACTTTAGTATGTTTTTCTCTGGGCAATCCAACAAATGTCTCAAATTATTCCTGGATGTTTTAAGAGCAACCTCCTCAATTCTTTGCGGCGTTCCAGTAAACTTTTCTCACTGGCTATGTCATTTTCAGACAAATTGGCTGTATTTGACACTAAAGTTGTACTTGACTTGATATAAAATAAGATTTTTTGTATTGCCACGTACGGTTTTGGAATGTAAGAGGAAACCAGAGCACCTGGAGAAACCCCACACAGGCATGGGGAGAACATGCAAACTCCACACGGGAATAAGGCTGGAGCCAGAATTGAACCATGCATTTTTGGACTGAGGCGGACTTGCTAACCAGTCAACTGTCCTGCCGCCACAAATCCAAAATACTTGAATAAATTTAATTATGGGACACAATCTACTCATCTGGTTCCAGAATCATGCATTTTTACTGAATAAATGTAGAAAGTTGACAAGAAACTTTGATTGATGTGCATGCGTTCATCCCATATGCTACTGCGCTTTACAACAAATACCGATTCCCATTCTTTAAACTCTTTTACTTGTTTAACTAGAATGACAATCACACAGTTGGATTATTATATGAAAACAGATTTGTTCACGCAGTTATCATTCATATGAATCTGGTATGACAGCGGAATTAGGATTTTACTCTCATGTTTTCTGATTATCAGAGCCCCCGAGCACTGCGGCGTTAACCTGACACGGCAGATTGATTGCTTCATAAATCCATCTGGGAAAGAGAAATTCTTTAGAGCAGGCACTAAAAAAGATGATGTTCTGTTTTTCAAATCCATTACCAGTCAATCAGATCAAAAATTAAGTTCTAACAATGCAAAGTAGTATCATAATATACACTAAGTCCGTTCAACCGGGGTGCAGACTGATTGTAAGTTATTTTTGCAGCCATAATTGGTTGAATCTCAAGCTTGGCAAGCCCAGTCGGTGAGCTCTTACAATTTGCCGTGCAAGGTGACTCCTATGGTATTTGGTGTTTTTTTGGTGTTTTTTTTTTGGTTGTACTGTATTTTTTGAAGTGGATTTTATGATGCGGCATTTCACTTCTTTTTTTTTCATCACAAACCACGTTTACGCATGAACTTGACCATGAACTTTGAGGCTAGCATGGGGATTGAAAATGTGTGGACCTCTGCCAGGGGCGAAAGATGTATGGCCCAATAAAGCGATAAAGATTTTTTTTTTTCTGGATCCAAAGAAACATACTGAAATAAGGCCCTAACTAAAGTTGTGTTGGTCATGAACATTTTCAACCATGCATACCCATTTTTTTTTGGGGGGGGGAAACTTAAGGAGGCTCGAGAGATGATCGTAAAACATTAAGCAAAGGTTCATCCATCCATTCTTTTTCTGTACTGCGCCAATTCTTATGGATCGTGGGGGAGCTCGAGCTAATCCCATTTGACACTGGTCAATAGGCACACTAAATTTTGTAATGATCGCTAGCCAATCAACCCAACAGCAATTCACACCCACATTCTCATCAATGCGCAAATTAGACTTTTCATCTGGCGTACTCTTCAAAAACTCATGAAAGCAGGCCAGAGCTGAGATTCCTAACCCGAAACTCAGAACTTTGAAAGGCTGACGTGCCAACGAGTAAGAACTCATGCCGCTGAAACAAATGTCATTGGCTAAAGAAAAAATAAGACCACGCTGAATTCGTTACATTTAACTATACATTTTGCTCCTCACACCGGAAGGGTTGCTTGCCTTTTTGAGTAATTTTAATTGAATCAAAAGATTTTGGGGGAAGAGGGTCAATAGGATTTTTTTGCAAAAGCTGTATATCTAAAATAAGCCGATTGTGAAGCATTCACCTCAATCTCTTGGCAGGTAAAAGAAGTCAGCAACTTTTAAACAACTCTCTCGATCAAGTGTTGTCTCTGCTCAACTCAGCTGCTGCCACTGGAACTCACTGAGCGCTCTTCTTTCTGCGCCTTGAGGGAGGAAGTCAAATGTCAGACCTTCCTCAGCTGGCTGTTGCCTTCCTTCACTTTTTTCAATCATTCCGTACAAGTGTCTACCTCCAAAGAAACAGCAAGTGCTGACTCTGCCCAAGGGAATGATGAAGTTGGTGCTTGGTTTCACTAGTTTGGAAAACTTTTTTTACGACAAAATCAGTTTTTTGTTGTTGTTGTTGCTGTTGGGTTTTTTGTTGGCCGTTTGTGTCCTTCTTTCTTCAAACAGATGGTTGAATTGAAGTGGGATTAACTTTGAAAATGTGTTCAAACGGGATCTGGAACACAGTGACATCAGTGAAAACTTTCCCTGTTCAGACGCTTGTTGAAATTATGAATTTGCTCATTATCATGCCAATTACAGAACATTTACAAAAACCCGCAAGTAGGAACTCGCAATATTAATACACACAAAGACGGAGAGACAGTCAGAGGCGCGCACTCACACACACACACATACACACACACACACACAAAGGAATGCTTCATATCCTTGAAAGAATAGGTTTTCTTCAACTTTATTGTGAAGTAACAATACATTACGGCCTATTGTAAGACGTTGAAAACAGAAAGAAATGTGTGTGACAAGAAATAGAGCACAAATGTGGCAGGGATCCATTAAAAAATAAATATTTGAAAATAACCTCCAGCTGTTTTATATTCCATCATCTTATGAGTTGGCACGTTGAGTGTCTGTTCTGTGTATCTATTAGTTGCTTCAACCCCGCTGTTAGGAAACCGCACAGGCACACAACGTTATTACTTGATAGTACAAGTTTTGGTGTTGCCCCCCCCCCCCCCCCCCAAAAAAAAAGTAACCCTTATGAAAAACGTTTGAATTGAGCAAGCGATGGTTTATTTTCATTGGACACGTATGGGCTTTGCAATCTATGAGAGCGAACGTCGCTACCGACAAGACTAGCATTAGCATCTAGCTTCGTTGTGCTCAGCTCAGCAGTTGGAGAACTTTGATGAAATAGTTTCAGATTTCCATCCATTTTCCGAACCGCTTGATCCTCACTAGGGTCGCGGGGGGGTGCTGGAGCCTATCCCAGCTGTCTTCGGGCAGTAGGCGGGGGACACCCTGAATCAGTTGCCAGCCAATCGCAGGGCACACAGAGACGAACAACCATCCACGCCCACACTCACACCTAGGGACAATTTAGAGTGTCCAATCAGCCTGCCATGCATGTTTTTGGAATGTGGGACGAAATCGGAGCACCGGGAGAAAACCCACGCAGGCCCGGGGAGAACATGCAAACTCCACACGGAGCTGGAATCGAACCCGGTACCTCTGCACTGTGAAGCCGACGTGCTAACCACTGGACTACCGGGCCGCCAGTTTCAGATTTTTTTAGATTAAATAGTTTCAGAATGGGTGACAGTTGCTTTCCGGATTCCTACCAAACATTGAAGTTTGTCCGTTGTACAAATGTCAGTCTTGTATTTCTTAAATTATTCATGTATTTACTGTAGCGGATAGCGTCACTCCAGATTTCTTCGTTTTCAAGTTTACTCGGTTGCCACCCAGTGTTCAGATATTTCAGAAATTACAGTTGAAAACTGGTTAAATCGTAACTCTTAATTAAAAAAAACAACTCAACAGATTAATGGATTATTTACAAAATAATGGTAGCTAAAGTTCTAAAATTAAAAAAATTACACCAAATTTATCTTATCAGTATCAGCCTTAAATACATTTTGATTTGAATTTTTTTTTTGTATGTCCTATTTTTGATAATTTAGCTGCCTGAATTAAATGAATACATGAAAAAGAAAATGTGCTGCAGTTGGTCGTTCCTGAAAAAGTTTTTTGTTGGAAAAAACAAACCAAAAAAATTGAATAAGTGTTCGTCTCAGTCCAGTCACTTTCATAAGTGACTTGAATGGAATGGATGGTCACTGCTTTGGTCCTTAGTCACGGAAAGATTTACTCATTTTAAACAACATTTAAAAAGAAATGTGTGAGCTGTGAGTTTATCCAGACTGCTTGTTATCATTGAGGTGTGCTAAGTGTTAGCAGGCTAGCCCTACACCCGCAACTTGTAAATAAATACTAATTACTGTCATGAATAACCCACAGCTTTATTATTCAAACACCATACACACAAACAAACACATGTCTGTTCCCGGTTGGTGTCACTGCGGCTTCCTCTGGCATTCCAAAATCTTGCATATTAAACATCCAAAAGAAACATATAAAAATTCAAATTGTATCGATTTTTGTTGTTTCATTTTTTGAAACATATTTGGAATTGGTAGTCATCCAAAATTAATTAAAAGTATTCAAGTTACATTACATTAATATTATGGTACTTGGATTATGTTACTAACTACATTTTTTAAGGGGTAACAGATAACTTTTATCCAAATACATTTTTAAAGCAACCCTCCCTACCCTGCCCAAAAGTAACATTTTTAGTATTCTTCCCTGACCCACAATTGTAAACGTTTTTGCACAGTAGGTCATTGAGAGTCATTCTAAAAGTCTCCAGCCTAATGCTCCAACAAAGAGATGGTGAGGTGTAGACGTGAGAGGAATTGTCAGATGCCACTTAAAGCAATAAAGGAGTCATTATTTCACTGAGGTTTTGAAGCCATCAACAATTCCTTCTCTTTTTGTTCTGTGATCAATACTTATATCTCCGTCTGCATTAAGTCTGAAGAGTTTAGAACACGTCAACAGTTCAGCTCACAGTTTGCTGTCACTGGGCGAGCTGACAGTTTGTTGACTTTCCTTTGGTTCTTGCAGCAACAGCATGAGAATACTGATAGCGAGACTGAGCAGAACATTGCCATGAGACGAAAATGGACAAAAATTTAGAGAGAGGGAGTGGACTTATATATAGTGCTTGTACAAGTTTCTTTGAACTTGGGTTGGAAAACTTGTCATTCCTCTCTCAATGTCCTTTGGCTATTTTTTTGCTACCCACCCATGTAGGAAGACTTTTCTTTCAGAGCATATTTGGATGAACTCAACCTCAACTGCCAGAAGGACACTATGACCTTTTAAACATTCACAAACACTTAGAAGATCATATGCTGTGTGGACTGTGAGGAATTTATTTTGGGAAGCACAAAGTACTGTATACAAGATTGAAGCCAAAGTATGAAAACTTTCGGTTCCAAATGTCGAAAAAAAAGCTTCTTCTTTACAGAGTTCCACTTCATCCCTTACGGCTGGATTAAAGTTCATTTTTATTCAGTTTGTTTTTTTTACAGTTCTCCCATGACCAGATTACATAATGTAGTGGTTGGGACTCAATATTCTCTAGTATTGAGGTCAGAATAAATTTTGCCTGAGCTGAATCTACAAATACTCTTACATGTACAGTGTATCAAATATTATAGTTGTTGTTGAAATAACGCAAGTAAAAATTATTGAATGATTCTTAAATGGGTGGCAGCAACCTGGATTTGAACATGAAATCTGTCATTTCAGGACAAGAAAACACACCTGAATAAAAATCGCATGCTATGCATACATTGGCCGCTTCATATTATTTCATATCCTTGTGTGTCCATGTTACAACATGGTATATTTGCATCAAAAGAGGTCACACAAATGGCCTTTTAAAAACCTTTATTTTTCTTAAACAACGATAGATTATTTTTCTTTTCCCTCCCCCAAACAATGCCGAACGCAGCCAGTTGCTTAGTAGCATCCGAGAACCTCTCAGGCTCTCGTTGTCACATGAGGCCAATTTGCCGACAAGCTTCAGCTTCACCGCAGTGCAGTACAGCCTTTGGAAAACAGTTTGTTGCGTGTTTCAAAGTTTGGGAAAAACAGTAATGCCTTATAGTCTGGAAATTACGGTAATTGATCATGTAAGATCATTCTATGTATCCAGCTAAACCAACCTTTTTTTTGTACCTTGGATTGGTTTCAGCTTTTTTTTTTTTTTTTTAATGGACAGGCATGGAAACAAATAAACACTAACTATTCAAACTGGTCGCCACAGTTCCAGAAAATCCTGCTTCACAAACACGTTACGTCGGAAATGGAAGCAAGGTAGTCAGTGCTTTTTTGGCAGTTTTATAGAAGGCCTCAGTTGCCACATATTATATTTTGCAGAGCATGCTCAACATTTACAGCTAATAATGTTAAGGCCATGGTATCACTTTCAAGTTGCACCATCATTTCGAAACATGTCAGGAATGCTGATACAAGGTGCAAAGTTTAATCAAAGTTGAATGTAATATCATTTATTTTTAGTTTGTACAAAGAATTCAGGCTGGAAAAGGTAATGACGGTTATATGAGAGAAGTTGCTTGTTAGTGCGATATGCTGTGATTGACTTATAATCTGATGAGTCGACTAAAAAACAAACATGGAACCGGTTGGCTGGTCTCTCGATGCCATTGACTAAATTTTATCGACGAGAAGAGCAGGCAGAGGGGAGCCTACTTGCCCCTCGGGGACTTTTGCTGCTGGGTGCACCCTAGATCCCTGGAGGAGGTGGAGAATGGTGTGCCTGTCAACACTGTCCGCTGAGGATGTGGAAGACATCTACATTATTGGCCTTCTGATAACAGGTATGCTGCTGTTTGGCGTTAGCAGCTTCCTGATCTATCGAAAAATTCAACCGACGGGAGCGGCTCTATTGGAAGAGGCTGCCGGTCTAAGGATGGCAAAGTGCGGATGTCCAACACTCAGACTCAGACTGTGCTCAACCGCAAACTGATGCGGCTTTGGAACGGCACTGCAAGATGGCAACAACTTGGAGAAACTGTAATCCGTGCTCAAATATTGAAAGAAATCGCGGATTTGGCTGATCGACACCACTTAAGAGACAAAAGCCACGGACTCAATGCTGTCTTAAATTGTTTGGCAGCCTGCTACTAAAACAACATCTGCTATCTCGACCTTCCCCTGATGAAAGTACGCATGGAAGCTAGTGCCCTACCATCACCCCCTCCTTCTCGGCCATAGACTGATAAGGCAGGGCTGTCTCCATGAGGTGACCTTGACATGCCCACACAACCAGACAATAACACGCGCATACACTCCCTTGTATCACCGCCTTCATTGTTTATGTCTTGTGACCTGTTATAATTGTCATATGCTTGTGCAGGAGTTTTTTTGCCTAACTCAAACTATCCTCAAAATGAGGATAGTTCGAGCGTGTTTTTTTTTTTCCCCTCTCCTTCCCTTGTGGTTTCTTCCGACTTCCGGGCTGAGTGAATGCTGGCGCGTTTGGCTGCCGCTGCTCAACCCGTTTGGTGTTTTGTTGTTTTGTTCCCGATTGTAAAGTGTCCTTGGGTGTCTTGAAAGGCGCTTATAAATAAAATGTATTATTATTATTACTGTATTTTTCGCACTACAAGGTGCTTTGAAGTATAAGGCTCACCTTCAATGAATGGCCCATTTAAAAACTGTTTTCATATAGAAGGTGCACCGCCTGATAAGGCGCATAGAACAGAAGCTATCATAGCGGCTTCGGTTGCATTTTACATCCACTAGATGGAGCTATGCTAAAGGGATGACAATACAATACAGCTTTATTGATATAAAGCTTTCACAACCGCTGCAGCTGTAACAAAGCGCTTTACAGAACATTTAAAATACTATGTCCAAGAAATCAGAATATTGATCCATATATAAGGCACATCGGATTATAAAGCGCACTGTCGGCTTTTGAGAAAATGGAATGCTTTTAGGTGCGCCTTATAGTGCGGAAAATAATGTATCACAATAATAATTTGTGGCAGCCCGCGTTGAGAATTGTTATTGCATGGCCTACACGGACTGAGTGCTCAACTTTGTGCTCAACGTTATTCACATGGCGTGCATAAAACGTGCCAGGGAATGCAGAAAATGAAACCTGAATTAGAAATATGTGTTGTAACCAAATGAACCTCCTGCCACCCCCTCGCCACTCATTGCATTGACTGACTCCTTGAGGTTGCAGTTGAAGATATTGTACTACTTTGCACTGTAGTTTCCAATTCAAAATATTAAATGCATCATAGGAATAAGCGCATTTTGGATGGTGACATCTTGACAGACAGCTGGAGGATGCAATATTGGCAGGGTCAGTGATTTGTCTTACTCCTGACTTCACGTTGTCATCTGCAATCTAGAGTCAGGAATTATACGGGAATATCACTTGGCTTTTCTTTTTTTTTTGTTTTCCAAGGAAAAATAAGGAAAGACAGACATGACAGACATGTCACTCTAGCTGACAGTCCCAAGACACCATGACCACCTCCATTTTTTATTTTGATTTGAATTTTATTGGTGCATTGAGTGATTATATGACATGATGCACACAAATTGGCCATTAGCAACACTGAATATGTTATGGAGTCATCAATTGAAGCATGGTGATGTTGTGTATATTTCACTTTTGTTTTCAATTTCATGCCTTAGCAGTCACCCTATTGCACCATTTGCTCTGTTAGATTTATAGAAGCAATATAACTAATAACTTCACTATAATGTCTCCAGTTTCTCCCTTGTGTCCAGTCAATGTGTTTTTGCTCACTTTAATAACACCGTTTTATGTGTCTCTGCATGATCAAGTACAAGCACCCAAGACCCTGTTGCCACCATACGGACCTTTATGGCAAACATTTTAAGATCTCTAAATGCTAAATCGGATTCCCAGCTTTAGTGTGACACTGACTAAATGAACTGTTAATCACAATATGCTATTGTTTGTCCTTATCGGATATCTAGCACAGTGCATGTTGAGGCGAGTAATTTAGTTGTCAATGCACCAGATTAAACCGAAACGTTGAGGTTTGAGAACAAGTCATGACCAAAATTGAAAGAATGCAAGTCGAGAACAAGAATGGGGCAGGCAGGTAAAGTTGTGTTTTTGAATCGTAAAACATTTACACAAGCCTTGAGAAATGCACTATGAAACATGAGATATTCACATTCATATTAAGAGCACATATGCAGATAAAAAACAAACAAACAAACAAACAATCAACGCAGCTGTCATCTGTAAAATGAAGGTCGCCGCCAAGTAAAATCAGGGGTGTTCTGTACAGCAAAAGCATCCTCTCATAATGTCAGTGGGAACTCATTCAATTTCAAAAATATGACCCGGTACCTATAGGTACACATGTGTGTCTCGTTATGAGGCCCAATTTTCTTAACCCTTCTCCATTAGTGCTAAAGAGGTCAGACTGACAAAACATTCAGTGCAGATTTGTGACGCTTTGCGAATCTGCAGTGCAGTCAGTCGTGGATGGCATCCAAGTATTTTGTTGCTCTATCACAAAACACAATATTTGAATCACAGTCATTAAATTCACAAATCAATCATGCAAGAATTGACTGGTCCGAGAATAAATGCCATGTCAGAGTCAAGGCGCAGTTAAACTATAATTAATTACAAGACTGGGACCCTGAAAAATGGGTAAATCCAAACCAATCTTGAGCACAATAAGTAAATTAGGACCAAAGTATACTCCTTGCAAGTTGACATGGATTTGATGTTTTGCGGGTACACAACAACAATATTGTACTTGGAATGCCCTATTGGGCCTTATTTCTTCTTTGTCTTCAGAGCGAGCATTGTCCAGAAGAAAATCATCTATTTCCAGGACGAAGGCTCTCTTACCATCCGGCTATGCGAAAAAGGTAATGACAGCTGCCTATCATGGTCTTCCTCCTTGCTGCCCATACCCTTGACCACCGAATATGGGGCCAAGCTTTACCATGCCTCATTTTATTTCATGCCCGTACAGCATCTCCCGGTTTCTATGTGCCATTTTTTTAAAATTATGCCAAGAGAGGCAGACAGGAAAGCTTTGAGGGCATCTCCCGGGAGTCTGTGTTGAAATATTCTTTTGTGTTTTACCACAGAGCTGCATTTCAGCCTTCGGGTTGCAGGGCATACGCTGCTGAGTAAAATCCCTTTGTAACAATGCCACCTGTCTGTTTAAACATTGCCTTTGCATTTGGGGATTGGACTCTCTTATTTCTAAAAATGCTGATTCAAACAAGTGCGCAAAAAAATCCTCTTCTGACATGACAAAACTCAGAATGCCTTTTCTTTGTGTTTTGGGATGGTATCTTGACAAGGTTTTTGCTTTTTTTACGGATTATTTTATTAGTTTATTAGTTATTGAAGCTAATGTGACTCAACCTTTTCTATGCAGAGCGGGTGTTAGGAGAGGCAACAGCAGACCCTGCCTTGGAGTGTTGTGCCTGCGGGACAGCCAAATACAGACTCACCTTCTATGGCAACTGGTCGGAGAAAGTGCATCCCAAAGACTATCCCAGTGAGCTCACATCTTAAGCATGCATACATTATATGTGCACAAGCAAGTAAATACTTGTTTAATATGCCACATCACATATGTTGCCCAAGTATGGAGGGTTTTATTTTGGGGTGACGAGAATCCTTTTCTTCTCTTCATGGTACTCTACTGCCACTTGTGTCATCTAAATTCAAAATGAAAAAAAAAAAATTACATTATGGTTTTATCAATTGTCTACTTAGGTTTATATGCTTATGTCCCTTAAAACATTAAGCCAGTGGTTCTCAACCTGGGTTCGATCGAACCACAGGGGTTCAGTGAATCGGCCTCAGAGGTTCAACCGTGGAGGTTAAGACACACCAGACTCAAAATCTCACTTAGTTATTTCATGCCCGCTTGGCCACCATTGGCTGCAGATGATCACATGACATTGCTTGTCCAATCAGTGCTGCGGGAAATTTAGTTCGCTCAGTCGTCAACATGTGACTGTCGTGATAGGGTGTGATTATTATTTTTTTAATTACATGCTATGTCGAAGAGAAAAAAAAGCGGTCCGACAAATATTTACAACATGGATTCACATGCATCACGGAAAGTGATGGGACTCCGTGTCCTATCTGCATGATTTGTCCATCCATCCATCCATTTTCCGAACCGCTTTATCCTCACTAGGGTCGCGGGGGGTGCCGGAGCCTATCCCAGCTGAAGGGTTCGGTGACTGTGCATTTGAACTGGTTGGGTTCGGTACCTCCAACAAGGTTAAAAACCACTGCATTAAAAAAAAACCCAAGTTGTTTTGCACCATTGTGGTTGGTTGTGAACACAGCCGACTCGATTGACAAGCAATCGAAGCGAATCCTCTCACCTTGTTTAAATGAAGCTCTCGGCATTAATAGTCCTTCACATGGTGGAAGAAGAAACACATTTACTTTGGTCGTGTGGCAGGTCGTGCTGTGCAAAAAAAAACATGTAGGTTAGGTACTGCAAGTAGACCTCTGTGGGCGGATGACGTAAAGTCAGCTAGGGAGATCACAAATACATAGCTTTGCCATGGGCAGTGGGATGATTTTAAAAAAATAATAAAGGGAATAGTAATAAAAATAAAATATTCAGTGAATTGATTTCACAATGACGGTGCTGTACTTTTCTCTGGATGAAAGACAATGGCATGCATAACACATGTCTGCCGAGCTCAGAATCTGTGCCCTGATCAAATTCATGAAGATTGCTTTCGATTACATGTGCCAAAACCTTGGCGTTGTTACAGCAGGCATCAAGTGTAGACAAAGTTCAGACTAACCCAATTCCCAAACATGCCCAACGAGGCACCCGCCAGCATGAAACTCAAGATGCCCAAGGTTTTACACTCAAGCGCTGCTGCTAGCTATGAAAATAAAAGCCAATTGTCTACATTTCCTAACAAATGCACTTGTGTGCAATCTAATCAAAACTGATCACCATCACTTATTCTCTTGTAGGAATGACAAGAAGTGGAAAAACACATTATTTGTACCATCTGCCACCCCTTGGAAGATCATTTGAATGTTCTACTGCTCACTATCAGTGGCATATATATATTTGGACAAAGATTAATTATTTGTTGTAAATAAAAACTGACTTTTGGACCAATACCTGGAATGTTCTAAATTATGCCAGCCAACATCCAATTTTGGAGAGATGGAAAATATTTCGACAATGAAACAACAACAGTAATTTGATCGTGACTTACAGTTCTGATTTATGCCAGCCAACATCCAATTTTGTAAGGATGGAAAATATTTTGACAATGATTCAACAAAAATAATTTGGTAGGGACTCACTATTCTGAATTAAACCAGCCAAGATCCACATTTTTTAGGTCTTGAAAATATTTTGGCAATGACTGAACAAAAATAATTTTGTGAATTTAGCACTGTCATTGTGTGTGTGTGTGTGTGTGTGTGTGTGTGTGTGTGTGTGTGTGTGTGTGTGTGTGTGTGTGTGTGTGTGTGTGTGTGATGTTATACTTAAGCAGCTTTGTGCGAAAATACCACAAGTTCCACCCTCCCTCTGCAGAAATTTAGACTGTGCCTCATGCTAGACTTGTGCTGAGCAATAAAATAGAGCCCTACAATATGTCTGCATTATTTCAGTATTTATGCCTTTTGGGACATACAGTCAAACCTCGGTTTTCGTCCATAATCCGTTCCAGAAGGCTGTTCGAAAACCGAAATTGTTCGAAAACCGAAACCACGCTCTTTTTAAAACAAAAATGTTTACTGAACACGTCTGCTCACAATGGAAAGCAACACGAGGAAGCGTCACTTCCTCGTCTACCCGAGGAAGCGTCACTTCCTTGTGTAAGGAAGGCGAGAGGAGTCAAATGGTGCATTCAAGTGCGCTCAGTTTGTTCGAGAACCAAAATGTGTTCGTCATCCGAGGCATAAAAAACTCGACATTTTTGGTCGAAAACCCAATTGGTCGAGAACCGAGACGTTCGAAAACCGAGGTTTGACTGTAGTTGTTTGTTGATGTGACATGACATGTAAAATGTGTGTCTTGGCTAAGTTGAGGAAATTTCTAGTGGAGTAACCGATACAACTATCGGGTCCTTCTTTATTATTTTAAGACTCAGAATACTGTCAGGTGTGTCACATTACTGTCACAGTTTTCACCCATCAGAAATTGTTATGTATCTGTCCTACAGGACGGGCCAATCACTGGTCTGCACTGATTGGTGCATCCCACACTCGAGGTTATGTGCTCTGGGAGTATGGAGGTTATGCCAGTGAGGGGGTCCGACAAGTTGCTGAGTTTGGCTCCCCCATCAAAATGGAAGAAGAGATTCGACAGAAGGTAGGGTTCACGTTTGGAAAGAAGTATGTTTGGGATTCCATGTCTTCAATCCTTTTTTCATGTACAGTGAAACTCCTCTACAACGAAACCTACATGGGCGAAAATAACCCCTAGTGTGAAAAATCTTCATGCATTAACACCATTCCCCCCATACAACGAAAAAAAACCCTGTTGCGTGATACGAAATCTTTTTCTCTGCTCTTGCCTCGCGACAAGATTCACTACAATGAAGTCTAATCAAACAGCGACCTCTACTGCTTCGTTCGGAAACGGCAACAGCAACCACCACACTGGTTTACACATGCGCAGTAGTCCAGGAAGTATTTGTTATTGTTAGTTTCAGACGCAGCAAGAACGTTGCATTGCTAAAATGGCTACAAAACGGACCTTTGGATGTCAAGCAGCTAAGACAAGAAGAGCTCTGATGCTGGAAGAGAGGGTGAAAGTGAACAAAATGAAAGACGGAGGAAGCAAAATCGAAGACATTATCCAATAAATTGATATAAGTGAAAGTGAATGCTGATCGTAAATTTCGCAATTTCTTTCCGTTTTTCTCTTTCTACACTGACTATATGACGTGTCAAATAAGTGTATGCTCATATTTATGCACTATTGGAATAAAAATAAAGTGTACACATTCGTGTGTGTACACGTACGTTTGTGTGTGTGTGTGTGTGTGTGTGTGTTTACATCTGAGATCAAATTTGCTACAGTGAAAAACCCCCTGTTGTGAAAAATGTCTTGCTGCAAACATGATTTTGTCGTAGAGGAGTGTCACTGTACTTCAAGCAGTCTTCTCCACTGAAAAAAACAAACTTGTTGTACACGTGTTGAGGTTGATTAAAATGTATTACATTAACATATCATTATTTTTGAGTAAATTGCATATTTACCACATTTTAATCATGTGCAAATGACAGTTTAGTTCTTTTCAGTGTACCGCTCACTGAAATTTGCTTAAAAAGCAGTACGATAACAATTGAAAAAAAAGAACATTTCAAATGGTAATTCTTTCAACAGCATGCATTATGTCTTACATTTGATGATACAGTATAGTTAATCAGTCATTGTTAACGGTTTGTGTTGGCATTGTCAAGTTTAATTGCCGGTAATTACAAAAAAACAAATCATTTCAAAAAGCATACATGAATAATTTATTGCAGCTGAAGTGTAGTACTGCAATGAGAAACGGAATAAATTGTGCACATCTGTACTGACCACTGATGATCCTTCTCTTGAAACTAGTAGCATATATACTGTATTTCCACACAAACTCCACACAGGAAGGCCAGAGACCGGAATCAAATCCTCATCTTCTGTACTCTGAGGCAGATGTGCTAACCAAATGTCACAGTGTGCAGCAAATTAATGAATGATAAGCATTTAGTTCGCGAATAAAGTCAAATAATTTTCAACATTTTATAATGACATTATTGTCAGAAAGTTTTAATCTGATTAAACCTTGTGAATCGAACTTGAAAGTAGACAGACACTTCGGTTCACATCTGGATGATTTGCTTTCACTTCTGTCCTGGTAGCGGAATGATCACACGATATTGAGACAGGAACCAGCTGTCTACAGACAGCTGGCTTTTATTAGGGAAGAAAAGAAACACACACCAAAACTTAAGCATTTCATCCAACTTCACAGTGACTGCACTTTGTGGACACCTGGTGCATGTGTTTCCACTCTTTGGAGAACTCACACATTTCGCCCAGGAGGACCCACAAAGTGTTTATTGTTGCAAGGTGACTTCTGCTCCCCCCCCCCCCTGTCATAATCTTGATCACTTGAACATTTTGAGTTTGTATACTGTTAAGCTGAAACAGTTTTATGTATGTCCCTTTGCCCGTGTCGGTCAGTTGTGTTCATTTGTTGTAAATATCCAACACAAGTTGTTGAAAGTAGCTGAGGTCAAACATCAGCCACAGTTCTCCACCTGACGTTGTCAGGCTTGCAAGTGACAGTTTTTGTCAGACTGGATTTACATGGCAGATCTTACAGCCACATTCTGATTTATTGCCTGTACCCGATAATTTTTTTTAAAAATCCCATTTCTTGCAGCCCATGTCTGATATCACCATGCTCACATTTATTGAACCTCTGAAACAATGCACATACACAAAACACAGATAAACAACAACCGGAACACAGCAGTACAGAAAGAAAAGTTAAAACATCAGCCGGTGAAACATGGAATCGCACAAACGTTACACTGTGTGTTGCATGCATCAATCGAATGTTGATGATGCATATTTTATTATTTTCCTTGCTGCTTAGACCCAAATGAGATGACTTGAGAGGCGGGGGGAATCACTCAAGTCATGCAGTATACAGTAGCTGCAGATCAACTAGTACCAGTCATCTTCAATAACCTTCAGAATATGCAAAACTACCTGAATATATGTATTGTGTTGAGCAATTCTGGTCACGCGGATCTCCCTGCGCACTACTCTACCCGTCTGTCTTTCCCCCCATTCTCTCTGGCCGGAGACCAGGTGTGTTTTGGCCATTTGCAAAGGAACAATGGAGGTCTGTCAGTGTGGTTTGAGGCTGTCAGTTTAGGTTTGGACTGTTTTGTGCAGACATTGGCGGCTAAGAGACCTTCCTGACTCCTTTCTTGGCTGCCTCTGCCTCTTTGTGGGTATCGGGTAATGCAAAAACAATGGATGTCTTTTCCATAATGCAATGGAAACAGCTTAATAAGAGAGTTTGTACAGGAATTATATCTCAAGCAGTAGATTGACAAACACATGATGTGTGATTACATACAATGAACTGCAAATTCAGCCTTTGGAGTAGCTCTTTTAAGGGTTCGATTCCGGCTCCGACCTTCCTCTGTGGAATTTGTATGTTCTTCCCGTGACTGCGTGGGCTTTCTCTGAGTGCTCCGGTTTCCTGCCACATTCCAAAAACATTCGTGGAAGGTTAAATGGAACACTGAAAATTTTCCCCAGGTGTGACTGCGCGTGCAAATGGTTGTTTGTCTTTGTGAGCCCTGCGATTGGCTGGCAACCAGTTCAGGGTGTACCCAGCCAAATGCCCATAGACGGCTGAGATAGGCTCCAGCACGCCCGCGACCCTCAAGCGGATTAGAATATGGATGAATGGCGTGGGAGATTACATAGTTTTATGGTAGTCTATTATTTGCATTAATAACGCAATGACCTTCCATGCTTCATATTATAGTCTTGTACATTAAACATACCAACATAAAAAAAGAAAACACTCTTGCCAGATTATTACTCATTTTAATGGAAAAATATCACCTAATTTCTTAATCCAATTTGTCTTTTTTTTTTTAACAACTTCCTATTTAATATTTCCCTCCTGTCTTTGCAGAACTAAGTGGCTGATGTAATTGTGGGGAGCCGTCTTGGGCTAGTAATCCCCAATTCATCTAAGAATCTCAACTATCTGCAGGAGCAATCAGATGTAGTGATGTGTGAACAGAGCCTTGAGAAAAACTTCTGTGATGCTGCTGGCACTGACCTCCAATTTCTTTAACGAGAGTGAAGCCTCATTTGTTGCGGGAAGACGTCCGCAACTGCAACAGAGAGAGAGACCATGAACAAAAATAAAATAAAAAACACAAAAGGCATGTGTTGAAAAAAAAGTCAAGGCTCTATTTCCATTTTTCAATTCCCAATCTTGAAACAAGAAACAAGACATGGTTCATTCCCCCGTTCCGTAGAGATAGCAACACTTCCTTCTAACGGACGGCAGAGTCATGGTCATTCCGCGTCTAATATCTTGAAATGGCGGGACGTTTGGGTCAAAAATTAATGTGCATGTCTGCTGATCCACAAACGCACATTCCTCAATTCACATGCAGATTTGAGTCACGTTAAATGCATGTAAAACATTTATGAAAATTGCACATATTTTGGTGAAACATAAAAGTCACCAATAAATATATTTGTGGCTCTGAATGGCGGATTCATTTCTGAGAATAATTTTGAGACAAATCTCTCCCCATAGACTAATTATAACAAATGGCTTCCCACCTTCTTTTGTCTCTTACAGAAAATCTTGCACATAATAGATTTTACATCAAAGCCCTCAGCAATGAAGTGGATAAGCAAACCCAGTAAGAAAGATTCCTCTGTGTGCCAATAATGAACTGTTATATAAAGGAAGAAAACTACATTGAAGGCCCAAAACTGACAAGGCATACAACTGGCACAGGACAGACGGAGACACAAACGACAACTGATGACTCGACATTTGTCAGAAACAAAACAGCTGTTGTGAGACTTGCTTATTGTAACTTGTCAGAGTTGCAATGCACCACTGGGACATATTCTGTTCAAAGTCAACACAAAAAAACATTTTTGAAATTTAAACCATCCTTTATTAATTCATTACTCTTTGGTAGGCTTCTGTAGCGCACATACAGTAATTGCCTTATTGGGCAAACTAATGTAAATTGTAATGGATACAAAAATATGACAACTTTGTTCACTTGTTGCTGTGTGTTCATGATGTCTTTTTTTAATTTTTTTTATTTATCGCCTATCAAATGCAGCCGATCTTAGTCAACTGTGGGCATTACACCCTGAACTGGTGGCCAGTCAATTGCAGAGCAGACATCCAAAATAGTTGAACAACCATTCACACCAGTTGGCCGGCTTAAAAAATGTTTAAGTGATCCATTCCCCCCCCCCCCCCCAAAAAAAAACAAAAATGCACAATGGAATGTAATGATATTCCAAGTGACTATTTGAACACCTTTACAAGCCTCAAGAAACCTCTGTCATCATCATCATCATCAAGAAGACACTGGTGTGCCCAAAAAGAGAACAGGAGTTGCATATTTTGTACTAACCAGAAGATCTGTTTTAATGTGGTTAATCTTTATGAAGTTATAGGTGAACCAGGAGTTGATTTCTGATAAACGGGGTGAGAGAGGAATTAGGGAGGCAAATGCTGGGTTTGCAGGAGAAATGATGAAAAGTAGAAGGCCCAGGGCAGAGCCGTGGGGCACACCTGAAGTAAACGGGTGGGACTTGAATGAAAAGGACTTTCGCTGGATGAACTGAGTGCAGTCTTTGAAGTATAAATTAATCCAGTCTAGGGCGGCGTGGGTGATGTCGGAGAAGGTCTCTGTTGAGGAGGATGGTGTGTGAGATGGTGTCAAATGCCACACTCAGGTCAAGGAGGATGAAGATGGAGGATGAACCAGAGTCAGCTGCAACGAGGAAATCAGAGGTCATTTATAGTAGACCTGTTTCAGTGCTGTGGAGGGGACAAAAACTGGAATGAAAAGGCCTTGAATGGCAACTACTTTGTCCATGGCTTTTGAAATAAATGGTAGACTGGAGATAGGGTGGAGGTTATTGGAGTTATGGGGTCTGAACGAGATATCTTCAAAATCTATGTGACAGCTGCAGTTTTCAACAATGATGGTATGATACAGGTGGAGAGAGAAGAATGGATAATCGCAGAGATATGGGGAAGTAGCGAGGAAAGGCAGGATTTGACCAATATTGTAGGGAGAGGATGGAGCTGGCAGGATTTGTGGATAAGATCTGCAAGTTGTGAAAAATTGGGGAGTGTAAAAGTGGAGGGAAACTGGCAGGTGGGTAAAGATTCAGGTTTAAAAAGAAGCAAAGAAGATACAAATTCTTGTTGCAGGAGTGAACGTCTTAATATGAAAGAGATTATTCAACTCGAGAGCTGGCAAAGTACTCCAGGAGATTTTGTGTGATCACAGAAGATAATTACTTGTTTTGAGAGCACATTGTCTGTATGTCTCCTCTCGCTGAGGTACTCTACAGCCTGACAAACCTCCAAAAATAATGATGCTCATGATTAGTTCCTAAAATGTGTGGGGGGTTTTTCATGCCTTGTTGTCAAGCATTGTTATAAGATATGACATTTTACGACATATTGTTAGTTTTCTATACCATCGTGCTGCAGTCATTATAGATCTACATTGTGTGAAATGGATACATTTACTCCAATAAAAATGCTGCTCTTGCCTCAGCATTGAAGTGCCAGTGTTTGTGGAGCTGGTCATCAAACAGGTTACTCTGAAGGGTGCTGTCAGATGGGTCGTGTTTGGATTTTGCTGTCACTCATCTCAGAGGGAAAGAGGTGGGTGAGAAATGACCTCTTCAGCGAGGTAAAATGTGTATGTGCCTGTGTCAGTATGTATATAATTTGAGACCGCTTAAGACATAGGTGTCAAACTCAGGTCCTCGTGGGCCGCTGTCCTGCATGTTTTCCAAGTCTCCCTGTTGCAACACACCTGATTCAAATGAGCAGATTCAATGTCAGGCTTCCGCAGAGCTTGCTGATGATCTGATCATTTGAATCAGGTGTGTTGCAACAGGGAGACTTGGAAAACATGCAGGACAGCGGCCCACGAGGACCTGAGTTTGACACCTATGGCTTAAGACATAGGTGTCAAACTGACCCACGGGCCAAATTTATAAAGCACCCGCGGGTCAAATTTATAAACCAGTGTACGGTGTAATTATATTTGGCCCGCAAGGCAATACTAAATGACAATTAGACCTGGCCCGCCGATTGACAGTAGTCTTCCTACCTCATGCAACTACTGGTACCTCTCCCAAAAATGGCGAAGAAAAATGACAGGAAACAGGAGCTTTCTGGACAGGTGGGAGACAGAATATCTGTTTATAAATCTAAAATACAAACCTGTGTGTCTTGTATGTGGAGCCAACGTGGCTCTCAACAAGGAGAACAATATAGGACCACACTATGAAACAAAACACAACAACAAGTACAATGACCTGGACACAACTCAAAGGTGCCAGTAAGCAGAGGAGATGAAAATACATTTGGCGACACAACAGACTATGTTTTGAAAAAGCCACATCGCAAAGTCAGGCTGCAGGGGAGGGGACGTATCATCACAGACATGTACGCTGCAGTGAGGGCCACTGGCAGACCCAGAGGTTTTGGTGCTCCCTAATGTTGCCAATAGTGTCCTTTTGTAGTGTATTCCTCACGTACCCCCCTGTGGTGCATCAGTAACGGCTCCATTTACAAAACAAAGGCAGTTCTTCACACCTTTGCCTGGCTGTTAGCCCTTACACTCGGTCCCACAGGGGGACAGTCTTGGGGGTGATCCCAGGCGGTCCCAAAAAAGGACACCATGGGTCTGCCAGTAACTAAACTGTGCCTGTGGGAGAATCAGATGCTCCAAGGAAACCTGGGCCAAACCATTTTCATACACATCTCTACCGCCGTGTTTCCACATGCAGAGTTTGCTGATAAACTCTGCGTACTCTGTGCTGAGTTTGCCCGGCGATTTGCCGACTTTGATGTCCAGAAATATAGGTTTGAACTGCTGAGCAATTCGTTTGCAGTTGATGTGGAAAACGCACCAACCAAACTCCAAATGGAGCTGATTGAACTCCAGTGTAGTGGCACTCTGAAGTCAAAGTATGATGCTGTGGGTGCTGCAAAGTTTCCACATTTCATCCCTGGCACAATGCCTCAGCTCCGCACCCAAGCTGCTCAGATGCTCTCCGTGTTCGGCAGCATTTAACTATGTGAGCAACTATTCTCCTCGAAGATGATCAAAACAGCTCACAGGAGACACCTGACTGATGAGCACCTTTGCTCGATCCTAAGGATTTCCTCAGTTCAGAGCCTGACCCCAGACATGAATGAACTGGCATCCAGGAAAAGATGCCAGGTATCTGTCTTGAACACATCAGAGTAGATCAATGTGTCACAGATTGAGCAATAATTAATGTTTTCTTTCAGCACTTTCTTGCATGGGCTTGAATGGTTGTACTTTCATTGAATGATATTATTATTAGTTAATTTATTATTAGCCTGTGGGAAAAGGTTACTGTTGAAATTTAAATCAGAAGGCTTCAAATAAAACAATGTTCATTTAAATTTTATTTTAAAAGTAAGTGCCAGTGTTGTGTTTTTTTTTTGTTTAATATGAAATACGATTTTGCACTTGTGCAATATCAAGCCATATATTGTATAGTATTAATCTTTGCTTGTTCCATAGTCAGTGTTTAAGCAAAACTTGTTTATGTCCATATGCAGAGGTTCATTGTTAGAGTTAGAAGGAAAATTGTAAATAAATATCAATGTTGGCCTGCGACTTTGTCCAAGTTTTACATTTTCGCCCACTGTCTATTTGAGTTTGACACGACTGACTTCAGAGTATCCATGTATTGCTAGCATAATGTTTTGTGGTCAAGTGTACTGTATATCTGTAGGGGGTTAACCTGAAATGATTACATCATAACATGCACACACACACACACACACACACACACACACACACACACACACACACACACTGGTAAAATCTCACAATTCTTTGGGGAGAATTTAAGAGCGCTTGTGACAGGCAGAGTCTGGCAATTGACTCTAATTGGCTCCAGGAAAGAGACAAGTGAGCAAATCAAACAAGGTTGAACTCTGTCAGCAAGGAGAAACCCTCTGCTGTTTTGAAGACAAAGCATATACAGAACCAGGCCAAAGACAAATGTATTGGCATAAGCTTCCATGTGATTTTTCCAAATTGGAAAAGATGAGTCTACATGTATTTGTTATGCAGATCTTTAAGTGGTAGTGTTTGAAAGGAAATCCATCATCTTTAGAATTTGAGTCAGCTTGCCAGAAATGAGTTGAACATCAGAAATGTCATTATGGAATGGAATGGAATACAACTTTATTGTCAAATGTGCTGTACGTATGTGTAACATACAGCACAGATGAAATTTCTTCCCCCTCAACATAAAACAAGGTATCCCTTGTTTCCCTGTATGATGATGATACGGACGCTGACTGAATGAAACAGATTACAGTATACCATTTGCATCAGTGATTGAGGTCGACCTTGACAAGGTGAGACCAGGCGGAAGTGCACACAGACGGAATACAACCGAGGAAAATAATTTGCAATCACTTGGGTAAGAAAAATAAGAAGAGAGAAACTACAACTGCAAACAATTAAAAAAAAATTCCAGCACAATAGTCATAGCTTGCAAAGTAAAATTAAAACAATGGGTAATACAATATAGAAAGTACTGCCCGAAATGGGGAAACTAAATACAAACACTGTCGACTCCTTACTGAACAAGAGATCTAATTTGTGGTTGTCAGAAGCTTTGTGTTACTTGTACCCCACTATCTGGGCCTTTGCACCATTTTATCGCTCCTCATTCGTATTTAAAGTTAAATGAGTGTTTTAAGAGGGTGGCTTGGTTGGTTAAACATTAATATCACAGTGGTTAACTTCCCATTTATTCGTTTATGACATGTAGGAAAACACGCACGGTTAATGGCAGTTTTTTAAAGGTGGCAAATTCCCTCTGAAACCATCCATCCATTCATCCATTTTCTGATCCGCTTAATCCTCACAAGGGTCGCGGGGGGTGCTAGAGCCTATCCCAGCTGTCTTTGGGCAGTAGGCAGGGGACACCCTGAACCGGTTGCCAGCCAATCGCAGGGCATACACAGACGAACAACCATCCACGCTCACACCCACACCCAGGGACAATTTTGAGTGTTCAATCAGCCTGCCATGCATGTTTTTTGGAACGCGGGAAGAAACCGGAGTACCCGGAGAAAACCTACACAGGCCCGGGGAGAACATGCAAACTCCAAACAGGGAGGCCGGAGCTG
Source organism: Hippocampus abdominalis (assembly GCA_018466805.1). Lineage (NCBI taxonomy): Eukaryota > Metazoa > Chordata > Actinopteri > Syngnathiformes > Syngnathidae > Hippocampus > Hippocampus abdominalis. Next base: position 9,848,168 of record CM031697.1, on the reverse strand, counting down.
GAATTGAACCCGGTACCTCTGCACTGAGAGGTCGACCTTCCACCGTGCCGCCTCTCTCTGAAACCAATTATTCCAAATATACTCAACTTGAAATAGGAAAAATGTTTTGAAATTGAAACAAATTAAAGGTTCCACAGCATCATGCACCATCAGCTTTGGAGTTCCACAGCAACGTTCTTTGATGTTTAAATCACAATACATTTCTATCACTGATATACAGATAGGTGGGCCATTGCTTCACAGTTCTAGTCTCATCTTCAATTAGCAAGCAGCCACTTTTTGTCTCGATAATACGAAGATCGCATTCGTTATGAATCTGTTGAATGAATCTTATCCTTGTCTAAGATTGTGGGATAATTCCGGAATGTTACAGAAACAAAACGTTATCTATTCATTTCCGGTTTCCGGTGTTGCTCTTGTTCAGCTGTTAATGATTAAATTGCCTGTTATTTGATACTCAAAGTTGTAAATTTAGACTTAGATGAAAAGTGTACTGGATCATTCAAGCATTAAATTCCAGTGTTTCATTATTGTTTGTCTATCTCAGGTTAGCTTGTCAATTAGCATGGATTCTCCATCTTTCCACATCATCCCTTTGTAAGAATGAAGTATGGTTTATTTGGACCCACGGAGGCGATGATGACTGACTTAGGTGTGATTCTGCGATGTGTTTATATGTACAGTCAAACCTCGGTTTTCGTCCATAATCCGTTTCATAAGGCTGTTCGAAAACCGAAATTGTTCGAAAACCGAAACCATGTTCTTTTTAAAATAAAAATGTTTACTGAACACGTCTGCTCACAATGGAAAGCAACACGAGGAAGCATCACTTCCTCGTCTACCCGAGGAAGCCTCACTTCCTCGTGTAAGGAAGGCAAGAGGAGTCAAATGGTGCATTCAAGTGCGCTCAGTTTGTTCGAGAACTGAAATTTGTTCGTCTTCCGAGGCATAAAAAAAACTTGAAATTTTTGGTCGAAAACTGAATTGGACGAGAACCGAGACATCCGAAAACCGAGGTTTGACTCTACTAGTAGCCAGCCAAATATTGTTGCTATCTCGCTGGCATGAGTAGCACCAGACGTGCCTCAAACTTGCTGCGCCACTGTGATTCCCAGTTTTGTTATTCTGTGTGTTTTAATGAGGCTCAAAGTATGAATTTTGACTTGCAAACTGCCATGCAAAATGACGTATTTCGAACCTTGGCTAATAACCTTACAGAGCGCTTCCCTATTAACTCTACTTTTGTTAATTGATAGTTTAGGGTGAGGGTTCATTTTGGCTTTTCCTGTCACCCTAAAATTGAATAATCAAGACCGCCATCTCAACCTCAGTCCTAATATATGGGGTGATATTTACAGCATGACAGCTTCTTGACACATGGCCCCATCCCTCTTCATTCGGTACTCAGAAGCCAGTTATAGTGTCCATCATCCCACCGTATTCAGCACGCCAAGGAAGGTCTGTGAAAACATAATTACCAAGGGTCTCTAAGGAAGCAGCTCAAGGTTCTGCCCGCAGTGAAACCATTATAGTATAGGAAGGCTTTCGATCTGAATGGCCACCAAGAAGATATAGTGTGTTCATTTTAACTGGACCTTGAGCTAGAGAGAGAGGTAGGATTACATATTACCAGCCCAAGATATATACTGATCGAGTGATGACACACCATATGTGCAAAGAATCGCTGGCAGCTGGCCATTAAACATAGTCTCTCAGTGTTCCCATTGTCTACTAAGGGGAGCTGAATCCTAACCTAACTGACTTTGGGAGAATACTAGTTCATCACTGATTGTGAATAGAGCATTAAGGAGCAATTGGTTTCACACTAGCTACATTCATGCACTACACAACCAATGGCCCCTTCGGTTAACTGAGAAGACCATGTGGGGGGGGGATCCATATTCTTTTGAAAATGAAAGGTCAGAGAGAGTGAAATTGAGTTGGTCCAATCATTCTGAAATGTCACTACAATATGTTACGTTAAAGAACCTCTAACTGGATAGTTCAACTTCTATTTCCAAATTGTTTTACCTGTTTTTCTTGGTATGATAAACATGTCATGCTAGGTTACCTTTACCTTGACCTTGTTGTTTGTTCAAAGTCCTTAAAGCTTCCTGCACCAGTCCAAGTATCACTTTCTATCTGGCGAATGTGTGTCCTCCCTTTTCCAAGTGGTTATTAAACAAAAATCCCGTCACGAAATGCCTTTATACTTGTGACAAGGCCGAGGGCTTGCGATTCACGACTCTTCTTAACTGAATTGAATCTTATCTCAACACAATGTCAAAGCAACTACTGCAACTTTCTCCCACATTGTCTCCCCTCAGTTCACCTGCTCTCGCTTCCACAAAATGTTTCATAACATGCTCTGTTGACTTCTTGTATCACTTAAATGTTCTCTTTCTCTTTAGTATGTACATTGCTTTGACTTCTTCAATGGCATTTTTTTTCATCACTTAACGCGGTATTTTCTAAAGTAATTACCGTAACATCCACCCATCCATTTTCTGTTCAACTTGTTGAGAGTCACTAGCTAAGTTGTTCTACTTCTTCCTAGATCTTTTGAACATGTAAACTGCGCTTTGTTGTTTTGATCATCTTTTCTTTATTTTACCTTTTACTATATCTTTGTGTTGTTATGTTCAATCAATGAAGCATTCAGAAAAAAAAACCATTCATACTCTTCCTGAGTGGGAACTGAACCCATGCATAGAAATCAGGCAAGTGAACCACTGCACCATCACTGAAAAAATAAAATTTGATCCAGAGAAAGTCAAGACAATGGCAGTTAGATGAAAAGTGAACAGTACCGAGAGTTCCTCGGTTTATGACAGAGTTCTGTTCTTACAACACCGATGTAACACGATTTTGGATACAGGTCGGAACACATTGTAGTCTACATCACTAACCTCTTATAACAGTATACAATTGTATTCATTTACAAATAGTTTGGACTGCTTTACACTACAAAAATAAACATTTTCATACAATTATACTACTATAAGCCTCCTGCTGCTTCTCCTCCCCAATTGCCCCTTTTTGCTGGGCTACCCCAACAATGACCTGTTGCCCTTGAGGAAAACAAGATTCTGGCTATTGGCACTGACCAGGGCAGGATGTCACTGGCTGTGGAGAGCATCCTCTTCACAGCAGCGAAGCTAGGGAGGGAGGTGTTGTACTTGATGAGTCTACCCACTCTTCCCTGTCCTCCATGGGAAAGAGAGCCCAAGAGAAGGCTTCCTGCTGGGGCCTCCAGTCCTGGATGCTGACTCTGAGCACCGCAGAAGCGGAGACCTCGCGACATGATGAAACCCAGCAGGCTACTAATATGATGCAGCGTGGTCATGTACAAATTGCTGTAGTGTGGGTATGGCTAATGTGCCAACGTGTGACACAAAATCTAATTATCCGAAGGACGTTTAATTTTGGGGTGAGTGATGTTTCGGGCGACGACCGAAAATCACTTCTGTCAGCGCTTATTGCGTGAGTCATCATTCCGCTAGTAAAACGGAAATTTGTCAGGGGCGTATTGAAGGATCTTTCGTCGATACTGTCGGGACTCCCCACCACTGCCATAGGTTAAGATCATTGCAAACCGAGGCCTGTACTGTACTGTATTACCAAGTCAACTGTGCTCATAGTGCACCTGCATTAATAATACAGTTGATCATAATCAGTTGATTATTTATCATCCTGGTTTCATACAGTGTTCCAATACATAAACATGTTAGAATTCAACACCAGAGCCACTGACATTACCTCATAGTCCAGAAGCAGAAACTCTGCAGTCTGAGCGTATAATCGTATTTGCTTCCTTATCAAATTGTTCCAGAAAAGGAATAGGTCTAGACAGCAGTTCTGATCAGTTATCTATCATCTGCGGCCAACATTGCAACATTCATAACCTCGAATAAATGTCAGCACCTTTTATTTCCCAAGTGTTTTAACAATGGAGCAAGTTTTTATGATGTACTTTACTGGAAAAATTACCCGGAGCCAGAGAGAAATGACAGTCATACGAAAGCTCATAACACACAAGAATGTATAATATGCTGTTTAAAAAAAGCATGACTTTGCAGAATTAAATGAAATTTGATCACAGTTTCTCTTCAATTGTACTAGTGTACAAATTGAAGTAGGATGCAAAGCCTCTGCATCCTACCTTGACTAGGTAGCACTCTGCAGACAGCTCAGCATACTTGACCTTCTTAGACTTGAAGGCAGCTCAATCCCTTCCTCTTGTGGTTTTGTGTGCTCGATGAGGAGCCGTGATCTTGCCTTGATTGACCAAACAACTCTCTCAGTCTGTTATTAATTAAAGGAGTCCTATTGTTTGGAACAGAGAACTTGTCTATCAGCAGTGATCAATGTTCTTATAGCTGTATGTCATAATATTTCCTCGGGTGACCGCATCGTATAATTCACCTATTACACATGACACGGGCTTGATGGATTATAGAGTCCTTCAATAATGGGGTTTACACACACACAAAGAGAATTGCTGTGCCACGCCAATGCACGCAGCTAACTACACAAAAAAAATCACACTAATTTCATACACTGCATGATAGATTTAATTAAACAAATGATATATTACCATTAGGAACATGTGTGCTTCACAAAAAAATACTAATCATTTGCCCCACCCCCACCCCCCCCTTCAATTAAAGTGTCAAGCAACATCACATGAAATGTGTCTGGAATCTCAAATCAGTGGAATGTAGAATGAGTTTGGCCTTGTTTCTGTCAGTGAATTAAATAGATTATTATTCTGTGCTTTCCGGTTAGGGTGATGAAGTTTTGACTGTCATTAAAACCAAAGCTCAGTGGCCAGCGTGGCAGCCGCTCAACCTGTAAGTATTACACTCTGTCACTTTCACCAGTAGACAGAGGCACCTGAGAGAGGATTGAAATTACTGTCTTGATTATCACAAATTAGTAAAAGTGAGAAATTATGATAGCGTTGTTAGAAGTACAGTCAAACCTCGGTTTTCGAACGTCTCTGTTCTCGTCCAAATCAGTTTTCGACCAAAAATGTCAAGTTTTTTATGCCTCGGATTACGACCGAAAATCGGTTCTCGACCAAACTGAGCGCACTTGAATGCGCCACTTGACTCCTCTCGCCTCCCTTACATGGGGAAGTGACGCTTCCTCGGGTACGACGAAGTGACGCTTCCTTGTGTAGCATTTCATTTTAGCAGACATGTTCAATAAAGATTTTTTTTTTTTTAAAGAGTGTGGTTTCGATTTTCGAACAAATCGGTTTTGGAACGGATTGTGGTCGAAAACCGAGGTATGATTGTAGTTGATGACCACCACCACCCCCCAAAAAAAAGTTAAGTAGCAAATAATGTGATTTTTCTTTAAGGGGAGATCGACTGTCCGCCCAATTCTTAAACTTGTATTATGTAATTATCAGTGACACTGCAAAAATTGAAATCAGGTACATTCAGGGTTGTGATAGTAACATTAAAAATGTGTTAAATGTTACAAGTTACTCGTTTTAAAAAATGTTGTCAGCAATGTAATCCAGCCATCCATCCATCCATTTTCTTCCGCCTATCCGGATGGGGTCAAAAGTTCATAGCTTTTGGAGGCAATCCGAGACTTCCCTGTCTCCAGTTGTTTTGTCCAGCTCTTCCATGGGAATTCCAACCCGTTCCCAGGCCAGCCAAGAGACATAGTGTCCTGGAATGTTCCAGAAGGCTGTTCGAAAACCGAAACCACGCTCTTTTTAAAATAAAAATGTTTACTGAACACGTCTGCTCACAATGGAAAGCAACACGAGGAAGCGTCACTTCCTCGTGTAAGGAAGGCGAGAGGAGTCAAATGGTGCATTCAAGTGCGCTCAGTTTGTTCGAGAACCGAAATTTGTTCGTCATCCGAGGCATAAAAAACTCGAAATTTTTGGTCAAAAACCGAATTGGTCGAGAACCGAGACGTTAAAACCGAGGTTTGACTCTGTATATATAATATATATATATATATATATATATATATAGGCCCGGTAGCCCAGTGGTTAGCACGTCGGCTTCACAGTGCAGAGGTACCGGGTTCGATCCCAGCTCCGGCCTCCCTGTGTGGAGTTTGCATGTTCTCCCCGGGCTTGCGTGGGTTTTCTCCGGGTGCTCCGGTTTCCTCCCACATTCCAAAAACATGCATGGCAGGCTCGTTGGGCACTCTAAATTGTCCCTAGGTGTGAGTGTGAGCGTGGATGGTTGTTCGTCTCTGTGTGCCCTGCGATTGGCTGGCAACCAATTCAGGGTGTCCCCCGCCTACTGCCCGAAGACTGCTGGGATAGGCTCCAGCACCCCCCGCGACCCTAGTGAGGATGAAGCGGTTCGGAAAATGAATGAATGAATGAATATATATATATATATATATATATATATAGCAAGTGTGCGTGTGTGTGCGCGTGTGTGTATATATAATTTTTCTTCGATTTCTCCGCAGTCGATCAGCTCCATCTGCTGAGTTCTCTGTTGATCAGACCCGCCACTTGATGTCCTTCCTGACCATGCTCGGGCCCAGTCCTGACTGGAATGTGGGGCTGTCAGGAGAAGACCTCTGTACCAAAGAGTGTGGCTGGGTCCAGCGGCTGGTAACAGACCTTATACCCTGGGATGCCGGCACTGACGGTGGTATCACATATGAAGTAATTTCATTTCATTCTAGTTTCCCTTGCCCTTACTTTTCCAACTGTACAGATCAGATACTTGCTGCTGCGAACATGCGAGATAACCAAATGGATAATTTGGGTTTGTCGTGGAATATTCCTCTCACATTCTATTACCGCTTAGCCATAATTAGAACTGTTTCTGGTAGTTTGATTAACTTTATATTTACACTGTTGTTCTATTACACAGACAACTACAAAATAAAAACAACAAAAAAACAGTGGAAGCTCAATTTAACAGATGCGAAACCAAATGGAACTGAGTGTGTCCAATCCAATCAAAACACCCCTTCTAAGGTAGCGATTTAAGTCTGCTTTTTTCCAGGATTACCCCAATGTGCTGTGGCACCATCGACAGGCAAAGACTGGTTACGTGTTTGACTTTTGTTGCTGCGCTGCTCTCTTGTCATAGACAAACAGACTTCCAGTAGACTCAAGCAGGCTAAAAAAATGCACCAGCGTGGCAGCCATGTTGTGCAGGGGTGACTTTTCCATCAAAACCAATGTATACCTGTAGTTGGCGGCCATGTTAGCAGGGAAGAGAGTCCCTTAAAATGTTATCGCAAAGTATGGACATTAGCTCAAAAGGAGCATGTCGTATCGACCCGTTCATATCTACCTCTGTTGTTATTGCTCGAGTGAGTTATATGCATGCCCCTTGAACATGCAGTCTTTGGATCAGTACAAAGTTGTTTTTTGTAAAGCCCTTATCTATTCTATGGAATACAATCATAACAGAGGAAGGAAGTACACTAACATTCTAACAAATGACCAAATGTAAGGCATTAACAAGTCCGCTCACCCCTCCCCAGAAGGGCCAACAAGGTATGTTTGGATGAACTCGAAACCTTTATATTTATAGACAATATTTTTTTTTCCTTACTTTACTGGCTATTTTCTTGGCTGTGAAAAAAAAGTTGGAATGTAAAATCTGTTTTTGGGCCATGACAAAAAAACGACTTTAATATAACCGACAGTCGGTTCCCTTCCCCCAATTCACATGTTAAATTAAATGAATAAATTGAGGCTCCACTGGATAATGTACACCTCTTTGACAGTGTCAGTGAAAACAGATCATGACTATCTTTGTCAAGGCAATGCTTTTGTATAGCTCCTGAATCATCAGACCTTTGATCACTTGCAGTTCGAGACAGTTTTCCATGTGGTGGAAAGAGGGTGGCGAGAGGTTCAGTTGGGATGGTGGAGGTTATAAGGTCCCACTCACAAATTCACATGCAATTAGATGAGTAAAATTCGGGGAAAAAAGGAACATTTAAATAGACATTTGTGTTTGCACCATGTTGCTTCTTATGTTTTTATGGAACCTTTATTCATCCAAAATGTTTTGTATTGCTTCACTATTACCTGCATTTTTTTTTTTGTCTTTCTTTTTAGTCACCAAACAAGCCCATCAATCCCCAAGAGAAAATTCGCCCTTTAACGAGTTTGGATAACCCCCAGAGCCCTTTCTATGACCCAGAGGGTGGTGCGATTACCCCTGTGGCCAGGGTAGTGGTGGAGCGTATCGCCAGAAAGGTAAAAAAAAATGGTCTCTCTTTTTCCCTTGGCAGTGAATAACCTTTTCTTTTTTTTTCCTTTGTTTGTTAAATTCAAACCAGTCAGCTGATATTGCTAAACCTCGGTCATAACAATTCCCAAAGGACCAGTGGTAGCTTTCGGATAGGAATGTGTGTACACAAAGTCACAGTGGACTTTTAATGTGCAAGTTCAATCAAAACATGAATGAAATCAAATCACACCGAATAACTCATGTCATATTTCACACAGTATTTTGTGGAATCATTTATATTATTATTACTTACATTATTATTTTTATACATTTATCATAAGCGTGCTTCATTTGATGTCAATTGAATGCATTTTAGCTTTATTTTTTGGACAAATGGGGGTATCATTGATATTTGATCCCTGTTGTCTTTGTTTTTACACAGGGTGAGCAGTGTAATGTGGTGCCAGACAGCATTGATGACATTGTAGCAGACATTGGTCAGGAGGAAACGGAGAAAGGTAAAGTTATACAGTAGCACACACTCCTACATTGGACAGGAGAGGAGACTCACATTTTTCTGGATTTGGAAGTCATAGCTCTAAATACGATTAGTGAGCTGTGAACCAAACCCTCAACTTTCTGGTGTGGGACAAAGCAGGAAGGCTTCTTACAAGAAATAAAATCACACTACTCTCTTCTATAATATGATGTGCTTTTTTCTATACTTCCAATATTGAATTTTGAATTGAATTGAATACAACTTTATTGTCAAATGTGCTGTACGTATGTGTAACATACAGCACAGATGAAATTTCTTCCCCCTCAACATAAAACAAGAGGAGCCGCTGCGGGTGTCCGCGCCGCCATCAAAAGAAAAGTTGACCAAAGAAATGACAAAATAATACAAGACAACACATGAAACACAGACTATTGTGCAATCTTAACCACTTTCCTGCATACACTTTGTTGTTTGAAGCCGTAATAGATGAAAGAGGAGCGAATCAAAGTGTCCTTTTCACCAGTGGATCAAAGACGTAATGCGGCAATGTGCACACGTCTGCTACAAGCTAAGCTGTAGCAACAAGAAGCTGTAGCATCCATTAACGAAAAAGAGAGATTGGCTCTCTTCTCCTGTCCCATGTAAATCCGCTTCAATTCCAAGCCGCGACTCCCAGTTCCACATATGCATCGGCGCTCTGCGCTGACGCTCCTTTCTTCTCATCGTCGGCTCCTCAATCCATGCATCCATCCAATCCATGCAGACTGTCCATCAGCACCGACCTTTTCGCTGAACAAAGCAGGGCTGTGAAAATGCTGCCTACTTCAGGCGCAAGACACAAGCGCCCCGGGGATGTCCAGCAACGACAGTCAAATGGCGCCGACATTCCTCCCAATCAAAAAAATCAGTGCTGGTACGCGTGTGCTGCCGAGAAGGCGCAACCACCAAGCACAGATTCTTCTTCTTTGACGAATGACGTGGCCAAAAATGCTGAAAACGGGTCCACATCAGGTCCACACGACGTAACAACAAACACAAAATAACAAAACAAACCACAAAAAACGCAAGGCTCTTGAAGAGCACTTGTTGACGGCTGCCTATTCGGGCGCCATCTTGAAAAAAATATATAATTTCCCATCAGCATTGTCAAACAAATCGTTCGACATGATTCACAATTAAACATCATAATCAGAGGCACTTTTGGAACTTGATTCCAGTCATGAGTATTGTGTACTTTTTATCTCCATGTACTCTGGTTTCCTCCCACGTCTCAAAAAGATGGGAAATCGTCTGTAGGAGTGACTGAGAGTGCGAATGGTTGTTTCTGTGTGCCCTGCGATTGCCTGGCAACCACTTCAGGGCTAGGCTACAGCATGAATGCGACCCCTCGTGATGGTCACTTAGATTAGACTTTTTTTCATTTTTTTTTTGTCTATTCGAAATTGAAACCTCTCCTTGACATTAAATCCCACTCATTTTCCTTTGACGAACTCCTTCAATCCCACCTTCAATAATTTTGCAAAGGCCATAGATTATTGTGCTCTATGGCCAAACAAGCATCGAACCTACCAAAAGAAAGCTTGACCCTCTTCTTTTGTCAGAAAAAAATAATTTTTCTATAGTTTTCCTTATTTTTAGTAAATACCATCTGAATATAACTACAGTTTCCATTTCTGGCGTAAAAACAGAGAAAATGAGCTTTTGAAAAAACATTTTTCAAGTAAAACTTTGACTTTAACACAACTTATTTTTTCCTTTTTCATCAGTTGAAATATCTAAATAATACTTTCTTTTGACAAAGCAACATCCATCCATCCATTTTCCGATCAGCTTTATCCTCATAAGGGTGGCGGGTAGTGCTGGAGCCTATCCCAGCCGTCTTCGTGCAGTAGGCAGGGGACACCCTGAACCGGTTGCCAGCCAATCGCAGGGCACACAGAGATCAACAACCATCCGCGCTCACACTCATACCTAGGGACAATTTAGTGTGTTCAATCAGACTGCCATGCACGCTTTTGGAATGTGGGAGGAAACCGGAATACCCGGAGAAAACCCATGCAGGCCCGGGGAGAACATACAAAGCCCACACAGGAAGGCCAGAGCCAGAATGGAACCCAGGACCTCTGCACTGCCAAGTCGACGCGCTAACCACTCAGCACCGTGTCACGTGTGGTGGTGGTGGACCCCAAAAAGCAGGCAGGAGGGAGGAGCAGGGTGAACTTGACGAGTTGTATTGAAAACTAAACCACAGAAAACTAGATCCAAAACAAAGTCCTGAAAACAAAACAAATCCAAAGTATCAAACAAAACCCAGGCTTTGGCTAAAACCTAACAGTCAACAAAACATGATCCAAAACACGACAGACAAACATGACAGCTACAACAAACAATGAGTGGTTGGGCGGGAGTCCTTTTATACAACTAATTACATAATGACCAACAGGTGTGCAGCTGCAGGCAGAGCCCCACAGTGCCACCTGTTGATCACAAAACAAAACATGACACACCGACCCGCCCACAAAGCAACATAACACTACTAAAAAGGCGTTTGATAGCAAAATAACCATTTATTTTCTCATACGATTGAACTGAATAGCAGTATGTACTGGACTGACTGAGTTAGTGAGTTGAAAATGTGTGTGTGTGTGTGCGTGTGTGTGTGTGTGGGTGTGTGAGTGTGTGTGTGTGCATGCGTGTGTGTGTGTGTGTGTGTGTGTGTGTGAGTGTGAACATTCTACTTTGTATTTTCACTGCTCTTGCGTTGCCACAAGAAGACCCGACATTTCTTTTATTTATTTATTTTTTATTTTTTTTGTGGTCTGGCCTTTTTAGTGGTGGCAGCTTGTCAGTTCTGAGGAGATGCAGGAAGCTGGCTGGTCAGAGTCCAGCCATGCATCATTGCTCACATGTCCACACCAACACAAGGGGAATTTCTTGGGCTGCTGGATGCATAATCTGTAATTTGTACAAATAAACCTCATCGTTTTTAAAATGTATTATTATTATTATTATTATTATGGCTGAAGTGTCCAAATGTATGGGTCAAATCTTCAGCGCATTGCGTTGGGTATAAATAGCCCAGCATTGGCTCTGCCCCTTTCGGAGCCATTATTGGGTTAGCTATTTCATCCAATTTGGGATACTTTTGACCCGGCAGGTTTATGAATCTACAAGAGCACTTAGTTTGATTTCTGAAAGGGACAGATGGCTGCTAGTGCTTACACATAAATGATCACAGTTAACTTCTTATGTTTGATTTGGTCTGATCCGATGTCATGAGCTGCAATATGTCACAGGTGATATCAAATAAATAAATAAATCACAACTGATGAGTAATTGAGGTTTTATGTACAGTATTTGTCTTTGTGGCCTCAACCAAGCCAATATCCTGTTTTTGTGCCCTAGATGACACCCCTGAGACATGTATCTACTCTGGTTGGTCTCCTTGGTCGGCCTGCAGCAGTGCATCATGTGAAAAAGGTCGACGGATGAGGCAGAGGATGCTTAAAGCCCAGCTCGACCTCAGCGTTCCATGTCCCCACACTCAAGATTTCCAGCCCTGCATGGGCCCTGGATGCAGTATGCAAGGTGAGTACTCTGACACCCATGTATTGCGCTCCTCACCAGTAACACTCCAGAAGACAGGTGACCAAGGTATTTACAAAGAGTAGTAATTGAGGCCATACATTTGGTGAATGCCTCACTTTTGGATTCTCTCAGATACAATACAATACAATACATATTTATTGATATAGCGCTTTCACAAAGCGCTTTACAGAACAGTTCACAAAAAAATAACAAAATAATATAATAACACATAACATAAGACACAGACAGTAATGCAATCTTAACCACTTTTTCTGCACACGCTTTGTTGTTTGAAGCACTTATAGACAAAGTAGGAGAGAATCAAAGTGTCCTTTCACCAGTGGATCAGAGACGTCATGCTGAAAATGTGCACACGTCTGCTACAAGCTAAGTTTGAAAGCAAATTAGAAGCTGTAGCGTCCATTGACGAAAAAAAAGAGACATCTCCTGTCCGCTTCAATTCCAAGCGGCGACTCCCAGCTCCACATATGCATCTGCGCACTGCGCTGATGCTCTTTTCTTCTCATCGTCGGCTCCACAAGCCATCCATCCATCTAGCCGAAGACTGTCCAACAATTTCGCTGAACAAAACGGGGCGGTGAAAAATGCTGCCCATTGCAGGCGCAAAAAACACAAGCGCCCCGGGGGCTGTCCAGCTTCGACAGTCAAATAGCGACGACATTCCTCCCTGTCAAAATCAGTGCTGGCCCACGCGTGCTGCCGAGAAGGCGCAACCACAAAGCACAGATTCTTCTCCTTTGACGAATGTCATGGCCAAAACGCTGAAAACAGTCCAGATCGGGTTCGCACGCAATACAAAACCATATGACGAAACAAAAAGACAAAAACAACAAAAAAAGCAGAGCTCTTGAAGAGCTCTTGCAGACGGATCTTGCAGATACCGTCAGCTCTTCTGCAGAAACTGTCATTAAATGATGATCTTGTTGATCGTTATCCAGGGAAACCATACTGTCGCCTGTTTTGATCCTCTCAGAGTTACAGTGTGTCTCTTTGCTATTAAAAATCCTGAAATTGATGTGGCAACTAAAGCCTAGCTATTTATCTTGTATTGACAGGTAGACAGTCCGTGGCTCTTGGTGGTTTATTATGGCTTAAACCAATGGAATAGAGTGGAATAAGAAAGCTTCTGCCTTAATTATTTTTTAGAGCTTGGCTGAATTGTTTGATCCTAAAATTTAATTGGGGCCATGTTTATTTTGAGCGATGATAATAAAGTTTGCTACAGTATGAATCAGGTGGCCTCTCTGTGAACGTGTGTCAAAGAAGTGTCAAGATTAATTCCAGACATTGATTGTTCATGCTGAGAATCTCACACAAAGCTGTCGATCCATAATTAGACAGTGATGCTGGCACTACCTTAATGACTTGACAGAGTCATAAAAGATGGATTTGCTATATTTTTCCTCCGCAGATTCCTTTCCAAAGTAGGTTTCTCCCTCGAAAGAAAACATCAGAGAGCATAACATTTTCAGTGGTGTCTAAAAATGCAAGAATAATTGTGAGGCAAAGGAAATCTGAAGTACTCTTACTACTATATTTTGTCACTTATTTAGGATTACTGTTCCATTGTCATTGATATAAAGATTGGATGGATGAATGGATAGATTGAACAATTGAGACACAATTTTGGAAAATTGGTGGAAAAAAAACAATGCAAGGCTGCTTTTCCAAAAATTGACATATTACTTACAAGCAAATAGCGATCTTTGATTTCACTCCATTCGCCTAACCAATTTAATATATTATCATCTGCAAAGCTTCAAAATACAACAACTTTTATTGTATAGCAAGGCACTTTCATATTAATAACAACAACAACAAAGTCCAAAGAGCAAAAACAAGTGAGTCATTGAAAAACGTTTTGAAGCACATTGACTTCCTATGTATATGCGCCCAATCTTGTAGCAATTATCTAGGCCCACTTTCTCTGACCACCAAATGAAAACAAAGAGAATGGTTAGTGTCTGTGTGTGGCTGACGACAAGGATCTTTCAAGGGATAACAATGTCGACAGTCTCTAAATTGGGGATTTGATGCTTTGAGTCTTACTCTCCCGTCTAACATTTTAGTGGCTAATAGGGTTGGAATATGTTTCAGTGGCTGTTCTCCTCAAGCAATCCTCCTGCAAATTAACAGAACCTCAAAGATCTGATCACCTGGGTGATGTGTGCATTGCAGTTGCTGCGATTTGTGCATGTGCAGTATATAGGTCAGGTGCCAGGTAAGAGTTGCTTGCATTTCACATTGTAAAAACCGTGTAATTAGAAATGTCATAGTGATTGAAGTCATGATATGCCTTTTTAACTGCCCATCAAAAGGTCTTACCAAAGATATCTGCAAACTGGTATTCGGGTAAAATGTACCTTTCATCAAGTTATGTGAACGTGATGTTCTGGTTTTTTTTTTTATGTTAGCTTCTAGACAAACTGCTGCCAACACAAGCGGATACAAGTTGCCCAGGGTATAGATTCCCTCAACTCAATCACGCAACATGCTTTTATTGAAAAAGGTCCATACACATAGGCCAGGGCACTTGGATTAGCATTCATTCATTCATTTTCTGATCGGCTTGATCTGATCGGTGGGTGCTGGAGCCTATCCCAGCCGTCTTCGGGCAGTAGGCGAGGGACACCCTGAAGCTGTTGCCAGCCAATCGCAGGGCACACAAAGACAAACAACCATCCGTGCTCACACTCACCCCTAGGGACAATTTAGAGTGTTCAATCAGCCTGCAATGCATGTTTTTGGAATGTGAGAGGAAACCCACGCAGACCCGGGGAGAACATGCAAACTCCACACAGGAAGGCCGGAGCCGGATTCGAAAGGTCAACGCGCTAACCACTGGAACACTAAGCCGCCCATTATTAACATTGAAGGTTCTATTTTGCTAGATTGCGCATGTGCGCTTGGGTGTTAAAATAAAAACAAAAAACAAAGAACAGGTGCATCTTGATTTTCTTACAGGTGCAACACCGGTTGCGTGTTTGGGACATCGGCAGTCCACAATGTGCCCTGAAATGAATTAACTGTCTTAAGTTATTATTAATGTTATCTTTATTATGTATATTTTTAAAATCACCTTCCTTGGTGATGGCACAGCTATTAGTTGGGTTCATAAATGGACATGTACAATTGGTTTGGAAGTACCCATTTCACAGCGTTGAACTGTGATCGCTTTGGTCAGCTTTATATTATCTGCAAGTGGAGGTCTACTTGCAGTTGCTTATAAAAACATCCTTTGCACACTTGGATATTCTACACCGATTCCAATGAGTATATTTCTGCTGTTGCAATGTCAAAGACTGTATGCCTCTTGCGTATTGACTTGAAATGAAATAAAGAGTCGGCTCCGTTGGCCGGGAAGTGGGTCACCTCTGTTCACGCCCACAACGGTGCAAACGCCCATTTACAACTGCACTCATCTGTGAAAAAAAAAAAGAAAGAAAGAAAATTAATTCCAATTAGACTGTGCTTTGGGACAGATTTGCACTGGGTACAAAAATAGAGTCCTGAGTCTTTCCTGTTTTGATGTGCAGAGCCGTCGACATGCATGATGTCAGAGTGGATAAGCTGGTCGGCCTGTAGCATTTCCTGTGGGATGGGAATGAGGTCCAGAGAGCGTTATGTCAAACAGTACCCTGAAGATGGATCTCTCTGCCAACTCAACACAGAGGAGATAGAGAAGTGTATCGTCAATGAAGAATGCTGTGAGTGTCTCATCACATGGTTGTATTTGTGGGCATTCTATATTCCTCTTATTTACATTTCAATTATTAACATGACGACAAACTCAACATAGACAAGAGTAGTGCAGTAAGTAGGATTAAATTCCTTATTTCACCCTGGGCATTAATTGATCACACAATTAAGTCACATACAGAACAATTCTTGGCTTTGTGGGAAGACTGTGCCCATGAATGGTCCTTGAAATAGTAATTGGATGATTTTGGCTCTAAAACGATCACTTTTGGAATGCACTACAGTGTTGATGAGATTGGAAGACAGGTCCTTTGCACAAACATCAATGACTTGCCAAAATAAGTGAAAGTTTGACCTTTTTAATGTCTGTTCATGATTCTCAGCTTTCCATATACTTTTGTCTACATCGTGTGCACTATTTTAAAATGTCATCGCAAAGTGTCTTCTCTGTCAGGAGTATCAGACTTTTGTCTTTTTTTTCTGCCCCACAGCAGTCAGCAGCTGTGTGGTGACTGAATGGGCTGAGTGGGAACCTTGCAGTGTGTCCTGTGGAATGGGCATGAGAAGACGTGAACGCATGGTCAAAATGCCTCCTATTGATGGGTCAATGTGTAAAACGGAGGTGGCCGAAGTTGACAAATGCATGATGCCAGAATGCTGTGAGTAAAAAATAAATAACACCTCCTTCCCCCTAAAAAAAGGGCAAAAAGCCACTTCCTCTGTCATACAATTCCAGTTCCAATGAAGTTGGGACATTGAATAAAACAAGTGAATACAGAAAATTCAGAACTTTGCTGCTGTAAATTGGGAATTCCTCCATTGTGGGACGAATAAAGGTTTTCTCATCTTATCTTTATGATTTGCTAATCATCTTCACCCTATATTTAATTGAATAGACTACAAAGACAAAAAATGTATTGTTCAAACTTATAAACTTGATGGGTTTTAGCAGATAATTATTAACTTAGAGAATATTATAGCAGGAACACATTCCCAAAAAGCTACCACAGGGGGCAAAAAAGACAGTGAAAGTTAAGGAATGCTCATCAAACACCTGTTTGGAACATCCTCAACATACACTTACAAAGAATTTGGGGATGTCATCATCTAGGTGCGTAATATCATCAATAGTTTCAGAGAATCTGCAGAAATCAATACATGGATGCGGCAAGGCCAAAAACCAGCATTGGATGCCCGTGATCGTATTTATGTTTAACACAACGTCCCAATTTCATCAGAATTGTATGAATCAAATCAAATATAGTACAAACTGAGTCTGTAGGTGACAGGGTTTGTAGTTCAGTTCGTTGATTTCAATCGTGTGTACGTGCGTTTGCAGATACCATCCCATGTATGTTGTCACCATGGTCTGACTGGAGCGAATGTAGTGTCACATGTGGGCGTGGCCTCCGCACCCGCCAGAGGATGCTTAAGTCGGATCCTGCAGAGTGTACTGAAGAGTTGGAGCAGACTGAGAAGTGCATGCTGCCAGAGTGTCGTAAGTATCCCACTCGTGTTTGTGATCAGTTCTTATGGCACGAGTGTATTGTAGTGCGTAGCACCATCTATTGCGCAGGTGTCAAAGTCAAGGCCCGGGGGCCAGATCTGGCCCGCCACAAAACTTTGTGGCCCGCGAAAGTAAATCAAGCATGTCAAGTTCCATGATGCTTGCTAAAATCTGAACCAAAATGTCAGATTGTCATATGTAATCCACAATAACAGTCATTATTCTTGACTTCTGATTTTAAAACGAGTTATCCATCCATTTATCCGCGCCGTGTATGTAATATGTGGAGGTGATTAAACATGTATGTGATTTCCTGAAATTCATAAGGGAAACCGTGACTACAATGTGGCCCGTGACAAAAATGAGTTTGACACCACTGATCTAGTGGGTGCATAGCGCAACCGCAGCTACGATTGTGGCTTCGATTCTATGCGTCTTGAAATGCGATATGCCCTATACATGATAACAGTTTTAAAATAGGCCATTCATTGAAGGTGCACTCTATAATCCGAAGCGCCTTATAATGCGAAAAATACGGTTTTTCGAACATCAAACGTAATCAATTTGAGAATATATTATGAACTGTCTTTTATCAAACAGAAATGTTTGCAACGAAAATTGTTAGAGATGTAGTTGATATATTGAATCACTTTAATCCATTTCTCTCTCTACCTATCGATCTCTCGGGTAGTTCCATTCCGGCCGCATCAATACCTTGTGAGTGAGTGTTTTTCAAAACTTGAGGAATTGCTGAAAAAAAGGAAGCATTTTACTTGTTTTTTTTTTTTTATTCTTTTTTTCTTAAAACGTACATCGAAAAATAATTGTTAAAACCTTGTGCCTCTGGGAGAAGTACATGAGCAACGTCGGTCCACAACGAGGAAACTCGCACTCTGATTTTCACATTGACACGTTCACATCTTTCAAAGACATTTTAGCCAAGGGAGATTAAAATAGAAATGATAAAAAATAACAGAAAATACAAACATAATTAAACAATATTGTATTCAGGTAGCCTGCAATGCACTGATGAAAGATGTAGCAGGCGTCCTCTTGAGCAACACAGTGACACAGTATCAATACAGTTTGCCCAGTGTGCCGAAACGTTTCATGAGACCTCATCGACCCATCAACTATGGAATCCTTAGCCATTTTGTTTCCATTTCACAATTGTTGCCCGATTGTGTGTGGTTGAGGACCCATTTGCAAAGAAGCAAGGCATGCTCTGAAAAATTGTGAAATTTCAGGAATGTAAAAAAAACAAAAAACAAGGCACTTTGGAATCATAACCCCCCACCATGATTTATACTTTTGTACTGACTGCGTAAAGATTCACTGTTATCTCCCTGGATGTATTTGGTTAAATCAATGAAATGCTTTGAAGATTTTCCTTTATTTATATAAATGTAGGAAACTATGAAGGTTTGCTGGAGGTCAAATTGTGTCGTCATGAATCAGAAAACAAACAATTTATTGGAATCAGTCGTCTTTGTTGTTTACATTCGCCTCGAACGCTGTGAGGTCGGATCTCAGACGATCCGAGTGGGATCTCTTGAATGCAGCACGAATTCAAACAAACAGACAAACAGGCTGGGAACTCCTGGAAAAGGGAGCTGATTGGTGTAGACAACAGAGAACAGGTGGACAGAAAACCCAAACAAGACAGACATGAGAAGAAAAACTACAAGAAAACATTGACAGGCAACAAAACTAACTGTATTCAAAGCAAAAGCCCAACATAAAGATCATGACATTTTGTTCCACTTAGCATTAATCATTTAAATGAAATCTCAATTAAATAAAATATATGTACGAGTGGGGTTGTAGGTTCAAGTGGTACGAATACTTTGAAAGACACAATCAACTCACTGAGTTTCCTTAATTTCTTCCAGCTATTGACTGCATGGTCTCCGAGTGGTCCGAGTGGTCCGAGTGCAACAAGTCCTGCGGTAAAGGACACACCATCCGAACCCGCATGGTGAAACTGGAGCCGCAGCTCGGGGGCAGCGCATGTCCCGAGACCATTCAACGCAAGAAATGCAAGATCCGGAAGTGCCGATCAAAACCAAAGGAGGAGAGCAAGAGGCGAAGAAGGGGCAAACAGGGAAGACATGCAGTGTTAGAAGAACAGTCAGGTTGGTCATCGAAATTCCTCCAAACGCAAATACCTGAGAGCATTCCAAGGCATGCAACTGTCTTATCTTTGCTTGCCAAGGTTGTGGGATGCAGCCTTGGACCGGCTGGACAGACTGCACCAAATCCTGCGGAGGGGGCATCCAAGAGCGTTTCATGTTGAAGAAGAAAAGAGCTAAAGGCACTCTGACGGGCAACTGCAAGGACCGGAAGGAGATACGCGCCTGTAATGTTAATCCCTGCTAGGGGGCGCTATTGTGTCATACAGGAAAGTGCTAGGATAAATGTGTGCTTCTATGGCTGTATATGTAGAAAAACAAAAACGATTTGGACGAATGTTGTTGGGCAGACAAGTGCACGAGAGAGCTGTGTGATTGGTGGCTTGGACGAAGTGAGGTGGCTCGAGAGAAAAAGGTGAGGTGAAGCCTGTGTGCGCCTTGAGCTGACAGAGCTGTTTTTTTTTTTTGTTGTTGGGGTTTTTTTTTGTATTTTACAGCACTACAGAATTATTCAAGAGTACTAGCACTGTAGCTTTCCTGTATTTTGAGTGCTTTTGGCATACGAGGCATAAAATAGAGCTGCATAACAGAAACTGCGATCAAAATGATTTTACAATTCTCAGCAAAATTGACATCCATTTGGTAGCAAACCTAATAAGATTTTTAACTGTCAGCAACCTAAATCCTTTGATGCACGGGGGTGTACAACATGTACTTGAAAACTCTTTCGGTGGTCCAGCTGCAGAACAAAATCAGCCTTTATTTGTGATTATAAACACATGACAATTTCAAATAAGAGGAACTAAATTAATTGGCTTTTTCCAAAGCAAACAATTCCAAGTAAAAGCATTTTTCCTTCCCTTTTTTCTCTACTAATGTGTCACTCACTGCTTTTCTTTGTTGCATAGAGACAGAACAATTCTACTGCTCACCTTATGTGACTTGGATTTCCCAACATAGCAAAAAGTTCTTTAACATTGCGTACTAAAATGTCTGATAGAAATGATCGGCTAACCATTTTTTTCCATGATCATTTTACAATGATTTGTGGTTTCAGACAAATTTAAAATGGAACGTAACCATTGGAAAAACAGCTAACATTGAAAGCATGTCAAATATGCTGGAACATCCTTAAGTGGGGATGTAGTACAGTATTTCCTCAACCTGTTGATACGAACACAAAGGGTCTGTAAGACGAATTAATCGACTGTTTATCGAACATTTTGTGAGTCACAAAGGATTTTTACCTTACACTTAAAATGACTTGTGTGTTTTTTCTTTTAACATAAGTCATATATTTGGCACTGCTGTTTTTCTGTGATATCAGCTGATGTAGCATTGAAACTGCAATATTTTGGACTTGCATGTACAATATACATTTTTCTTTTTTGCTCTGACAATAGTTATCTGAATCCAAATTTAAATGCATAGCTAAATGAGTCAATCTGTCTGCGGAAAGACAGACATCAGATCAAAAGTGTCACATTATAGATACACATTGTTGGGTTTTCAACATAATTGCAATTTGTATTTTGGCCTTAAGTAGGCTTAGATTTGTAGTGTGTTCGTGATGCGGTAGCCTATTAACATTCAGTGTTATTTATCATCACCTAGGAAATTATGTGGGCATCTTTTTCCTGTTTTGATAAATGTGATTTTTCAGAGCTCTTAAGACTGCAGGCATTTTGTTGGGGATTTGTCAGCTATCACACTTTTTGTTGGATTTCAAGCTTCTTTTTTTTTTGCTTTTGTGACCCTTTTATAAGAAACCACGTTTGCAATAAAAAAACAACTATGTAAATGTCCCAAATTGCATCTTATACTGTTTTCATTTCACAAACAAACAACTGTAAGCTTAAGAGACAGCTGTGCAATGATGCCAAAAGTCCACACAAAGTGGTATATGTTCAGTATTTCCAAGACCAATTTGTCCTTTCATTGTTTGACCGTTTCCTCCAAGCCTTTTATATTTTTACATTTTCACTCCGCAAGATGCGATGGCACCTGGAGATGAGTTTATGCACAAACGGAGATTGAGACTGTACATTAAGTAAAGCAGTTTTACATAAAACCTATCATTATGATCACTGCTATCAGGTAGATGGGCACATGAGTTCAGTGGATGCCGGGGCAGCTGGCCGATTTTGATGCACCCCAAAAAATAATTTGTCGAGTGTGGTGGGTGGTCAGGGGTTTGGAAGTGTGGACACAACTTAAACTCATCTATCTCAGCAGGATGCCCCTTCGTCAAAGATCGTCCCTCTATATGCCCTTGGTTTCAAACCCTAATTGGAAAATCAGACCCAAATTTTAAAATTCCACCCGAGTATAAAATCCTACTTTGAAACCATAACCCTGGTTTAAAACCTTAAATTGAAATCCCAAACCCAATGACACGTGGAGTTCCTCAAGAGTCAGTCCTTGAACCCCTTTTGTTCAGCCTTGGGTCATTTTCTTCAGAACACCCATTTCGACTAACATGCCTATGCAGATGACATGCAGCTAGCTACATTTAGTATGTAAACAAAAGAAAACAGGGAATTATTTTTGGTACGAAAGAAAAGAGGATTACAGGAAGTTGCAGGGTTTGATTCCGGCTCCGGCCTGCCTGAGTAGAGTTTGCATGTTCTCCATGGTCCAGCATGGGCTTTCTCCGGGTACTTTGGTTTCCTCCCACATTCCAAAAACATGCATGGCAGGCTTATGGAACATCCATCCATCCATCCATTTTCCGAACCGCTTCATCCTCACTAGGGTCGCGGGGGGTGCTGGAGCCTATCCCAGCTGTCTTCGGGCAGCAGGCGGGGGACACCCTGAATTGGTTGCCAGCCAATCGCAGGGCACACAGAGACGAACAACCATCCACGCTCACACTCATACCTAGGGACAATTTAGAGTGCCCAACGAGCCTGCCATGCATGTTTTTGGAATGTGGGAGGAAACCGGAGCACCCGGAGAAAACCCACGCAAGCCCGGGGAGAACATGCAAACTCCACACAGGGAGGCCGGAGCTGGGATCGAACCCGGTACCTCTGCACTGTGAAGCCGACGTGCTAACCACTGGACTACCGGGCCGCCCGCTTATGGAACACTCTCATATATTTAAAAAATGCTAATGAAATATACCCAGTAGAGCTCAGAGGTCTGCAGACTTCAGTTCATTATTGGCGTCCGGAATTCAAAGCAAACATGGTGAAGCACCATTTAGCTGTTGTGCTGCACACAAATGGAATAATCTGTCAACAGAGCTAAAGTCAGCCCTAAGTGTGACTACTCTTAAATCCGGGTTAAAAACTCGGCTTCCCCCTACCTATGATTAGAATTAATGTTACAAAATTGTTGACAAGCACTGTTTTTTGTTGGGCATCCGAAAGGTTCCGAAAACACTCGGAACCTATGAAAGTTGACTCAGGAAAGTTGATCTCACAAAAACATTTATTTTCAAAAAAATTGAAGCAAGGCCGACAAAGTACAAATAATGCGAAGAAAGCAAAAAGTGCTTGCACAAGGCAGGGAAAAAATATGAACGAAAATAGCTGGTAATAAAAGTACAAGAAAGACCAAGCCATGTGGAGGAAAAAAATGTGGATACGCTTAAAACACACCAAGAACTACTTACATGAATAACGAGAAAACATAAGCAAAGGCAAGAGCCAAAAATGGAACGAAAGTATTAAGAGAGGGTCTAAATGAAATGGACATGAACAATGACTGGAGCAAGGCGAAATTATCCGACAGCTTGACGTGGGTCCATGAGATTCTTTAAAATAGTCTCAATAATTGTGATGCCAGACAGGTGCACCGCAGCAAAACCGGGAACGCCTCTGCCACCTGCTGGACACTAACAGAACGTGATCATGATAGTTTGTTCTTAGCGTAATTTTAGTAAGATATCTTTTTAATGCTGTACTTTGTACATGTATTTAGTTCTTTTGTTTGTCAATGCTTGTACTTTTAAATATGTGAGGTATACTGTATTGAGTGTGTATGAAATGCGCTATGTAAATAAATCCTTGCGTGTTTATTTTGGTAGGAAGAAGCCTTTTACCATCATGAAATCTGTTAATTTGATGTAAACACCATGCTATTTTGATAGTACAGTAATGTTGATTGATTTATTGATAATTTTAAAAATTTGCCAGGATAAACTTAAACATTTTCAAAAAAATCAAACCACCATGTGATACATTTATAGACTCTACAGGGTGGGGGGTGGGATATGTCTCCATGTCACCGTTTCCATGTCCCAGTGTTTCTGCCCGTGATTGAGTTTCTTATCATGTGAAATTGCGTAGCTGCTCTACTGAGCTTTTAATATTGATGAGCATCATCTGAACAAAGACAAAGGGGGACTGGTTTCATCCATTGTCATTAGATGCTAAGATTCAAACAAATAGAAACCTCAGAGGCAGATGTGCTGAATCTAATAAAATGACAGCTTTGGCGGGCTTATTAGATGCACACAAGATGTCTGGTGGTTGTGTAAAATGTACCTCTGGTGTCCAGTTAAAAAAATAAAAAAAATCCTCTGAAACTAAGTCAATAGTCCTGCGTTTGCTTTCCTTTGTGGAGTTTGCATGTTTTATTCATGCTTTACCTGAATTTCTCACAAGCCCTAGAATCCTCTGACATTGAAAAAAAAATACACGTTAGATTACTTGAAGTAGATTCAATGTGGTGTGAGTGCACTTTGTAGATGCGTGTCTATTTTGATGTGTCCTGTGGTTGACCTGAAGTGTACACATTGGATGGCATTGGATGGACGGTTTTGAGTCATGATCAATTACCATCTGAAAAAAATTGTAGCTATTGCAGAGCTTAACGGGAAGGTTTCACGAGTTAAAAGTTGAATAGGTGGTGCATTATGTTCACTGTGGATACATGGAGGTTCAAATTTGCCAACCTCTTGAGCTGAGGTTAGAACGTTTTTCCATTGAAGTGCTGTAATAGTATGTTTTTGAATGTCTTTTCTTTCCGGGGGTTAAAAGGAAGCCAGCATCATTCTAATTTCTTTCTAGGGGATATTTGAGTCCATTTATATTGATTACATTGTATTTTCTATTGTAGGCAAAATGTAGGATTTGCTCCCCGGACGTGTCTTACAGGAACCGGGGCTCTTCAACAATGCTGAGGCATTATCGTGAAGGGAGAACCGGCGCACACTCTCGTGATGAACTGTGGTTCTTCCAAGCGCATTGTTCGGTTCCGGCTCCAGCCTTCCTGTGTGGAGTTAACATGTTATCCCTGTGCCAACAGCTGACATATGGGGATCCATCAACATGGAGGCTTATCTGGCTGTGACCTGTCACTTTACAGACAGTGACTACCATTCGATGTGTATATCAGTGTTGGGAGTAGAACACTTCCAGAGAGCAGAGTCAATTCTAACTTCACTGCTGATGCCATTATTGAGGTACAAAGATACATCTCTGAGGCGAACACACCAAGATTACAGCATCCACTGCAATACTGGAAAACGCAAACACATTTCTATGGACGCCTTCATCATCATTATCCTGTGAACAAATATTCTCAAAAGGAGGAGAAATTTTTTGGAATTGCAATTGCATCGGCCCAAAGATTTTAACATAGCTGATGTAACTTAACAGAAACTTGTGAGTGAACTGTGTATCGTCTGTTTCCAGTTTTTATTGAAGTTGCATGGAATGACTTTTAAAATCTAACAGATGTCACCATTAAAACAACAATACAGTTTCAGCACAGTGTCAACACAGCTTGGGAAATGTGCCATACACCCCATGGGGACTCATCTGCCCATCATTAAAAGTCACAGCAAAACAACACTCCAAGAAACAAAATAACGTGACAGCAAGACTGACAGAAAAAAGGAAAGCAAATATAAGCAAAATGACGAGACAACAAGGAACACCTGGACACAAAGGGGTTGAGGGAGCTGACCCGGATAAGGTAAGCGCTATCGAACCAAGCGTATAAAAATCAGCAAACATACAAACATTATTCCCTCTCACCATTAACCCCTTAAACACAAACTTAAATCTATAGTGGCTCTTTGCATTTTTGGACACCCCTGTGGAAGGAAACCGGAGTACCCGGACAAAACCCACGCAGGCCCGGGGAGAACATGCAAACGCCACACAGGGAGGCCAGAGCTGGAATTGAACCTCTGCACTGTGAGGTGGACGTGCTAACCACCAGATCACCGGGCCGCCCTAAAACAGGGATGAGTTTTTTTAGGTTTTTTTTCCATGGGATGAGAAGTAGGTTGTGAGCAAATTGACATCACAATTGATCTCTAAAATACCTTATTAAATCATCCAGTGATCGGCTACAACACTTCTGTTTTTAGCAATCGCTTACCAGGTTAAAGAATGACATGACTGAAAGTGAATCCGACAGAAATGTTAAAAAAAAAAAAAAATCTGATATCTGTGCAGGCGCAGTACAGTTCAAATATTGTTGCTAATTTAATATTTGTGCCTTTGTCACAATGGGCATTCATTCTCATGGACTTTTTTAGTCAAAAGCAGCGTGATTTGCAGAATATGTGGCCTCATGGCATTCTTGAAAGATTTGTGTAGGTGTCACCCAATGTGAATTAATAACGGAAAATGTTCCTAAAAAGAGAGAGTGACCAAACAGCCACGTCGACTCGGTGCTGCTAAGTGGCATTGCACTGATATTTATCTAGCTGTGTAGGTCTTTGGGATCCAGTGCGTATGAAGGTTCACAGTGCCATCTGCAGTGTATTCAAAGAATCTGACCAATGGACTAATAATGGAGAAATGTTATTAGCACTTGTCTGGGGAGGCTAGGCGATTATCAGTGTCCGTCACGCTCTGAAGTGAATTATAGCTTCCAATTAAAATGACTTTTTGTGGGAAATCTCCTTTGAAAAATCATTTACAGATCAACAAGATAATGCAATTCACCTGGCGTCCTTTTGAAAACTGTGGAGGCCAGTTTTAGCCACACAACCCAAAATCAAGAAAGCTGAAATGGTAAGAAAGAATTTAATGCTAAAAATGAGTACGATAGAGTTCTCAGTGGTCATTAATTATCTTCAAACTTGCACGAAGAACAACTCTCTGAATTCGCTTTAAAGGGTCTTTAAACTTGGACGGCCCGGTGGACCAGTGGTTAGCGCGTCAACCTCACAGTGCAGAGGCACCGGGTTCAATTCCAGCTCCGGCCTCCCTGTGTGGAGTTTGCATGTTCTGCCCGGGCCTGTGTGGGTTTTCTCCGGGTACTCCGGTTGCCTCCCACATTCCAAAAACATGTATGGCAGGCTGATTGAATACTCTGAATTGTACCTTGGTGTGAGTGTGAGCGCGGATGGTTGTTTGTCTCTGCGTGCCCTGCAATTGGCTGGCAATCGTTTCAGGGTGTCCCCCGCCTACTGCCCAAAGACGGCTGGGATAAGGTCCAGCACCTCCCGCGACCCTTGTGAGGATTAAGCAGATCAGAAAATGGATGGAGGGATGGATGGGTCTTTAAACTTGTTGCCTGGTTCAGCATGGGATTTATTGACACATGCTGAAGGCTTCAGTCGTTGATGTGTTATATAAGTTTTCAGTTCATTATTCAAGAGATACATTCTGACTGGCTCATTACGCAGCCACTTTTTCCCGGGTCTGAGTAAATTAAGCTTTGTGGTTATTGTAGCACCCAATTTTGCTTCTACATTCTTGTTTTGCTAAAGACATTTCCAAAGCAGACTGGTTGGATACAGCTCACTTAATGATCTGATGATGATAATGTCGGAATACATAGCTCAGAGCAGGAGTGTGTGGGAGTCGATGAAAATGAAGCCGTTTTTCGACACCTACACATCTGCAAATGCAGAATTATCGGTAGGCCCCAACTGCTGGCATTCAGGATGAACATCTGTTCTGTTTTTCGGCATCTCCCACGCTCAGTCAATTTCGGGTTCAATACGTTCATGTTGTACGGTCTCATTTTTGTCACTTTCACATGCTGTTGCGTTGTGTCGGAACAGACACCAGGTGGAGAAGCAAATCAACGTTTTAAAGGGGAATGATTTTCAGCTGCTGTTCTTTTGGCTCTCCCAATTCTTGTTGATTAATTCTTGCCGAGTTCCGAATGTTTTTCAATGCCTTCACAACCACGAGGGCTGATGCTTGCAGCCGGGTACCATGAAAGGTGTGAGTGGTTCATGGTATCAACGTGACAGACATCGAGGCTCGGGATGTTGTGGAGTTCCTTCTGATACGAGATTATTAGGCTGGAGTGTGTAACTCAATTTCTGGGATTCGGGTAAGGGGAATAGGTGAGGCAGTCAAGTTCAAAGCATTCATATTGACTGGTTCATTTATTCCCCATATCTGAATCCACTAGTGCCCTTTTGACAGCTGGGATCGGCTATAGCACATCCGCGACCCTCGTGTGGATAAGCGGATCAGAAAATGGGTGTATGGAAAAATTGACCAATCAGCAAATAGGCAGGTGCCGAACCACGAGTATGCATTGGCCATCTGTATGATTTATAATTAGCAATTTTTAAGCGGACCTCAGAGTTTGGAAACGCGGCACTTTTAAAAAGCATTGTGTGACAATAAGTGTCACGTTCGCAAGGTTTCATGGGACAAGTTACAGTCAATATTCCAGACCTGCATATCTCAAGATTGCTGTTGCTATGGGATCCAATGTCCGTATCTCCATCATTTACCACCATCATGTGTGTGCTTAATCACAAGTTCTTCATCGATCTTTTGATAACAGCAATCATTAGGGAACACTCGCGGAGCAAGTGGTGCATTATAGATGTTTTCTCTTCCTATGCCATACACCACTCCATCCAAAAAGAAACATTTATTGATAACATCCTAAAGGGCATTTTAACCAGTACAGATTGTGTATAATTCTGGTCTGACAGAAACACAACCTCAAAAGGAAACAAAATTAAACATAATGCATGCATTTCATTTAACAAAACACACAAGTCATCACTGCTACTGTACTTGTGACCGTGTCCAAAACACTTTCTCAAAACCTAAACATGAAACAGATTTAAAAATACAACAAGGTGTGGTCTCACTTCAGAGAAGAACATCATGATCAACAATATGTTGGCTGTTTATGCTTGTTTGTATTTTGCCAACTCCCGAAATAAGGGCCCTGCAGCAACCCAAATTTAATTGCTATGTGGATTGTTTCCAAAACATAGCAAGATAAAATATGAATTAAGCAGTCATTTTGGGACGGATGGATGTCTTGTTTTTTTGTTTTTTTTATACATACCATATAATTAGGGGGAAAAAATAGCATATTGCCAATGGTTGGTTCGTGCTTACTCGCCAACGCTTTTAAAGTGATTCCTGATTTGATATCACACACTGTATATGGGGCATATTACTTAATTAGGATGGTTCCGTTAAATTGCCCGGAAGCAAAACTGAATACATAAAAAAACTTTAACCAGCCACTCTAGATACACTGTTTGAACATAACAAATAGGAAAAGCTTGCAAAGCAAAAGGATCACTTTTCTGAAAAACACACCACATCAATATTTCTCTACGATGCCTCTATTTTCTTTATTTCGACCAAACACTGTGGAAAAATGATACTTAAACATGCAGTTCGGAAAAAAAAAACCCTCCCATAAAAAATGAACCAAAAAAAAGGTTATACAGTATTCTATTTGTTAGCCTTAACATATTTTTGAAGCAAATACATGACTATATTCCTAGAGGAGAGACGATGAATATGAGAAAGCCTGATTTAAAAAACAAAAACAAAAACAATAATTTCATTAAGAATCGTTGACATTTCTGTTGAACAAAGCTTGACTTTAAACGCGTTACTGCAAAGACAATGTATGATAGCTCGTCAGTCACAATTAACTTAAGTTTAAACTCACACAAAAGTAAGTTGGTTTCAAATTATTAATACCATTAGTAACAGCTAAAATAATTATATATGGCAGCAGTTCAGCTGGAATGTAATTGAGGGGGGTCTTTTTTGTAAGAAAGATGTAAGGATAAGCCTTAATGGTCATTTTTGTAGGTCCATTCTTCGTTGCTCTACCAACCTGAGCCTTAGTGTCCATGTGTGTGTGTGCACGTGTGTGTGTGTGTGAGTGTGTGTGTGTGTGTGTGTGTGTGTGCGTGCATGTGTGTGCATGTTTGTGTTTGTGTGTGCATGCGTGAGTGTATGTGTTCAGGGTGAGGGCGGTGCCTTCAGAGAATTTGTGGATCCTCCTTGACTTCCACTTCCCGCTGCTCCTTGTCCAACCCACTGATTCACCACAAACAAAGAAGACAAGAAGGATCCCGTTAGTTGTTGAAAATGCACATGGGAAAATATTGTAATGCTGTAGTTGGAAATTCGATTCATGTGCAGTTCAGATTTTCTTTGATTAGCATACACGGGAGCCATATGCGAGGCACAACACTGCAACTCTGCTGATGTTAATAAAACACCTGGGGTGTTGATTTTAACACTGAGCAAAGTGTCTATATGCACCAGGGGCGTGTTGGCCATCCGTAATTATGGGAAAATGTGGTATTTTCCCCAAACGGCCTATATTTCCAGGTCAGCCAAACCACATGATGGCCACACCAACCATCGGTGATTAGCTTTCATACTGCGCACGACCGCCGTTCGCTCCGTCCGCACCCGCCACCTACGCTGAATATGTTTTTAATGCGTGAAGTCCACAGAACGCTGCCCCCAACTTCCCTCTGTCCACAAATATTTTTCAGTGTGTGACAGCGGGCCGTCAAAGTATATTCCTGAGCCAAATTGTGGTCCTAGTAGGTCCTACTCGGTGCTAAAGTAACATTTACTCAAGTGGCAAAACTTCAACACCCAATAGTGTGTTAATAGAACTAAACGTAGTGTTGGCGGTGCATTAATAATGACAATATTGAGCGTTTAGATTGAAACTAATGAGTGGCCATGTGACCAGGTTTGGTCACGAAATACATCTAGTATTATAAATAATCTGTTTTAAACAATATCAAAAACAAAAATCAAGTGGAAACCATTTTTCAACAAATATCAATGTGACAACTTTAACTATCTTTGGGAAGTTTGACTGCATCTTGCAAGTGAGGAGGAAAATGATGCTGAAAAAAAATTGTCTCGACTCCAACAAGGGACTTCGATTGTTACGTTGTTGGAATTTCACCCAACTCCCCCGGCCCCACATTTTAACAATGTATCAGTGATACATCCTAGACAACACCGGCTATTTTATTACTTGAGTGGTGTTAATGCAACACCAACATTCTGATTTTAACGCTGTCCCTGAACTTTTAACACTGGTGTATTTGCAATGTATAAAAGGTGAGGTATCCATGGACAAAGGCTCAAATATGCCTTCAAATCATCAGGAATGATTTCGAGGAAGCTCTTCTCCTTTTTATTCAGCCACGCATTCATACGGTAAATAGAAGCAAACAAGCTTCCGATCTCTTTACTGCCTATGCTTTTTGCCGAATAACATAAACGCTGGTTTTAAAATGAGTTTGGTGAATTGCAGCCTTTGGTCATTATCAATTTTGTGTGTGTGTCTATTTTGAACCATGACTGAACAGACTATTATTAACATTTTTATTTTCAGCCTCAGTCCATTAAGTCAGCACAAGTGTAATTAGAAGCCAGGAGTGTGCAGGGAGCTTTTGCAGGGGCTGATGCTCAAAGATAAAAATGGGGCCACATCGTATAAAACTTTGAAACACCTTAGAGAAATGTACTGCCATAACTTGCACGATGCACTTTGTAAATACAGTCGTTGAAATGACATGTGCATGGGCGTGTTGCATCTCTGGGTGCTGCTGGCTTCTTACACAGCATCCGAGATGACACTTATGGAGCCCCAGATGTGATATCTCTATTTTTTTTAAAAAATTTTGGGGGTCATAATTTTGAAATTAATTGCACAAAAATGTTCATTTGTGTTCACAAAATACTAATTTGCCATCTTGAATTAGGTATAACTATGTGCACAAAACACAAGCTTTGTGTCCACCAAACAGCTATGGCTCCAAACTGGACAATTGGATTTCCTAGAAACGGTAAAGTGGAGGTTGTAGCAACTCCACATAAATAGTGGAGAGGACTGGTTGTCTAAGAGAGCGACAACAGCCATTGGGCATGTGGCATCAAGTATCGCCATGTTGTCAACTAGGGCTGGCCATCATTTCAATTTGAGCTATTACATTTTCCGATTCTGCGTCCTTGTTTTGATTACTGTTCTAAACCATTCCTGATTCTCATTCTTTTAGGGAGCAAGTTAGGTGCAAAAAACAAAAAGTTTGCATGGATAAAATCTGGGATGTCCAAAATCCAAGCAAGAGTCATTCATTTTTATAGAGCATAGACTAAAATAAAATTTTTTGTTTCAGTTAACAAGAGTCCATATTCAGGTTCGACGGAAGCATTTACAAAGTAGGTGGGGTGTCAGGCTTTGAGGCAAATGAAGCATATTACTCAATACTTGCACGAATACATATAACAATGAAAATGCCAGCTTGTGCAGTGTGCCCTTAGGAGTTGTGTGTTGATCTTTTCAAGAAACACAAATAAGCCAGTAGCTCGCATCTTAGTCCAATGCTAAAGCTTCGAGAGAACACTGCTAGTGGAGCGAGTGTGGTGTTGCGGTACAGAAAAGCCCTAGAGACAACATTGGAGCTCTTCTTACTTCATCACCACTGGCAGTCAGGGTCATTGACCTCCAAGCAACACTGCAATTCCTTTGCTAAATGTAGTGTGACAGCTAATGCTTCATTTACTTCTCAAGTGTGTGTTTATTGGGCATTGAAAGGATACTAATGGGATTATGTAACTCCTAAAAAATTTATTTGAAATAAATTCAGAAAATACAATGTTAACAGGAGTGATTTGTTTGTCTCAGACTGCCCAAAAGTCTCTGATAACACGAAATAAGTCATGATGGCATTTATTGGATAGAGAGAGTCACTAAATTGGCACCATAAAGTTGCAGTTTGAGGAAAAAGCATTGGCTCTTTGGATGAGACAAGAGTATCCTATGGAAACAGGCTAATTTCAGCAAGGCTAAAAATGTGCTACACACGGCAATTCCAAATTAATTAGGCTTTTTTTGTAAAATGTTCATAAAATCAGAATGCAAAGTTGCTAATCCTTTTTATCCTACATTCAGTTGAATGCACTACAAATACAAGAGTTTTGATGTTCGGACAGATAAACATTGTTGGGCTTTTTTGGGGGGGGGGGGGGACTCTTCATTAATTTTGAATTTGATGTATAGGGGATGAATTATTTACATTAAAACACAAGGTTGTAAACTTTGTTCAAATAATCCAATTCATGTCAAGCCCTGGTGACTACCACTGGTCGATTTAAATTCCCTGTAATCTAATAATGTGCATTACATCCAGTGACATCCATCCACCCATTTCCTGAACCACTTATTCCATCCATCCGTCCATTTTCTGATCCGCTTTATCCTCACAAGGGTCGCGGGGGGTGCTGGAGCCTATCCCAGCTGTCTTTGGGCAGCAGGCGTGGGACTCCTGGAACTGGTTGCCAGCCAATCGCAGGGCAGAAAGAGACAAACAACCATCCGCGCTCACACTCACACGAGGGACAATTTAAAGTGTTTCATTAACCTGCCACGCATGTTTTTGGAATGTGGGAGGAAACCGGAGTACCAGGAGAAAACCCACGCAGGCACAGCAAGAACATGCAAACTCCACACAGGGCCGGAATCTAACCCTGCACCCCTGCACTGTGAAGCAGATGTTCGCTGTGTTACCTAACCACTTAGTCATTTCTCAAAAAGTCTTCAAAATGTAAGTATTTTTTATCTTTGATAGACTTTTTGTTGAACCCAGTCGATGCAGCTTTGAGAAATTCAACATGAATTTACATGAATCAGTCCGGCATCTGTTTTGCATGCTCTGTTTTTTTAATGAGCGTGGGCTGGGAATTCTGAACTATAAACAGCTCTGCGTATGAAGCTCCAAGTAGTTACAGGACACCGTCTTTGTTGTGGAAATCACGGAAAAACGAGGTCACTGGATATGAAAGCTGCACATTTTTCTTGTTATACAGTATAATTGTTGTTTCGCCATTTTAAACCCGAAAGCGCTAACACCTTATGCTGTGCATCTGACTTGTATTAAATGAGGTTTGGTGTGTTGTGTATATTTATCATCTTAATTCTGAAATTGTCCCTTCCAAAAATCGCATGCCTCATACAAACAACAGCAGGAAAACACTGGCAGAATCCAAAATATGACACTGTGTCGGTCTGTTTCTCAATGAGTCCACTTTAACCCGAATGTACAGTTTAAGCCGAATAATGTACAGTATACCGTATACAAATAGCAATACCTCGATCAATGGGTGCCAGTGTGCGACAGGCTTGCGTGGATATGTCAACATCTCACTCCAGTGGTCTCGTCCCAGAGTGTCGGCCTCATTACCCACCCTGCACACCCCGATGATTTCGTTATGTCCGACCCTACACATAGCACAAGAGCAAAGTGTTCAACCTCATAATTGCGCAGCAAAACAAGCATCATCAGTAACGAACCGATCGTAGTCCATGACAGCTATCAGTAAACTTATTTGATTGATGTTTTCTGGGGGTACATCAAAGACGATGGCTTCATTGTATATTGGGTTTAGAGTGTTGCGTTTGGTGGATGTCTTCCTCTTCTTTAGTCTCCGGCCCTCACACATCAGTGACACCTTTACATAGGGATCTATGGAGGAAACATGTTCAATAAGGATATTACAAGTAAGAACAGCCCGGCAGCAAAAGTGTTCTATTTAATGACAAACTAATAACGGAACCTTACTTGTGGAGTCTTTCATACCTGACTAAATGTAGGATGAAAACTGACCTGAAGCACCGGTGATGTCCATGGCTTTGAGATTTCTGGCTTTGATCATGGTAATGGTGAGCCTGCCAGCCGTTGGGAGGTAGCACAATGAGAACATCAACTCTCCCAGGTCCACATTGTCCTAAAAAGAAATATACACAGTATTTTATTTGAACGCCTCTTTAATCTGAGAAGCAATCTGTCTTTTTCCCTTGTAATCATGTTAACCAAAATCACTGAATTTCCCAGGTCAAACTTCCAGTAACTTAATTGTGGGTCGGTCAAATGTAGTTTGCAAATTGGTTCCACTTAAAATTGTGCAACCGTGACAAAAGGTGGAGTCATCAAAATTGTGTTTATACACCGCTTGTCCTCATTATGATTTACATTCTGGAAATCAACATGCACATGCTTTTTTTGGAATGTAGGAGGAAGCCAGCATAAGCTGTTACTGGACTATTTTTTACAAAGCATTTCTTTTTTATGGCTATTTCGGGACACCTCATACAACATGGAAGAAACCAAAAAAAATGAGAAGTCTAATTGAAGAGATGATTTAACTGTTCAAAAATATCTGTCATGCTCAGACTGTTTCTTGTTTCTTTGCTGAATTTAATGGCAATAGACACATTATACTGCTGCTCTCATCGGATTTTTTGTACCGCATTTTGCTTTTGTGAAGAAGAAACAAAATTATAGGGAAACACTTTAAATCATATTCTTCTTTGTCTTGACCATAGAAGAGCGAGTGCATGCTCAATGTTTATGAAAAAAAATGATCCACATTTGATACAGGGCCCATTACATTGTGTGAAGTCTCCTAAAATATAACACTTATCATTGATCATTTATGCAATACATTGTTTCAAAGTCCAAGAACACAACGTTTGAATGTGTGCAGAGGCATATTTAAACAGGAGAGCATAAATTGACCAGCCTTCCATCGAGCACTCTCCCAGATAATGTCATGTCCTTCTACACAACCACCCAATGAGCTTGCTTACAGGCTACAGAGTGCTGGCCACTACTCTTGAGCACTCAAATCAAAGCCTGTGGTCAATATTATGGTCACATGTGCTCAGACAATGAAATTAGACTCAAGGCCTGAAGCGCAGCAATAAAGAAGCGTCAGAGAGGACAGTTCATCTTTTCCAATTATAATGCTAACACCTTCTTTCTGTCAGGAAAAAGTAAGGTTCTTTCTTCAGCTCTCTCATATATGACAGACTTTGCTTCAAATGCTTTTTTTGGGGAACCAAAATAATTTATCCGTCACACTTTTTGGTCTCATGAGGTCATTTTCCACTGCGATGAACCTCTGAAGCCCATAAATGTGTGCCTACTGAAGCTGATTTAAACCTGAGATAGGTAACCATTTTTATGTTCTTCATCATTGTATTTTGCGTTAATGTTTTATGACTACTATTTGTCACAAAACAACAAATATGGCAACTTGTGGAGACAATGACCCCCTCCAAAGCAGGAAATGTTGGTAAAACTATGTATCCTCTGTGCACATACACATAAATGGTGTGTAATTATTTATGATGTTTATTCTTTTATTGTCTTTCGGAATATAGCCAGTGCACAGTAAAATCGTCATTGCCAACCCATGAGCCTTCAAGGAGAAATTCTTTGGTTTCCCTAAAAATTGCACCCCGTCTACAAGGCTCTCTCAACCATCTTCAATCAAGTTTGGACCTATAGATTCAAAAGGTAAGCCGTGCTTTTTTTCTGTTCATCCAAAGAAAAATTGTCAGAAAACCCAAATCGTAATCAGTTAAATTCAGGTTCATTGTCCAGGTGAGCAGTTTCACAAAATAAAGACAACTGACAGTATAACATGACGATTGAATGATGAGAATTTGATCTTATCGCCACCATATTAAATCATTTTTATCTATTAACTTAAAATGTGGCCCACGAGCCTTGAGTTGGATACATAATCAAATTTCATAATGGAAATGGGTGTTATGAGAATAATGATCATAGTAATTAATGCACCACCATCTTAGTTTGGATACATTAATATTTTTGGATGTGTTTTGGCGAGGCAGTGCATTTAGTCCAGGGGTCGGCAACACAAAATGTTGAAAGAGCCATATAGGACAAAAAAAAAACCAAAAAACAAATATGTCTGGAGCCGCAAAAAAATAAAAGCCTTCTATAAAACTTACGATGAAGGAAACACATGCTGTATGTATGAAGGAGACTGGACTGTCTCAGAATTGTTTGTGTTATTCATTCCTTTGTTGTGTGTTCACAAACGCCCCCATAGAATTTATTTTGTGATTTCCTTGCTTGATTTTTTTGTTTTGATGCATTATTTTCGCTTTTCTTAGTGTCAGTGAAGTGATCATGAATTTATTTGAGCTATATTAGCCTACTCTCAAAATATTTTTCCATTTTCCAAATTTTTTTATAAAGCTCCAGGGAGCCACTAGATGTCACTAAAGAGCCACATGCGGCTCTGGAGCCGCGTGTTGCCGACCCCCGATTTAGTCCTTCAAGATCTGCCATGCAGGTGTTCAAACACCCCATAATGTATGCAACCCGAATATGCGGCAGACTGAAAGAGAATCTCACATCACAGATACAATCCATCCATCCATCCATTTTCCGAACCGCTATATCCTCACTAGGGTCGCGGGGGTGCTGGAGCCTATCCCAGCCATCTTCGGGCAGTAGGCGGGGGACACCCTGAATCGGTTGCCAGCCAATCGCAGGGCACACAGAGACGAACAACCATCCACGCTCACACTCATACCTAGGGACAATTTTGAGTGCACAATCAGCCTGCCATGCGTGTTTTTGGAACGTGGGAGGAAACCGGAGCACCCGGAGAAAACCCACGCAGAACATGCAAACTCCACACAGGGAGGCCGGAGCTGGAATCGAACCCGGTACCTCTGCACTGTGAAGCCGACGTGCTAACCACTGGACTACCGGGCCACCTCACAGATACAAGATGAATGAAAACAATTCTGAGAGCAGAAAATATTTCATTTCAAGTGCTATCTTGTGCTGAGAGTGTGATGAGATGGGTGCTTGCATTTTACTTACATCACTTACATTGTGACCTTTTTGTCGGAAATGCTAAATATATTTGTACTTCAATCATAGATTGTGAGGGTCATATTGAGATAGCAATAGAAGCATTGATAATGGCCAGTACTATTGAACTTAAAAACATGTTTAGGTACAGTACTAATTCCAGCTCTGTTCTATATTGACCGAGGAGCGTCAGCCAACAGTGAAATATTTTATGCCTGACTAAACATGGTGGAAGGAAGTGAATCAGGCTCATGTTGGGACTTTTGACAGAATCAGGCTATTGCTTCATAACAAAAAAAGTTATGCACGAAACTATGAGGAAATAGTTATTTTGCTGTACTTTCGCCGACTTTTCCTCTTCATTGCTTCTAATTTTAATTTCTAAATTTAATAAGGTTAATATCTAATATGTGATTTTGTTATGAACCATCAATGAGCACCCGAATTAGCGCAAAGTGGTAAATGAGGTTTAAAAGAAAAAGGGGAAAAAAATGTCCATCAGCATGACCTCATCAGTAATGAAGTGTGTGATCTTGTGTGTCGTCATCATTTGGGGATCTTGACAATAAATATGTG
The DNA here is from genome assembly GCA_018466805.1 of Hippocampus abdominalis. NCBI lineage: Eukaryota > Metazoa > Chordata > Actinopteri > Syngnathiformes > Syngnathidae > Hippocampus > Hippocampus abdominalis. The sequence continues at coordinate 9,810,088 of CM031697.1, read as the reverse complement.
AAGGAATAAAAACTAGATAAAAAAGAGAAGTGTCAAAAAGAAAATACAGAATATGGCTTATCTGCTGTCATATGTATTATTAAATGCAGAAAATTATAGAATTTGGACTATGTAAGTGAAGATGTGGCAGAACACAATACAGCATCATTTTGAACCACACTATTTCTCACTAAATAAATCAAAGCAAATTATAGTAGGTCCCCACCCCGCCGCTAGCGTTCTTGCTGACTTTTTTGTTGTTGATTTTGTTTGCTTAATTCATTGTTTTTCTGAAAAGAAATATTGTCTTTTCTGCTTCTCTCATTTGTAAGACACCAGTAGAAGAAGGAACAGCTTACCATTGTATTGATTATTTTAATTCCATACACGCATTAATCAAAAGTCAATTTACACTATTCTAATTCTTTTTGGACAAAAAGCACATAGGAGTAAAATGTAATATCGTAATCAGTTTGCCTAATTAATTTACTCCACAGTAAAGTACAGCATGTAGAGGTCTCATCCGTACAGTCATGTATGTTAATCACCGGCCATTCCTGGATTGCAGTGTGCCTGTGGCCATGATTAATGCACATAGCCGAGAGACTGGACCAGCACATGCAGGGTCCCTTTTTGCAATCCCAGTGGATGTAACCTACTTCTGCTGGGAAACGACACATTCGATGATCATTTTTACCATCCATGCTCATGTGTGTACGGATGCAAAACAGTATAGCCTTGAGTATTAAAAAAAAACAAAAAAAACCCTAAAAGTCTGAATATACAGTATTTAAATTTGAGGTCCTCAGATCTCACCCCATGAAACAGCGAAAGCGTCAACCCATGAACTAGGCTGTAACCTACTTCTGTTGCCCATATTGAGCAGGCAGAGCTGGAAAAACTGGGAAGGTATGAGGAAAATAAACGTGTGATCATAGAAGTGATTTTTCTTTTTTTCATGGCAATGTGATGCAACATGTAAACACACCTATCAAAGCTCTGCACAGATTGCATTTGCCTATCCTACGCTTCGCAAATCAGACATATTTCCAAATTAGTGCCACCACAAACACAGTACAGTATGCTGCATATACTGCAAGCATGCACAAATTCTCGTAACTGCAGCCTATTACTCTTTTGAAAACAAACTAAAATTTTCAAAATACGATTAGATACAGAACAGTACTTCCCACTTTCAGGGTCCAAAACACAATTTGTTTGTAAAAGAACGGCCATTAGATTTGTTGTTTTTCTTGTGGTGGTTGTTGTTGTTATTTTTTTCTTTTTTTGCCTTTTATGGTTTGGTGCCAATTTTACATAATGCAGTCTTAATAATAACACTTAAGTAGCATTAACCCCGGCACCGGTGATCCTACCATCTCACGTTGTCACCATGTGCCAATGATATACAAACAGTCAAGTGAATGATTTAATATGGATGGCATCTATGTGTTTCCGTCACACCATGTCATCATTGTGCTTGCTTTTATCTGGGTCAACACCCGTAAGGATTCATACAGCTTTCATTAAACATTAACTGTCTCTAAGTATATTTCAGTGTTGCTGTCTCTTGAAACCACAGATGAGTTCTACTTTGAGGGAAAATTTGACACACATCCATTGATACATCTCCTGCTGCGATTCTCTCTGGGCAGGATCTTGGCCTTTTTTTAATCAACAGATGGCCTGTCTCACAGGCCGTTTGACCAATTTGGCTACTCCTGACCTATATAATCTTTTAAACGCATTGGTTAACTAAGCTACTCCAACTGATCGTGACTGTAACAGAATAAAAAGTTTTAAGACATGAAACTGGTAAATATTTCAAATAGACCACAGGCGGATTTTGTCAGGGTCAAACAGGATCTGTTTGTTTTTGGTTTTCAGCTCCAGCTGGAGTGGAGGGCGTTGCTTCCAGCGCTGCAGCTGTAACTTATTGTAATCAACGTCAGTGACGTTTTTTACGCTTCTTTACTGCCACGCCGACAACCCAATGTTGGATGATTCGCCTTGGTCACGTCTCTCGTACCAAGTGCAATTCTCTAGACCAGGGGTGGTGAACTCCAGTTCCTCGAGAGCCATATCCTGCCTGTTTTTGATCCCTCCCTACTCCAACACACCTGATTCAATTGTTCATGATCGTTTTAGGTCTCGACAGAACTTGCTGATGAGTTGATCATTCGAATCAGGTGTGTTGAAGTCGAGAGGGATCTAAAACAGGCAGGATATGGTTCTCGAGGAACCGGAGTCCCCTACCCCTGCCCTTGACCTCTGTTCTTGTCCAAGTCATAGCTTCCAATCCCTGGTCTTATTTTTGTATTCACTCATAGTTTAGTTTTCTTGTCCTTGACAAGCTATTTATGTTGTTTTGTTTATTCCTTGCCATTTGCAAGCAATCTGATTCTGATTCTGATTTTTGTTATTCACTGTTATCCTGGTTCTGTGTACTAGCGATCTCGTTTGTACTTTGTCGGTCATGCATTTTGTTTTTCTTTTTTATAAATCAAAATTTTTGTCAAAGAAATGTTATCCTTTCCTACATTTTTTAGATCCACTCGTATCGGTATTATTCCAGATCGAAACAGATTTATACACTAAATCATATATGAAGATACGTAACTTACCGAAGTGACATATTGGATGTCTCGGCACAATTTTGTTTCTCGCGGGAAGTCTGCAAGATCCAGGAAGTTATCCACCACCACTTGCCCAATCAAATCATGGCGAGTGAACCTGTCAAAGTCATAGACACTGAAGTGCAGCTTTCGGTTTGACAGCTCGGTGTATGCCACTGGAAAGAGAAACACCTCATCAAATACTGGGTTGAGAGTCTTGCGGTGCACCTTTGTCTGGTGCTTGTTTTTACGGTCAGGCAGCAGGTAGATCTTCACATAAGGATCAGAGGTCCCAGAGAAGTCCTTGGCGGGAAGATCTTGAGCCTTATGAATCTTAACTATCAACTGCTCCAGATCAAAGTCAAACTTAAGGATGAAATGGAGACGTCCACAGTTGTCAGTCCTCCGTCCATCATCTGTGTCCACAGAACGCTGTTTGTAAAGCTCTGGTTTGATCCGACCTAAACCCGTCAAACTATCCTGCCGCTGGAACTGAGTAGGATTGAAGTCTGGATTGGACAAGTTCATCTGACGCCGGATGGAGTTGTGACTGTAAGGAAAGGAAATGTTTTCGTCATCAAAGGTGACATTTTGTTTCATTTACCAACAAGTTAATTGCATAAATAAAAATATTTCGCCAAAAATTATTTGAAAGTTAATTTTGGGCAATAGTTGGACCCTGTGATGAAAATTTCGGGGAGTTGCTACCCACCAGATGGAAGTGTTTCAGCAAATACAAATCAGCCAAGCTAAAGGACCTAGCAGAGGATCCCATGAAAATGTACTAACAATAATATAGACCAGGGAGAGGGAATTCCAGTTCCTCGAGAGCCATATCCTGCCTGTTTTAGATCCCACCCTACTACAACACACCTGATTCAAATCATCAGCTCATCAGCAAGCCCTGTAGACTGAGGCAGGCCTGAGACAATCATGAACAGTTGAATCAGGTGTGTTGGAGTAGGGAGGGATCTAAAACAGGCAGGTAATGGCTCTCGAGGAACCGGAGTTCACTGGTTTAGACACTTTACTCAATTGCTTAATCTCAAATAATAGGGGATGGTCAATACTAATATGTTAGATATGATCCAATCATTTTTTTTATGTATGGAAAATAATTAAAACGCTTCTGATCTGCATTTGACATTTTCTTTTTAGGAGCGATGCAGTATGTTTTAAAGTTCACTTTTATGTCCTACTTTCAAACTCCTACAGCAACACACTAGAAATGATGTCTACTGACCGTACTGATGAAGTGGGTTCAGTAATTTGTCGCTGCACTCTGTCCCGGGCCAAGGTATGGGCTTGGCCATGGTCTACTTTGGCCTGGGTCTCCAGAGGAATGTCAGGTGATGTGTGGCTGATCTTCAGACCTGACTCCGGGACAGACACAGCCATTGGGAGGCCCGATGGGTCCTTCATACAGCCATCCTCACTGTACTCCCGATCATCCCCATCCACCTGAGGAAACAAATATTTGTACATAGTACGATTTTCAAAGCCTCCTGTCAAAATAATAACAGCTGCAACATAGGCATGTGAGACACTGACTACAGTAGCCAATGCATTGACCAAAATTGACGGTTGTTTCTTCTGGAGACTGGGTCCTGCCCCCATTGATGTGGTTAGTGCTCAGATTTCAATTACACCAAATACAGTCAGTTCAGCTGGCTTCACTGCTACGATTGAAAAAAATAATCTTCATTTGAATGGCCCAGAAGGTGAACGGTTAAGAATTTGACCATCATTTTATGAAACCCTACTGGAAAATGACACCACATGTCCTGCATGGCGTCACTCGGGATTTCCATCTTTCATGCAGGACAGCTCAGTCATCATCGACTCCAAGTGGCTTTTTATTTCCTTCAAAATGTTCACTTTTTATTATTTACACACCAAAGAATACCAATAAGAGCAATGTAGTAAAGTATGACGAGGGCCACTGTATTGCACAGTGGGAAAGCAGAACTGTCCTGGCTTCTCCATAAAAAAATGAGGAAAGTAACAGAGGTATGCCACTTGCATGAAGAGACTGTGAACAAGTAGGCTACAGAATTGAATTTTCAGTTTTAATATAGACTTGATTTTGCACTTGTTAAAATGTGTCATAAACGAGTGAGTTTCATTTCATTACTGGCGAAACGTTGGGAAATTGTGACTTGACCTCCAAGATTCTCCGATAATTACATGTATAATACATCTTTGCACACTTTTGTGGACCTAGTGTTATTCAGATTCTGATCATTTTATTTTTTCGCACAAGGAGCAATAGCTTCCAATTATCTGTGATGGTTAAAGGGTAAATTTATTACCATTATTGTTGTCTGTGTGACATATGGACTTTCAAATCAAGCCTCCTTTCACTTTACCTCTATTAGAACAGGCTGTTGGTCCCCTCCCAGAAAATGTGCGCCCTTGAGGACATCTGGGAGAAATCGGCCACTCAGAGGTACCCAGCACAGCTTCCATGATACAAACAGGGAGACACTGAATAAAGCCAGACCACAGGTGGTCACCAACAGGGACAACAGGCTCACCGATACATCTGGAGATAAAAGAGAGCAAAAGACTCGGTGAACAGTGAACACTTTTCAAGGGACTAAACAGAAGCACAGAAAAACCCAACTCACAGGAGGAATGTTTGTTTGTACTCATAAGGAACAATATGTGTTACATGACCCCGTTGCGACTGCGGTATAGGTACTTAGGACGCAAGTCTTTTGTCTCATTCTATTATCACAAATGCTATATTATACGTAAAAAGCATCAACCGAAGCCAGTTAATAATTGACTGTAGCATTTGTTAACTCTCATGACTTTTGAATTATTTATTTTGCTGGGATGGATGGTCTCATCTATGAAATACAATATTTTCAGACTACAGATTTCTCTTTTTTTTCCCGATGAATTATTCAACCATAGCAGAGGCTGAACTAATTTTATGAATGTCGACCATTGAGTGGTATCGAATATACATTACTGGTCAAAAGCCTTGGGGCCATAATTAGATTGGCAATTTTAGCAATGCCTTAGTCATTATTGACAGTGCCACGGTTCAGATTTTTCGTTTTTTTTTTGGGGGGCGGGGGGGTTGCATACTCATTGCTCTTAAAGCCTGCCACAGACGGAATGACACAGTCAAACATGACTGAACTGGACATATGCAAACAAATTACAGTTGGCAGACCGAACCCACAAACTTGGTGAACACTGGCAGAGCCATGGGTGTCCCTATTTGGGACATCCTGGGATCACACCCCGGGATCACCCCAAGACTGTCCACCTGTGGGACAGAGTGTAAGGCCAAGTTGGCAAAGCGACCCATTTAGCGAGTTTCTCAAGCCCGTCTCCCACTTCACTCCGCACAAAATTGTTGGTTCAGTCTCTCCGTGCGGTCCGTTATCAAATGACCTGCTATAAATTATTGATAGGTACAAATGAGTATGTTGTATGGGTCCGATCATCATGAGAAATTACTCAATGACAGAGTGACACATTGTGGGTTTTATGGCACAGCATAATTCAGTCATTAAAATTAAAATTGACTGCTTGCTAATTGAATAAACGTTTCTGATTTTCAAGTTCCATCTCTCTATTCACAGTGCTATTGGCAGCAAAAACATCATTAGCACAATTGCCAGTCATTTTTGTATGGTTTGGTAAACAAGAAAAAAACCCACAACAAATCAAAACAATATGAGTCCAAATGTTTTGTCAGCATTTTTTTTTGTTTGTTTGTTTAGTGGAGAAACGAAGCAGTGTTTAAATGCATTCTACTCCCAATATTTTTTGATGGATTCATTTTTAGCCACGAAAGAGAAGGTATGGTATGCTTTCAAAGATATGCTGGAGGTGAAGAAGAAAAGCTGCAGGCAATGCGCTGCTCAAGTGCAAAGTCTTGTCCGGGCTGCTGAAGAAGCAAATGGAGAGAGACGGTGAAGAAACGCCACAGCTGGTTGCACTTTAGCAGGAGTTTTTAAAATGACTTATCAGGCATTCTGCAGTTCAAATGAACCAACTGCATATTCATACTGCATTACAAGTTTACATCTTTTAAACCTTGCACAAAAACCGGGCTATTTAAACCAGTATTGGCCAGTATGAAATTACTGTATCTACGGTACTTTATTTGGAGGGCTTGAAAAACCTATGATAAAAGAAAAACAATAAAAAATAAACTAGTTTGAAGACAGTTAGGGTGGATTAGTCAAGTAGTGGTTCGATCATCTGCCTCACTGCTGAGAGTTTCGGTGCTCAACTCTCAGCTTTTGTCATCTGGAGTTGGATGGATGCATGGATTGATAGATAGAATACTTTATTGTCTCACCCTGATGGTGACAGAAGGGCTCACAAACACATTGACACATTCCCATCAAGACACGTGACACAATAAAACTCAATGAATAAATAAATACATTAAAAAAAATTACAGTATAACACTAATGCTGTTAAAAAGTGTGTGTTGAAAAGTGCAATGTATCAGTTCAAATTGTTCACGATTGGTTACAGCAGATGGAATGATAGATTTTTTTTTTTGTAGGTATTTTTCTGGGCCAGTAGGATTTGGTACCTTTTTCCTGATGGCAAGTAAGTGGAATGACTGATGAAAGGGATGGGAGGGATCCTCTGTGATGAGAGTGGCTTTCCTGATCACAGAGCGGTTGCACCGTTCAGACAGAGGGGGGGTGTAGTGAACCACGTATTTTGCTGGCCTGGTGTATTCGACATGAGAGTCTGGTTTTGTGTTTGGTGGTGAGCAACTTGAACCGGGGGAATGGAATGAGGACACTGAAGAACAACTAAACAGTTCCAAATACAACCCAGGCTAAAAAAAAGTCATCTAAGATTGATCAACCAAATTTTACACGTCATTTTCGTCATACAGTATTACAATGCTTTTGAATTTAAATGAATATTTATTTTGCTCACACAATGGGGATTTGATTCAAACTCTGAGAGATACAACTGAGGGTCGAAACCAGCAAAGAATGAACTGCGGCCGCCGAGAGCGTCATGAATTGCTCTACATTTTCTACCCGCAGTTTGCTCTGTCTTAATGTCTTATTCCCAAAGGACATTGCGCTAATGACATACCAGCGTAAACGCACCCACGAGGTTTGATCGCTGCGTGCAATTTGCACCTGTTACACCCCCTGACGGCCCACATGGCCAAGTATAAATGCACGCTTTGTACCAAGAACACTGTGGCAAAAAAAATGGTAGCTAGGAAGAGACTCTCTCACCCAATTCATGTCACTCAATCCTGTTTTAAACTGCCTCCTCACTCTGTCATTTTGATCTGTATTTAAAAAAATGAGTCTTCACCTGATAAGTGAATTGTTTTTGGCACAAGACCAATCAAACACCAAGCTAAAATCATGGTAAACTCAATTGAGATAGAAAGTGCGTATGAAACCAAGTTTCTCGGATTACTAATAGACTCAAAACTATGTTGGAAGCCACATATCGATAACGTGAAAAAGAAGAATAGCCAAAACCATAGGGATCCTCTACAAAACCAAGGATGTGCTGAATAAGAGATCTTTGTACACTTTATACTCTTCATTATTATTACCATATATGAGCTACTGTGTGGAAATATGGGGAAATGACTGTAAAACAAACACACTCCCTGTTTTAAAACTACAAAAAAAAGCAATCCGAATTATTAATAGATCAAAATATACGGAACCCACAAATCCACTATTTATCAAATTAAACACGATGAAATTTTATGACCTGGTTGACTTTAAAATCGCACAATTCATGTGCAAAGCTCACAATAACCTGCTCTGCCAAAACATTCAGAAATGTTTCGAAATTCGAGAAAGCTGCTATGATTTAAGAGGTACCAACCTATACAAAAAATCCAAAACAAGAACAAACATCAAGCAAAGAAGTGTATCTGTCATAGGTGTTAATCTGTGGATTAATTTCGAAACGGACCTGAAAATGAGTAAATCGCTTCCTGCGTTCAAAAACAAATTCAAGAAAATAGTACAAACAACCTACATCAATCAGAGTTAAGGTGATAAATTCTAAACATTCATTAAATATAATAATAAATCAGAATTAAGCTGATACATAGAGAAAGGTACTGCAATATCCATTATGAATACAAGAAAATTGACATAAGAGTACCAGAGTGTGCAAGTATAAAATCCCGATACAAACCAAAAGTAGTAAAAATATCCCGGTTAAGGGTAAAAGCATGAGCATTTGTGGAGACTTCTTCCTTTTTTCTTTCTTTCTTTTCTGATTGATATAAAAATAAGCTATTTATATATAAACACATAACTTGGGGTAGGACTAGATACGTTTTTTAGTTCTTCCTAGTCCTTTGAACATAATAATTGTGTTGTATGATGACTGATTTCTCTTTCCTTTTACAATTTTACTTACCTTACTTTCTGTCAATTTATTACTGTATGTGTTTTTATGTCCAATAAACAAACAAATAAACAGACAGCGCTAGTTGATAATCCTCAAGTGTGAAGCGCCCATTCCACAAGCACATCGAAGAGCACGGTGGAAACCAACTTCTGAATAGATACTTTCAGAGAGGAAAACCTTGAGGCGTGATTATGTACATTGTGTCATATTCCATCATACACTGTAGATCTTTCATGGTCTCGCTTGTCATTCTGAGTCAGGCTCATTCCGGCGAGCGCTTTGCAATTCAGCACTCGATGTTGAATGAAGTGTTGCAACACAGTCTTGAGTCAATGGTACTGTCAGGAAAGCACTGTATAACCAGAAAAGTATCATGGTAGTTTGCTTCAAAATCCATCTATTATGTCATAATTAATAGCTTTTTTATGCTCCACCACAACCATGACCCTGGCGAGGTTTACAAAGTGGTATAGCACATGGGATGGAAATTTTGAGTTCAACATTTAGAAAAGGTATTTTGGATGACTTATAAGTATTTACGAATGGGACTGGGTGAAAAGGACATCGAACGGGAATTGTGGCTGGGATAGCGTGACGTGCTGAACTGCAATTGCACGACAACTGCTCACATTTTCGCAACGTCAACAGTGACAAGAGTGAGAAAGACGAGCCCATATTTAAATGAGCATTAAAACACAGCTAACTTGCTGTGAAATGAGGCCAATACAAGACAGTACACTGTGTGCTGCTCGAACCAGGGCTCCATCTGGAATGAGCTGAAAGTGACGGTATAGTGTGTGTCTTCTTGACACACCGCTGGCTGGAAGAACTCTTTGGGGATGGATAGAGAGGATGCAGCCATCTTCCGTTATGGCAATACATGTCTCTTCATATTAACATTGTTTATGTTGAAATCCATCCAATCACACTTCACTTATTTTTAAAAAGCAATAAACACTGTCATCAGAGCCGTCAGTTCTGGAAAGCTCGAAGCGGCTAATTGCATTCAATAACTCCATGAATCAGTACGATCACTGCGTTCTACTGGAAGATGCCACAATCATCATTACATGTCTTGATAGAATTTGATTCATGTAATGTTATCGGGCATGGGGCCCGTGGAGTGAGCTTTGCTGCGGAGATGTGTTCCCTGGCATGAATCAGAGCAACATGGTTGTCCAAGATCATGTTGCCTTGGAACAATTTAGCGTATTCCATTAACCTGACATGCATGTGGGAGGAAACCGGAGTACCCGATGTCAGAACTGCTTATCCGCAGGACCGAATCGGGGAACAGTCCTGTTCGACTCCCCTTACTAACGGGTTCAAACCCCCGTTTACGGCTCGCCCCCTCCTCGCGGTAACGCGGGACGGTTGGGGGGACGGAGGTTCTTTATTTCATGCGAGTCGATTACGAAAGAGATGTGGCTAGGTTCCTGACCGCCTTTGATTTCACGAAGCCAATCCGAATCCGCCTTCACTTATTCTTAACTCTAACAAGGAACCGAGAATTAGAGATGAATAAGTGACCGCTTCGCTTTAACGACGGCTCTCTTTCGATTTTACTTCTGTTGCAATTGGTACGGACCTAGATTCCATTTAACAACGGTCGGGATCGTTCAGATTTGTTTCTTTTATTCGTTATGCCGGAATAAACTGTTTTAATTAATTATTTATTTTTCGAGACGGGTCACGCGGCCCGGTGTTAGCGAACCCGCAACCTTTCATTCATCGACGAAGGTTGAGTGGTAATATGAATTAAATCATAAAGACAACTGAGGTAGAAATTATTTTTGACACATTTATTAATATGACAATTCTAGTAAAACATGCGTTAATCAACCATTGTAACCGCAAGACGCGGAATACTTTCGTCAACAACAAAAACATTGTTAAAATGATGTATGTTTGATTTAACCATATTTGATTTATATCCTGTATTCTGCACCTGGACCTATTGTGAGCTGGCGAAATCTCAGTAGACTATTTGTTCTGACGTCATCTAGAGGTCAAATTGGATAGTGCTGATTTTGGCTGAATTAGAGTCTAGTTTCCAGTTCAATTTCATTTTTAACTTTACCAATCGTACCATCACACGTGCCATAAAATGGCGCGCCTTCCGTCAGGCACGCAGAGAACATTCAAACCCCACACAGGAAGGCTGTGGCCTGATTCGAACCCACGACCTCCCTGCTGTGATGCCAACCACCGGGTCACCGTGCCGCGCAAGTTGAGAACTACTGAATGTAAATATTCTAAAATCTTTGTTTAAGCTTTAGATTGGCTAAAATGGTCTAAAAACATAGAGGTTGAAGTGTCCTCAGTTAAATGTGTGGGTTTTTTTTTTACTATTTTTTTTTTTTTAACACTGGAGGAAACCGGCTGATTATCTGTTGATTAAAGTACCTTTGAGTTGCCATTCAGGGCTAGCAAAAGTAGGTGAAGCCTTTTACAATTTACAATCACATGAACGGACAACATCAGAGCCACTTTATTGCTGTCCAACAACCTGATTGGCTTTTCCGAATCGAAGCTCTGACACGAATATTCTCCTGGCTTTGAGATGACTTAGGAAAGGACCATCAAGAACAGAAGCACTCATGGTTGCTTTTATTGATTTGACCAACTAACAATTCTTAACACTGCATTTCATTAAACTGGAAATTTGCCCTGTACTTATAAAGTAATTTCACCCCATATATGAAACGTGGTCTGTTGAAAGCCTTAATGTTTTTTGTCAATGCTGTGATTAGGGGCGGGGGGTGAGTATTGAGGCTGACGTAAGTGCACTACAGCAAAAGAATAGTGATGTGCACTTTGAAGCTGTACAAACAGTTTCCTTTTACGTTTGTGTTATCTCTGAATTGTGTATACTTTCACAACATGCACACGTAATAGTGCATTTTTATATGAGCACATTAGCAAAAGAATCTGCCGCTAGCCGGGGTCAAATATACAGCATATATTAGAGGAAGACCACTTACGTCTGTGCTTAGTCTATGAGTATTTTGAAGTTTCCATCTTTAATCATTTGCTAGCAAAATAGTAGTGCATCAGCGTCAGTACCGACCAAATTACCATCTCTGCTTTTTAATACAAAAGTAACTAATGACTAGATTTTACGACAGAACATGAGGCACGCTCTAATATAATGAGAACAATGATGACATTTCAATTTGATTTGAAATTAATTTAAATGTTAAATAAAATTGGAAAGACGTGCCAATAACAGTGTAGTCCCAATGCTTGGTAGCATGGCAATAGCCCACCCTCCACACTGAGGATTCTTGGTTCTGCCTAATTTACCTCATCGACAAAGGAATAACGAAATAAGTACTTTTTTAGAGGGTTTGGCATTATTCTTTTTTTAGTTGTCCCAGTAGGTCCCAAAAAGCTGACATGTCTTGAAAAATAATGACTTCTGGACAATCGATACTGTTTTTTTGGTGTATCATCAGTGAAAGATTCACACCCTTTTTGGGAGGCTATAGCTGTCGGTTTTGCGTCTCAGTAATGGCAGCAATGAGCTGGTGTGTAGCTAAGTAACCTGACAAATGGATTGCTTCACATCTCCATCTGGAAAATATGCAAGCTCATCAATGAGACGTCTTGGTGCGAAAACCTGTCGGTGAGCACATGGCCTACCCCAGTGTTTCCAAACCCTGATTGAGCCAAGGAACTTACTTTACATGATAAAAACATGACAGCACACTACCAAAAAAAAAAAATGGTACAATAGTATGAATACTGAAATAGTTCTCAATGTACTCACAAATGTTCTTATTTAGTATGAAACCCAGCTTGTGTAATTGAACGCAAGTCTGACGTTCTTTCAGGTAACCACACGTTTTATGAATGGCAACAGGTGGATAAAAAAGTTAATTGTAGGTTCTGCGTTAACTCCAAAATGGCCTGCGACAAAAATTAGTTTGACACCCATGATTTAGGGTGTTCCATTAACCTGCCATGCATGTTTTTGGAATGTGGGAGTCAGCCAGAGTACCCGGAGAAAACCCACGCAGGCACGGGGAGAACATGCAAACTCCACATAGAAAGCCTGGAGGCGGAATCAAACCCCTGACCACTGTGAGGTGGACGTGCTTACTACTCCACCAACTCCGCCGCCCTTATTATTAAATACAGTCAAACTTCGGTTTTCGTCGATAATCTGTTCCAGAAGGCTGTTCGAAAACCGAAATTGTTGGAAAACCGAAACCACGCTCTTTTTAAAATAAAAATGTTTACTGAACACGTGTGCTCACAATGGAAAGCAACACGAGGAAGCGTCACTTCCTCGTGTCAACAACAATTCCACTTACTCACGCATATCCACTTGTGACATATGGTGAGGCACCGACAAGAGAGTTTGCAAATTCATGAGCCAAACTCAGTGCCGTACTTGCCATCGTAAATTAGCCACCTGACATTAAAAGCTGGTAAACTGGTATTTGATGGTTGAAGCAGCTCTCTAACCGAGAGTGTTACTCTTGCTTGATTAAATCCTGTTAAAGTAGATAGAGAAAAGTTGATTGCTAGATATATCTTCAGAGTTTGTACACCCCGGAATGGTCGCCAGGAAACCCCAGGGCACATAGAGACAAGAGTCTTTAATGAACTAAACGTGTGCTTTGGACTGAAATAGGAAGCCGGAAAACAAGCACGCGGGGAACAGGCAAAGTCCATCCATCCATCCATCCATTTTCCGAACCGCTTTATCCTCACTAGGGTCGCGGGGGGTGCCGGAGCCTATCCCAGCTGTCTTCGGGCAGTAGGCGGGGGACACCCTGAATTGGTTGCCAGCCAATCGCAGGGCACACAGAGACGAACAACCATCCACGCTCACACTCATACCGAGGGACAATTTAGAGTGTTCAATCAGCCTGCCATGCATGTTTTTGGAACGTGGGAGGAAACCGGAGCACCCGGAGAAAACCCACGCAGGCCCGGGGAGAACATGCAAACTCCACACAGGGAGGCCGGAGCTGGATTTGAACCCGGTACCTCAGCACTGTGAAGCCGACGTGCTAACCACTGGACTGCCGGGCCGCCCCAGGCAAAGTCCACACAGGTTATTTCGTGACTCTGTTTCTTTATTTGCATGAAAGCCAGAGTCAGATGTATACCATTTTTAAAAAGCGGCAGCAGAAATGAGCTTCTTCAAAGGTGCTTGAATAGAACAACTTTCCACAGAGTGAAAGACATCTAATTGTCGCACCATTAAAATATTGTGCTGTAAAATGAACAAAAAATTTGCATGTCGCTGTCCTTCTCAGGAGGGGGGAAAAATGGAAATAGGAAGCAAACACAGAGGACTTTTCAACGATATGCCTTCAGCAAACAATTTTGAAATTTCTTGTTTACGTTTAAGTTCTCAGTTTTAAGTCCCGTCTTTCATGTTGCCATGTCTGTTTTGATTGTGTGATCATAGTTTCCTTTTTTTTTTCCAGAAGCTTTACTCCTGGTCTCATGTTTTCTCGCTCTATAGTGATTGTCTCCACCTGTGTCCCATTCCCGGTGTATAAATAGTCCGCGTCAAGTCTAATGATGGGCAGATGAAACCTTCTGAACCCTGGAAGCTTTCCATCCAACTGGCTCACAAAAAAGGTTCATCTTGTTGGGCTTCGTGAGCATGCAAATCACCCGGGGGCAAAAGCAGTGATTCTTTTGAACTGTGTGTTTTTTTGTTGTTGTTTTTTTTTTTAAATCAAACAAGAGTGTCCGCGTGAAAAAAAAAACTGCAAACCAAAATTAGATCTTCTGGACTGGGGTTGGTTTATGTAATCTGTTTATGATTAATTTGCGGTTAATGCCTCGGTACGAAATGAGCAAATGACAAGCTGTGTAAGTCCAAATTGCTGTTTAATAAACAACCGTGACACTGATTGTGTTTAACAATGCGTTGTTTTTTTAATTTAAAAAGAGATTTCAACAAAATATTGGAACGCATTTGTAGTACTATATTTCAACTGATGCTACATTTGCTAACTGTAAAGCTAGTAGCTGATTAGCAAATGTATGTCATTAAAAAAATGGTGTTACCTCAAATTCTTTTTGGAGAATGGGCAATCCATACTGCCCTCTCCCCACCAGCAAGGAATGTGTCCATACTCTCTCTCTTGTTTTGCCTTTTTTGAGAAGAGAAACAACGCACATGCGCATAATGCCTCAGTCGACATGACTTGGCTAGCTGCTTTTCCCGCCTCCTTGACGGACCTGCACAGATAGCCCGGTCCAAGACACAGAACAATATATATCCGGTAGTCTGAATTTCAAAGTTCAACATGTGTTTGATACTTCAGTCATTTGAGACACTGTATTTACAGTAGTATACCACAGGGGAAAGGTATTGATGAGCAGACTCACACAACAGGGAGCACAGTGGCACAATCTCTGTGCAGCAAAATAAAGTTAATGTAATCCAAAGGTCACCTGATGATAGCTAGCACCAAAATCTATCAGTGGGGGCCTAAATTCATTTGTGGCAGCCTGCCACAGAGCTATTCATGAACATATACTTCAGTTGCAATGTTCAAATTTGCGAATCGGTGAATTACGATATGACGGTCAATCATAAAATGTACAAAATAATGGCCAATGAGTCCACCGTCTAGGAAATACCTGGTTAACCGATCTACTAATGTAAATTTAATAGATGTTACATTGTTCTTGTGAGCGTACTGAGACCTGCAATCATTTTGGAGTTATGAAATAAAACCACTAACTCACATTAAGGGTCGAGGAGAATGCGAACACAAAGTCCCAGGTGGGTTTTGTCTATTTGCTTTGTTTTCTTTTTTTTAATTACTATTATTATTTGGGGGGAGGTGAGGAGGAGGTGGGGGGTTTTCAATGTTCCTTTGGGCTCAATTCAATTACGTAAAATTATTTTCCAAGAAGGGCAATTCAAGAAACATCAACACTTTGCATAGGATTATTTTTTTCTCATGTTTTGTGTTGTGTTTATTATTTTACTTTATGTTAACTGTTTTGTTAAGCGATTTGTTACAGCTGCAGCTGTTGTTAAAGCACGATATAAATCAGAATGTATTGTATTGTATTGTATTGTATCTTTTTAAGAAAGAATGTTACATTCCTGTAATGCCAAGCAAAAGATTGGTCCACAAGGTTACGAACAGTATGTGGCGTTCTACTCTTCTGCAGCCTACTAGGCGAATATATTCAAAGACTTAAATCCATGCAGATGGTCTCCAGGTCAAATTGAATAAGAATGTCTGGACTGGTGTTGACCTAATTACACTTACGGGCTACAAGATTGTGCTTTTGCTGTTTGTTGCATCAACACATTCCCGAGGCCAGTAACTAGAGCAGCAACAACCATTTGTTCATGCTATATCCCTTTGATCCAAGCAACTCCTTACAAGGGCTCCAACCAAAAAGCAGCAGCTAACAATAAATCGTGCTGCCGTGTTCGCGTAGAACAAATCAAGACAGCCAGCTATGTCCTGAATCCCGTTAGCTCATTCTTCAAGAGATTATTTCAAATGACATGAAGCAAGTTTATGAGGGGAATGTTGTTGCATGCGTTTAATGTCATTGGTCACATTTAAAGTAAAGTAACAATCGGTTGCCATAAGGTGTTTGACACATGTTGCGTCTGTAATATTCGATTCATAATCCGATCGAGATGCTGTTCTTAGTGGTCCCTTAACACATGCAGTTGTTCTTCAGGGAAATTCAGATTCAGAAAACTTTATTTATCCCCGTGGGGCAATTGCGACTTAACAGGCACGCTCTGCAAAAGAAACATGAAAAACAATGACAAACATGGGATACAGTGCAAAGGGCCTGTCGGTACTCGCTGTGTGCACAGCGCCCCAAGATCTTAGTTCAGAAAGGAAACCACTAGGGAGGGAGAGGGGGAAAAAAAAACATGCTTGAACTATCCTCTTCTGAGGATAATTTAAATCCAGGAGAAAAAAAGACCCCAGCACGTAAACAAGCATATGACAGTTACAACAAGTCACAAGACATAACATGTAATGAGGGGGCGGATGGATGTCTAATTGTCTTATTATAATTTTGATGTTGATTTTTGTTTTGTATTCCAGTTGTATTCATTTTCTATGGTTCATCCTTGGAAATGCAGTTTGATTGTACTGCATGTGAAGGAAAAATGTTGAACGTTTATCTAAAAACAACAATCAATGCACGGTGCGTTATTTCAAAAAACGTAGCGTCTCATTAATTAATTGACAGAAAACGTGTGAAATTATGCAGTCATTGTGACATGCAAGCAAAAAAAAACCCCAACAAATATTTAAATCAGCCGTCGCTTTTGTGGGGAATAATCCTCTTTAAATTCAGTATCAGTGCTTGATTTTTGATATCAAATGTTGTCTATCAATGATTCCCTTTGTGTGAAAGGACTTTTTAGGTAAGAGTGGGCCAACTAACACATAGGTATGGTAAATTCACACAAATAATAATGATATGATATGATATGAAATGATCATTAAGAATGCAAAATGGCAAATGGTGTACAGTCAAACCTCGGTTTTCGAATGTCTCTGTTTTCGACCAAAAATGTCAAGTTTTTTATGCCTCGGATGACGAACAAATTTCGGTTCTCGAACAAACTGAGCGCACTTGAATACGTCACTTGACTCCTCTCGCCTTCCTTACACGAGAAAGTGATGTTTCCTCGGGTAGACGATGAAGTGACGCTTCCTCGTGGAGCGTTCATTGTGAACAGACGTGTTCAATAAAGATTTTTTTTTTTTTAAATAGCGTGGTTTCGGTTTTCGAACAAATCGGTTTTCGAACAGCCTTCTGGAACAGATTATGGTCGAAAACCGAGTTATGACTGTATTTTTTAAGTGCAAGTTGGCATTTGCAAATGCAGTCACTTCAACTGGAAACTGAACAGTAAAAAAAATTTGTGTTGATTTTACTCGGCGGAAACGTGGTTGACTCGTTAGCACATCCGCCTCACAGTGCAGAGGTGCAGGGTTCGATTCCGGCTCCAGCCTTCCTGTGTGGAGTTTGCATGTTGGCCCTGTGCCTGTGTGCGTTTTCTCCGGGTACTCTAGTTTAACTCCCACATTCCAAAACATGCATTGGCATGGTCAGGGGTGTCAAACTAATTTTTGTCGCGAGGATAAGCGGATTAGAAAATGGATAGATGGATGAATTTACTCCATTTTATTTCATCAAGTGGTTGGACAAAATAAAAGCAGATTCAGATGCTCTTATTTTGTGCAACTATGTGCCAAAATGATACTGAGTGAACTATTTGATGATTGATCAATTGAAATGTATGTACTGTGACAATTTTTGTTTTTTTTGTCCTGTGGAACCAATTGTCTGAGTGTCTCAACAGGATCCCGCCCGGAGGCAAGAGGGGTTTTTTTGGGTTTTTTTTTTGTCAGATAGCATCACTCATTGTACAGTACTTGTAGTCTTCCGGTTTACAGGAGAGTTGTTTGATGTGGATCAAACTACATGTGCATGCATTTAGAGCAGCCTAATACAAGAGGAAGTGGGTCACAGCTCCTCGGGGGAACCAATCTGGCAGTTTGAAATTCCTCTTCATCATACATGTTTAATGATGGATTGTATCATTTTTTAAAAGGAAACAGCCACGCCTCAGAGGCAATTAACAAAGGCAACTCGCACGGCACGCACAATAAGAAATTTACATGTATCTGCTCAAATATAAATATGTAAAGTTTGCACATTTATTACCAATGCACAGGAGTCTACATAGAGGAGAGACAAGTGTGACTTTGTTTTTTTTATTGAAATTAATGTCCTGTTAATTTTTGTTGAACGATCTTGTTTTCATACTGGCTTTTTGGATCTCTGAATATTCTGTTTCTGCACATCTGTGAAACGCTGCTAAATGCATCTATCGGAGAGTCAAACAAGCAAAATGAATGCGTTTTTTAATATCTTGTTTGTTTTTGCGGTTGCCATTTCTGCAACGTGCTCATCGGAGCTCAGAGGAATGTTGGGTGGGGCTTTTCTAACCTCACAGTCCATCGAGTCCATTAGAAGACGATTAGAAAAAAAACAATTCTCCATTTGAGCTTGCTGCGCTGTGTTAGACAATTGAGACTTTCAAATATGGAAGCAACAAGTTCACAATTGCTACTTTTTTTTCACATTTGGAATGAACTGAATCGCCATTTGTTGTATTTATAAACCCCGAAAGTTAGAAGAATTGTGCGCACGGGCAAATGGATATAAAGTTGCGTGCATACTGTATGACAAGAAAGTGTTGCGTGAGGTGGTGACTGAATTGTTCAAAGAGAGAGAAAGAGAGAGAAAAAAAACTGAGATCCGTAATCTCAATTAAAGTATGTTATGATCCTCAGGCAGCGTTACGTGTCAACTCTTTATAATGCTTATATGGAGCCTTACCAGAGTCCGTGTAGCGAGGTCTGGCCAAGTCCCTGAAGTAGTAGGTGAAATCCAAGCAGTTGTCATCCTGCACCTCTCCTTTGGAGCACAAGTCGGAGAGCAGCTCGAGCGCCTTTCGACAAATCTCATACTCTCTTTCTCCAGGCATTGCCCTCCAGCATCCTCCTGACTGCTCGGCCACCCTGCCCGATCCTCCACCTCAGTCACACGACCGGAGACGCACCACAGTTACCGCACCGCACCGCACCGCACCGCGGCTACACCCCTGGATGGCGACGCATATGCCAAGTTTGTCTGAGCTTCAGTTTTTTGAGGGGGTTCTATTCAGCAATTAAGGCTTAGACAAGCTTCCTTCTATTTAAAACATCCTTAGGGTTTATTTTATATGTTTTATTTCGCCCAAAAAAAAAAAAAAAAACGAAGGCTCCCAAGCCTGCCTCCTGCTGTTGTTTGTCCAATGTTCGCTACATGACGCATCAATGGCTGCGAATGAATGAGCGACTGGATGCTCTCTGCTCTCATGCGGTGATCCTCTCAACGCAATGGGATGCTGAGATGCACAGGAAGTTAATATGACTCCCATCAACTCCCCCTCTTTCTCCTTCGCGGCATATCCACCGCCCTGCAAAGCAAACAGGGGGTCTCTCTTCACTTGTGATCTTTATACAATATATATATATATGTTAGCCTTCTTTATATATATATATATATATATATATATATATATATATATATATATATATATATATAATCTATATATATCTTTATATATAAAGAAGGCTAACCTCTCCACTTAGCTTCTTTATTGATGTTTTTATGAGAGAGCAGAGAGTGACCGTGCTGACCATTTATTTGTGCACGTATAAGACAGAGATTTGATTCTTTCCACTGGAGTGATGAGGTAATGTCGCTTAGCCACCTCCATGTTGCGGATGGCTGGAGGCCGACTGGGATGTAATGCACGCGTCTGACCTTTACTGATAGGAGGAATAAAGAAAAAGCACAAGGAATAAATGTGTCACTTTAAGCACCGATAAATCCAATAAAAGGCTCTCTGCTCTCAGTCTATCAAAGGTTCACTGACATTGAAAAATAGTACCAAGCTCAATAAATTTAAAAGCTACAGTATAATTTGACTTTAAATGTAACCTTGATTAAAGTCATTCAACTGGTCCAGTCATGTTTTTTGCAGAGATAATCAGTGCACACGTTAAGTTGCACACGTTAAAGCCACTGTCAAAGCTGTTTCACTATGCATGAGGCTCGGCATTGAAAATCGAGTTGAAACGAGACCTTTTGGCTGTTTCAGGAGCATTCAGTATTTTTAAAGACGTAGCTTATTGAGTGACAAATGCTTGTTAATGTTGGTTGCAAGCATTTTTACTTGTGGAGAACAGTATTTCTTGTTGCAAAGAAATTTTGCTCATGCACAAAATTTCTTTGCAACAAGAAAAAATATTTACAACCTTTTTGGAACCCTAAAAAAAATAAAATAAATTACAAGAAAAGCAACATTTGCAAGCATTTGCCACTCTGTGAGGTACAGGCTTAATTGTCAGTGTCAAGTTTGGACACAGAGAGCAAGCCACACATATGAAATGTACAGCACGCAACAATACATGATGTACCGGACACAAAGGAAGAAGAGCTAGCAGGAAGTGTAAGTTGCGATAATTGACACAATACATAGTGGAGATCCATCCATCCATCCATCCATTTTCTAATCCACTTATCCTCATCAGGGCGGCGGGCGTGCTGGAGCCTATCCCAACTGTCTTCGGGCAACAGGCGGGCTACACCCTGAACCGGTTGCCAGCCAATCGCAGGGCACACACAGACAACCATCCATGCTCACAATCACACCTAAGGACAATTTAGAGTGCTCCATTAACCTACCATGCATGTTTTTGGAATGAGGGAGGAAACCGGACTACCCGGAGAATGCACATGCAGGCATACGGCGAGAACAGAGCCGGAATTCGAGCCCTTTACCTCTGCACTGTGAGGCGGACATGCTAACCAGGGATCCACGGTGCTGCCCACGGTGGAGATCAAAAGTTGGAAAATAAAAAAAAGAACAGTCTTCTCAGTGCAGCACATGTCGTAAAATATTGTACAAAGGAGCTTGCAAATTAAATATGATATACAGTCAAACCTCGGTTTTCGTCCATAATCCGTTCCAGAAGGCTGTTCGAAAACCAAAATTGTTCGAAAACCGAAACTACGCTCTTTAAAAAAAAAAACGTTTATTGAACACTTCTGCTCACAATGGAAAGCAACACGAGGAAGCGTCACTTCATCGTCTACCCGAGGAAGCGTCACTTCCGAGAGGAGTCAAACGGTGCATTCAAGTGCGCTCAGTTTATTCGAGAACTGAAATTTGTTCGTCATCCGAGGCATAAAAAACACTAAATTTTTGGTCGAAAACCGAATTGGTCGAAAACCGAGACGTTCGAAAACCGAGGTTTGACTGTATAAAACAAAATAGATTAAGGGCTCGTTCTGCATTACTCCAGGAAGCCATAACTAACAAATGGCTTTTACATTTTGTCAAATTTCAGGCCAGCAGAAGTGAATTTTCGATATGGGAAACAACCTGATATTTTTTAATGGATCTGGAGCCTGAAAAGGGCTGTGTGACCAGTTATTGTCATGAATTAACAATGCCCCATCCACTGTACTGCAGGGGTAGCCAGCGGGGTGCAAAGAACTTGGTTACCTGCTGCGAGCCAGTGCTGCCCGCAGAGGACTTTCTCATGCACAAGGCTAGTTGAGATACATGTGATCAATCTGATTCTTCATCCTGCCCGTTATTAATGACGATCATATTGTGCCATGCTTTAGCGATCCCAAAACTGGCAGTGTTAGCGGTTATTTGAAACCTTGACCATAAATCATCAAACCGGTAATCTGCCCATGCCCTGTCCGAAACTTTACCTCCTTGGAACATCTACAGTCAACCTTGCACGCCAGCTTAGTCTTGTTCTCTGCTTGTGAGGTGACATTGCATGTCCCTACAATCAGCTTCTGCACATGGGGATCTGGCTCACACTGCACATGACCCTCTTGGCCCATCCCATGGATAGTGAACCTATGGAAAGGGGGTCCCGTGTCATCTCTCTGAGGTGACTGTAGGTCCGAGGATCATTGAGACACCCAAGTCCTTTCACCACAATGAGCCAATGGCTCCAGGAAGGGCCTATCATCCACCATTAGAATAAACTACAGCTGAAATTATTTGTCAGGCCCTTTTACCCAATCTGAGACTTCATAATTGCTCTGCAGGGTTAATTGACAACAATTTCCACACACAGGCTCTAAAATATGGTCAAAAGTCTTCTCAGAAGTACTATTAAGTAACGTATTATTGCGGAGTCGTTAGGCGGTGGCACTTAAAAAAAAAAAAAGATTTATTAGACCACTCCTGTTTTTTTTTTTCAGTTTCGTGTTCATTCGAAATAGCCAGTAAAGCTAAAGGTACATTTGGTTGGATGAATATAATGACGACAACAAAAAGAAATCATAAGAATCTAATATAAAAGCTATCTCACCATTTCCCATGCTTCAAATCCAGCTCCGGCCTCCCTGTGTGAAGTTTGCATGTTCTCCCCGGGCCTGCGTGGGTTTTCTCCGGGTGCTCCGGTTTCCTCCCACGTTCCAAAAACATGCATGGCAGGCTGATTGTGCACTCTAAATTGTCCCTAGGTATGAGTGTGAGCGTGGATGGTTGTTCGTCTCTGTGTGCCCTGCGATTGGCTGGCAACCAATTCAGGGTGTCCCCCGCCTACTGCCCGAAGACAGCTGGGATGGGCTCCGGCACCCCCCGCGACCCTAGTGAGGATAAAGCGGTTCGGAAAATGGATGGATGGATGGTATCAGGCATTAAAATATACAGTCAAACCTCGGTTTTTGTCCATAATCCGTTCCAGAAGGTTGTTCGAAAACCGAATTGTTCGAAAACCGAAACCACGCTCTTTTTAAAATAAAAATGTTTATTGAACACGTCTGCTCACAATGGAAAGCAACACGACGAAGCGTCACTTCCTCGTGTAAGGAAGGCGAGAGGAGTGAAATGGTGCATTCAAGTGCGCTCAGTTTGTTCGAGAACTGAAATTTGTTCGTCATCCGAGGCATAAAAAACTCGAAATATTTGGTCGAGAACCGAGACGTTCGAAAATCGAGACGTTCGAAAACTGAGCTTTGCACTGTAAATCCATTTTTTGTTCTATGACTGCATATCAACATTTGATTTGTGTCATTTGTCCACAAGGTATCGTTTATGTATTTGTGTGTGAATGTGTGTATTTTCGAGGGGAGGAGAATACCGCCAGCCTCCCTTATGAAACACCTAATCATGCACACACGTCACATTGATGCCAACACCTTTTCTCATAAGCAGTTTAAATCAGGCAAAATTACAACTGTTCTGCCTTTGTTGTTCTTTCTTGCCTATGATCTCAATTCTCATATTCTTCGCAATGAGACCTAACATTCGTTTCAGTCGCAATAATGATAGGTGCACCTGCAATTCACTCCACAGATGCTCTGTTGTATTTCAGTTGTGGCTGATTCAAATTCATTAGTGGAGGGGATGGAGCCAGGCTTCGAGCCAGGCCCAGCTGCCTCCGAGCAACACAACAGATCTGTTCACCTCCACACCGGCTGCTCTGTTCCTCAAAGCTTGTGAAAGAGCAGCATCCGCTGATCAACAATGGGGTTAAAGGGATAACAAGTTTCATGGTCGTGCTTCTGAATCGTAAATCTGAGGTGCAGTCGCAAATGTATGACTCCATCTACAAGTCATTGTAGGGTTGAAAACATTGGATTGAAGTTTGCTAATCTGATTGAGAGTAAAACTGATCATATTTAAATGAACACAGCTTGTCCAAAATAAAACATGGACCAGAAATTAAAAAGGCTTGCTACGTCTTTTACCTGGGTCATTTATTATTCAGTTTGTCTGGTAACCTTTCTATAGGATTCAAAGGCCAAAAACAATCCTGGGTTTATTGCTTATTTTCATTGAAATTGGACCATCATTTACAAACATTTACAGGGTGCATCGAAAAAAAATATTGGATTAGCCATTGAGACCATAAACATGACTGAACTGTGTTATTGAGGTCATGAATCAAAAGAAAAATAGGGTCTTTTTTTTCATGGAAATCTGACAAGATCTTTTGCTGCCACAGTCAATACTCGATGAGTTAAACGCCATCTTAAGGTTCATATGCTGTGGTTCATTTTTTCGGGCTTCGAAGCTTGTTAGAAATCCCAGTCTTTTTACTCTTGACAATTTAATAGTCTCAGAGGGAAAGTGAATCTTTTAGATTACTTCATCCTTTCCTTGGTTTGGGGCAGTAGCTGCCAGGGGAGCCTTCTCTTGGGCGGATGCTACAAATAAATTAATTAAATAAATACCGTAGGACAAGTTTTTAAAAAATGACCACATGGGGACCAGTTGCTGGAGAGTTGCTATTTTGCTGCCCGGGTGCCCTTGGGCTAGGCTCGATTAGCTCAATTGGTGCATCACTTTGTGCACCTCTTTCACACTGAGGGTCCTATTTTCGTGCCCAGTGCAAGTCTAGCGCAAAACACTTTTTAACTGTGCGCATGGGTGGAGTTTACTTTCTTTTGGTATTTTTGTTTGACGGGCGCTGGTAGAAATGGATGTTTGCGCCGTTGTAGGAGTGAACACTGCTGATATTATTTCCAACCAATTGAGGCGGTCCCTCTCATTCCCTTCAAATTCAGCCACGACAGGCACGCTGTGTACATTGCGGAAGAATAACGGATGTGGTGACGTCCATAAAGGAGATTGGTGCACTCATAGTATGTTTATAAGGAACTGCAAGAAGATCTCCACTTGCGCATGATTTAAGGTTAGCCACTGTGGACTTGGAGACCACCTTCCAGCTCTGACCGCTTGCCTCCTGCACCCCCCACCCCCATAACCCAACTCACGCACACATAGTGTGCCATGGTCAGGGGCATGCTTTTAAAAATAAAGATGATAATAATGCATTCAATGTATACATTTATTTCTACAATGATTCAGAGCTTACGGTGCATGCTGCGGTCCTATTTATGAATTAAATACAATGGCATCTACCACATAGGTCTGTCTATGGTCCAATCAAATCCACCAGAATGGTGTTACACCGCATGTGCCACAAATTAGAAACTTAATGTCTACTTTCTGTCACCAAATTGTCAGGTGCTTTGGGGCTGGGAATCCAAAACGTCTTTGGTCTGCCAGAATGCCCAGGATGGCATTGTGTGGAAGACCACTTGCAAACTCCCAAAAACACTGTAAACTAGACTTGCCTCAGCACAAAAATAAAGATGCGCGAGTTATTATGCGAAGCACATGTGGGCTGTCTACGAAAATAGAAACCTGAATCTCTGCTTCCATGCGTGCAGGTGTGTGATCTTATTCTAGGTGTGGTGTGCACACAAAGTCAATTGGACTGTGTGTTGACTTCCCACTTGATGAACAAAAAAATGAGTGTAATAAATTAAAAGAATAGTTCCGGTAATAACAATTACAGGCAAGTATTCTATGTCTCCATTGACATACACATAACAACAGTTGAATGTTCCCATACATAGTGCCCAGTAATATATTCAAGGACACAATAGCAGCATGTCTGGACAAACAACTCAACTCAACTCAACTGTATTTTTCGAGCACTTTCAAACAGCCATTGCTGCATACAAAGTGCTGTACATGGAGCAACTAACATATATACAACAATAAAACAATAAATCAGGAACAAAGATTATATAAAGCACCAAACAGTAAAACTAAGATCAAATCTGAGTCAGGCTGAAAGAATACAAGATATAGCCTACACAAGTACTTGTTGTGAAAGGCTCCATCTTGTATGGATCGACATGGCCTTGAAGGACAAGTTACTTTCACTGTCTGCAGTGGCCCTATAATGAAATCTAGCGGGGGGGGTAAATTAGATTTTCAAACAAAGTATATTGCATCTGCTCTGCTTTCTCTCTGTCCTGACACTCTGGCTCTATTTCCATGGCAAGTGCAAGTCTGGCGCTAGGTACAGTCTAAATCTGTGCCGGGGGAGGCTCGTTTTGGTATTTGCGACCCATGAAAACTGGTGCAAAATGGCTTTTACAAAAGGGCATTTTGTATTGTTGTGAGCATGAATAAAACTGACTTGTTTACCACTCGGGGCGGCTCGTCGCATTCCATGAGGGACACTGATCGTACTTGGCATGGTAGAACAAGACATGAATTTGCTTGAGTCTTGTAGCACACCAAGGTGTGCAAAGTCTCCTTATAAGGAAATGCAAACAGACCTACATTGGGGGATGAGGTAATGTTTCTCACAGAGATCGCAGATCTGTTCAGTGGGTACTTGCAAACTGCCTTCCACCCCAATTGTTCACGTCCATGTGTCACCACTCCAATCGCTTCCCTCCGTATTCCAAAGCTGTGCCACAGCCAGTGGAACGATTTAAAAAATATAAAAGATGGTAATAATGATGCGTTCAATTAATTGGCCCTTCTCTGGAGACAGGTGGGGTTCACTGGCGAGTCCCTGGTGGCCAACTGTGACAGGGGCCAAGCGGGTCAGGTGCAGTGTGAGCTGGGTGGTGCCAAAGGAAGGGATATTTATTCTCATTCAAGACTGCGAGATATCCATCCATCCATACATCGATTTTCCAACCCGCTTTATTCTCACAAGGGTCGCGGGGGGGTGTTGTAGCCTATCCCAGCTGTCTTCGGGCAGTAGGCTGGGGACACCCTGAACCAGTTGCCAGCCAATCGCAGGGCACATTGACAAACAACCATCCACGCTCACACCCACACCCAGAGACAATTTAGAGTGTTTAATCAGCCTGCCAAGCATGTTTTTGGAATGTGGGAGGAACTCAGAGTACCCGGAGAAAACCCACACAGGCCCGGGGAGAACATGCAAATTCCACACAGGAAGGCCAGCCAGGATCAAACCCAGGACCTCTGCACTGTGAGGTCAACGCGCTAACCACGTAACCACCAGGCCGCCCTGCGAGATATCGAAAATATTATTTTTGATGTTGACTGAGTATGATCTGGGTGGAATGTGGTCTTCAAGTGCCCCCTTCACAGATCTATAATCTCCCTCGTCAGCTTTATATCACCTGCCCATAGAGGTCTACTTGCAGTTCCTCATACATGTAAATCGGATACCTCGACCTGCCATAAGACACGAGCAAATCAGTTTATCCTTCCACCACGTCAAGACTGCGTCTCTCTTGTGCTAATTTGCAAGAGAATGAGAGGAGCCACTTTGATTGGTGGCGAATAGAGTTGGTTGTGTTCACGCCCAAAATGGCGCACAACGCCCTTTTTAAAATGCGTCACGCTGGGCACGCTTTCAGTGAAAATATCTAAATTCGGCCAAGGTTGCCTCCACACAGAGTTAGACCACACCTCATGCTAGACTTATGCTGCATATTTTAATTTTGATATAGTGCCTGAGCTGTGGGCTTCTCAAGTTTCTGGTACTTCCATTATTGTCATATTGCGGTCATATCAAGATTGAAAAATGAGAGCTTTGCTTTGAAATATCAAGGATGTAACTGATAAAGAAAACGTCTCAGCGAGGTAACAATGCATCGTGACTTCATTAGGCGTAATTAATTTATATACCTGGGGTTGACTTGGCATTCAACTCAGCCTTGTTGCAGCAGGGAGCTTCACAGTAATTACATTTTTAAAGATGGGGGCTGCAGGAGGTCCGACTACTCACAAAGAGACAACTTGAGTGAGAAAAATGGAAGTATTGCAGTAGAAAGAAACCCTGACAATGTGTCAAAGTTAAAGTAAATCCTTTCCCGATTGTCATTATAAATGGGTAGTGTTCTGAAGATGATATAACCTAAGTATAATGTGCGTTACAAATCTGATTTGTTCTTGATCATATTTGCTCCTTTTTAAATACCCCCCCCCCCCCCCACACACACACACACACACACACACACACATTGGAAGCTGGGTGGATTTATAGTGGAGCCTTTTAATAATTTGTTAGAATTGAAATAGGTGACATTAAAAAATTAACTGTGCAAGATCTGTTGTAGGTCTTAAAATTTAGGTTTAAAACGGTAAACTGTTACCAATGGTGCTCCTAGCTTGCTGTGCAAGACCCCCACCCACATGTGCCAAATGTTGCTGTAGATGGCTGTGCAGCATCTTCTCTGATGATGATCTGGATGATACTCAATAAGATTTAAGGTATGATCCTGATGTTGCATGCAGGTGATGATGGTGAGATGAAGATCATTGAAGCTTTCCGTGCAATCATGTGGTGAAGCTTCGAATGTGGTTCAATCCGTTCTGGCACCACCAGAAAAGAAATTAAGTATATCGGCATGAAGCGAGAGGTTTTCCTGTTTTTAGGTTTACACTCATTACAACATGAAATTGACATGGAAAGGGGGGGAGAAAATGCAGTAATGGAGTATTTATTGTCATGGATTGAAAAAAATCTTCGAACAAAAAGTTTTTGAATAAAAATTCAAAACTAGTTAATTGACTGTTTTTGGCCTCAGTCTGTTTCTTTTTTTTTACTGAGATAATCTCCCCAACCTTTGAAAAAACACCCTTTCAGATGAAACGAATGAAACGGGGATGCATGGGATGGGACTCCTGCATGACCTGGTTGAACCAGAGCATCATCCTGATTCTAAATGTACTAATTAGAAAATGAAAATTGTGTTGGAAAACTAAACAAATTACTACATACAATCGACTGTGAGATTCGAACCCACAACTTTGTGGACCCAATACTAAAGCCTAAAACCCTGCACCACCACCAAAAAGCTTTGAATACCAACTTTATACGTTTGGAACATACCTTAGTTCTAATGTTGATTCCTTGTCATAATATGGCAGCATTTAATTTAATCAAGTCATTTTTTGACTTCACACTGGCTTTTATTGAAGCAGACGTGACCGGCAGTGCAAACAGGACGTGATGAAGGGACTCGCAAATCAAAATGAACCTACAAAAAAGAGACATGAGTGATTTAAAAATAGCCCATTTCCAATCACTGAACCTTTATTGCTATTTGCCCAGTGGTTTTAGAGTTACAGGTATATTGTGTATGCGCAAACGAAAGCCGCTTGATAACTGATTGATGGCCGTTTTACATACTAATGATATGTCACGAAATCTATTGAGGCAATAATTGCTTTAAATATTTTTACTAATGGTTGTATTTGCGGCGGCCCGGTAGTCCAGTGGTTAGCACGTCGGCTTCACAGTGCAGAGGTACCGGGTTCGATCCCAGCTCCGGCCTCCCTGTGTGGAGTTTGCATGTTCTCCCCGGGCTTGCGTGGGTTTTCTCCGGGTGCTCCGGTTTCCTCCCACATTCCAAAAACATGCATGGCAGGCTGATTGGGCACTCTAAATTGTCCCTAGGTATGAGTGTGAGCGTGGATGATTGTTCGTCTCTGTGTGCCCTGCGATTGGTTGGCAACCAATTCAGGGTGTCCCCCGCCTACTGCCCGAAGACTGCTGGGATAGGCTCCAGCAGCCCCCGCGACCCTAGTGAGGATGAAGCGGTTCGGAAAATGGATGGATGGATGGGTTGTATTTGCACACAATTTATCCTTGAAACGTTATTTCACTTACCGGTGCTGGGTTGTTCATGGCTGGTCTCCTTCTTCTCATACAGGAACTACTTATGAAGCTTCTATACTTCTAATTAGAATGTATATATGTACTAAATATTAATACTATAGGAAAGTATGGATTTATATAGTTGGTGAACGTGATACGAAAACTGTGATTCGGAGTGTATCTCGTCTTTCACCCAAACTTAATTGAGATCCAGCTTACTCACGACCTAAACAATATATGAATAAAATTCAGTCACTCTATTATTATAGCCAGCCATGTTGTGGGATCACCAAACAGCAGGGCTTTTTTTTTTTCTCGCAATACCTCTGTTATTCGGTTTTATTGCCCACTGTGTCGACAGCTGTTCATATCTCCTTAAATTACGCTCTTATTCTTTATTATCTGCAACCTAAAATCATTACCCGGGGGATTTATGTGACTCCACAAACAAATTTCAGAAATGAAGTTCGTTGTGTGTTTTTTTTTTTTGGAGCATTGGATTTTATTGCGGCCAAAAAATGGCTGCTTTTACTGGACGTCCAGCTCATTTCTTGGAGATGGAAATGTCGAAAGAAGGTCTCAAGTATACAGTATGCGCTTTTGTCTCATCAACATACATTATAGGGAAAGACAAATCTCAGACTCAGAGAGAGTCAGATGTCTTGCTGAGACTTCATGGATTTTTTAAAGGTCTCCTCCACAAATTGCATTGAATTTTTCATGAGGCTACATCTGAACGTGTGTTCGGGGTAGTATGTACTGTACTGTATGTGCACATGTGACCACTCCACATACTGTACAGTGATCTTGATTGCTACTCGCATCACAGAAAGAATATCTTACATTTATGTACGTTTACTTACTTGTATTGTACTTGTATGTATTTGATCTACAGTCTGTGTTTCAGTGTTTTCAAGAAGGCTTTCGATTGAATTAATTCATGTGTCATTGGAGCACATCTTGAACTCCAACCTAAAAGTGCTAGGCAAGGGCTTTGACTGTCATGATTACATTCTGTTTAATCCCCAGTAGATGGCAGGGGTGGAACTTCCTTTCAGCAGCGCACCTGTTACCCATGCACTCATTATGATCACGGCGAACTGAAGGACTCTCACTTTAACCGTTCATCGTCGGATCATTTGTCGTACTCATGCCATTGTTCAAGTGCTCTTTTCCCAGACGTTCCATATCCTCCTGACTACCAGGGGAAACAAATGTTGTCCAATCACATTTATTTTGAAATTCCACAATCTATGTGAAGTAATTGGACTACTCCAAAAGAAATTTTCGAAATTCCACTACATTTTTTAAACACTTAATAAACACTAAGACTAGGCTCAAATACACTTAAAACAACTCAAACAACACTTTAAACGTGTTCATAAGAGTCTTATAAATAAAATGCCAACAGCATTTCAAGACAAAATGTGTTTGATAGAAAGTATTACTTAACCTCTTTCCATAAAAAGTGCTTGAACTGAGGGAAGCCATTTTCTTCTATTGAGAGGTCAAAGTAACAAAGCCCCACCCCCTACAAATTTGGTATCATTGGAAAGCACTAAATGTCCTCTTTAGAGCGCAAAAGGAGTTAATGCGATTGGGTGCACTGGGTGGGAGATATTTAGGTTCACAAATGTCCTCTAAAGAGGACAAATTTGAACTACTGGTAGTCAGGAGGATATTAGTGTGCCTCACTCAATTATCTTGCCTCGTTTTGTGTCTTCCATTGTAAGTAGTCCTTGGTTTTCATTGTATAGATATTGTTGGATTGTATTTGTCGCAAATGGATTTTCTTGTCCTTTTATGACAAGCTATTTCCGTTTATCGCTTCCTTGCTATTTGCAGCCGCTTTTTGTCCTGTTGTTATCCTAGTCATTTTACCAGTGTCCTTATTTGTACTTTGTCGGCCCCGTGCCTTCTTTCTGTAAATATGTTTTTGAGATCTATCAGAGTCTACATTTGTAGAGTCCGATTCTGTCCGGAAATCTTCCGGACATCCTGACAGTTACACCTGGCGCTGCAAAAAGGTTCTGAAACCAATTGCAGAGGCCATCAGCAAGGGTGTAAGTCGTTTACACGCAACTCAGAGCTAGGCATTCTGGGAAATCTTTTTTTCTACCGTAGCCTTGGGTGGTTACAAACATGCTGCACGCATGCACACACAGTTTTTAACAGTTATTGTCAACTTGTTGGATGATAGCATTTTCAATGACTTTTGATGACATGCCAGCTGATCTACAACCGCGATATCGGCAGAAAATGACTCTTTGTGGAGGAATGAACCCAAATACACTGTCAAAGGCTAATTTTTCAGCAGAGAATGCTTGGCCAAGTGTGTCTTATCCTGACATTGTTATTACCTTGTAATGACGACATGCTCTGTGACACACCGCCAGATGAAATCCTACAAATGACTGGAGGCTTACGATTATTTTGTAAGCAGGTGGATGCGGAGTGTAAACTTCTAGATAATATCCAAAGAAGCAGTTCATACCGTTGACCAACTACACGAATGTTGCCCGATTCTGAATCGACAGATGTGTCGCAGACAAACGTACAGTCGTGTCTCGTGCTCAATTTTGAGTTGTCTTGACCCCCGTGTGACGATTGGTCGTCTGGCATCTGGGAGGCTTTTCGCAACCACGATAATGAAAGTTCATGTTTTACAGCTACTGGGAGCTGTACCTGTATGTAACGAAAAATGATGATGTGCTTTTTCTGATTCTCTCTGTGATTTCTCACTCATACTCTGACAAATTACCATCATGCCAGTTTATTTAACGGTTAGCCAGAAAGTAAGTCCTCACTAATGCTAGAAAAAATTAATTAGCACTGGCATTCCAACAATCCACATTACACCCTATACAGTGAGGTGTCATGGTTTGTTATTTCGCTACAAATGAAGTTGTCGCTAGCACTGAGTGGTTATCTGCACATTTTTGGGCATCCAAAAAAGGTAAACAAAGTGATTGCTGCACACATGTGCCCAAGGTATGAATTGGCCGTCGAGGTCTATACAGGAAATGTTACTCAGCCACTTTGCTTGCCATATTTTCGATATGTCTTCTTCTTCTTAAGGAAATGTGTATCTTTTTCTCTCTTGGCATTATTATAACACACTAAGAGCGCATCAGTTTAAGAGCAGCGGAGAAGCATGTTTTGCAATCAAATAAATAGTTACGGTGAATGCTATCCACCCAAGATGGTGAGTGCAAAAATTTAAAGTGGAAGTGACATTTCTGTACGTGTATGTGACCTATTAACTGAGTGCAGAACACCACCAGTGCACTTCCTTTTGTGAAGGCAGGATTGCAGTTAAAGCCAGGGCACAAGACTGGCAGCGGGGATCCTGTCTGCTGCCCGTGCATGGCAACTCCTTGTGGACCTGGAAAATCGGCTGAGATTCCCATAACATATCATCGGTGGATCCCTGAGCTCAGATATGCTTCTGGTCTCCGGGGCCACAAAGAACAACCTTATCATGGAGCTGACGGCACCATAGGAAGACCACTTGGGGGAGGTGCATGAAAGAAAGAAGGCCAAATCTGAACTTCTGGTCCTCAGCTGTCAAGAGCAGGGCTGGAAGGCGAAGTGTATGCCTTTCAACGTCGTCTAAAGATCATTCTGGCTTGAACAGTCGCCTGCACTGACAATACGTAGGAGAGGCTATTGTGTGACTGTGTGGGTGGTCTCAGTATTTAAAAAGGTGTGCTGCTCTCTGGTGGATAAAATGTGCAATAACTTCAGTGGTCCAACCAACTATTTAAAATTAACGTGTTATTTTCAATTGTTAAATTTCTATAATGATTCAGAGGCATAGTCCCACGTTGGTGTCACATTTATTAATGAAATCCACCACACACACCTGTGAAGTGCCGAATCTATGCCTCTGCCTCGATCAAATCCACCCAAATCACGTTGCACCTCCTGCGTTACCCATTCCAAAACGAAAATCCAGTCTACTTTTTTGTCATCAAATTCCAAGATGTGCCAGCCGGAACGGCGAGCCAGGTGTCAACGTGCTGTCCGCCAAATTCATAAAGATGCAAAACCAGACTTGCCCCACCAAAAAAGTGAAAATGTGTCTTTTTTTTTTAATGTCAAGCTCTGTCAACTTTTTGTGACCAAAATTGCAGCTGTGTCGGGGGGCGTGGCATCTCCTTTTGCCGGACCCCACCAGTGAGGTGCAACACGGTCCCATACTCAATAGACTAGGCTTGCCCTGGCACGGAAATGAAGATGTGCCTGTTTTTACACCAAGTGCATGAGCGCCTGTCCACGAAAGTAGGGCCTTTGGTGTTTTGCAACACTCCAACCCGAATAAATAATGTGAGCAATCTAGCAGCTGTGAATAACATTGCTGGCTGGTCAACAAATCTCGTGCACGTTTATGTCAGTGCAAGGTGTGACTTTGGTCAAAGACAATGGGCGGAAGCAGTCAAGTGAGACTACATTCAGTTACTACAGTGGACATCTTCTCATGTTATCGGGTTACAGGGTGCATGAAAGGGTTACTGATGGCTGTTTTCCGTTGCTGCGCAGCCACTTTGTGTGAGAGTTGAGGACGTTTTATTAGGCCAAATCGGAAAAAATGAATAAAATACTGACCATTCAGCTGCTTCACCATCTTGGCTCTTTCTCACTATTTTCCTACGTTGGTTGTTTTAAGATGACGGCCACCCCTTTTCTTATTTTTGTTGGTCATACCTCAAAAGCACTAACTCCGAGAAAGGGTGAGCGCAAAGAAGGGCGGCACATATGGTCAGATTAGCAAGGAGAGAGGGGCTGGAATCCGTTACGTGCATCTGGATCCAAAAACCACTGGCCTCGGAGCAACAACTAAATCAGAAACAACATAGAATGTTCTGGAGTAACAAATCAAATCAGCGCCTTTTCTAAAGGCAGCAAGACGAAAAGGAGTGGGAAGAACATCCATTTCTCAAGAAACCTTTCTACACAGCAGGACTATTGTTACGGATTCAAATCCCAAGGATCGCTGTTTTGTGTGTGTGCGTGAGTGTGAGTGTGTGTGTGTGTGTGTGTGTGCGGGGAGCGGGGGTCTTTTCAGGCAACGTATTGAATGCAATGTATTCTGCGGCAGAGCTGCAGAATAATTGAACAAAATATCTTATTGAAACTTTGCAATAGATTCCGTGCCGCATTATTTTCCACGGGAGTGCAAACAATGTCAGACAGAGAGTTTGTTGTCCTTTTGTTATGCATCTGTCTAAGTGGGAGTTTTGTCAAGAGCCAAGGTTCCCCCCAGGATGCCTTTATACTACAGTACCTGGAGAGGAGACTGACTCAGATAGAGGTAAGTGTGGGATAGTTCTTAATTCATACATCATGTTTATATGGTGTGTCTGTATCCATAGTTCGACCCGCTTATACTTACAAAGGTCACAGGCTTGCTGGAGCCTCTCCCATCAGTCTTTGAGCGAGATGCAGGGTACACGCTGAAATGGTCGCCAGCCAACCACAGGGCATAAACAATGAAACAACAAATTCACATCGAAGGAAAACCTGGAGTGTTAGTTAAACTACCTTGCATGTTTTGTTTTTGGAATATGGGAGAAATCCGAAGTAACTTGGAGAAAACCGTGAGAACATGCAAACTCCGCACATGACGGCCGGAGTCCGGATTTCAAGCCACAACCTCTGCACTGTAAGACAGATGTGCTAACCAGTCGTCCACAGTGCCGCCCAAGTGGGTTTGATGATGTTGCCAAATTTGCCTAGCTAGACTGTGATAGGTCGAGAGGTTCAGGCGAAAGGCTCAAACTGGATTTCTGTTGGTGGTACAGTGATCCCTCGCTATTTCGCGGTTCGTTCATCGCGGCTTTGGTGCATCGCGGATTTTTTCAAACATATTCATTAAAAAAAAATATATATTTTTTTTTTTTAAGTCAGCAAAAATCAGTGTCTAAGTGTTGTTTACGATGCATGCTAGTGTGTGCATGAGCGCGTGTGTGTGTGTGTGTGTGTGTGTGTGTGTGTGAGTATGTTAGTGCACTCTGCTCAACCCCGAAGGTCCACGTGGGGCACGTGTGTGCGCATGCAAGCATGCGTGCGCAGGTGCGGTGCGTGTATGTGTGTTGCTGAGAGAAAGAGAGAGAGAGAGAGAGAGAGAGAGAGAGAGACTTATAAGAACAAAAGCAGGTCTCTTTCATCCTTAATTGTCTGAATTGACTAATCATAAACACGTCTGCTGCACAAGCGGGATCGCTGGCCTGTGTGTGTGTGTGTGTGTGTGTGTGTGTGTGTGTGTGTGTGTCTGTGTGTGTGCGTGTGTGTGTGTGTTAGTGCGCTCTGCTCAAGCGCAAAGGCCCACGTGGGACAATTTTTTTTTTAATACAGTATGTTTATTGGTGGCTACTTCGCAGATTTTCGTTTATCGCGGGTGGTTTTGGTCCCCATTAACTGCGATAAACGAGGGATTACTGTATGTAGTTTTCAAGTTGGCAACAGATGGCAGAATTTCATTTCACTGGCATCTTCTGAAACGTGACATTCCATGGCATTATTGTGTGAATTTTCAAAGCAACATTACAAATCAGCGCAAAAATTCAATTCTACACCTGAAATCAAACGATTCCTAAAAATAATGTCATCAGTATTTGGTTCAGTTTTTCGTGTTTTCTAAAAAAATTGTTTAAAAAATGACTTCAGCCATTATTTTCGGAAGGTAACGATTAGTGTGCATGTGTGTCAGTGGGACAAGTAAATACATTTACAAGGCTTAAAGGCTTCTGGAGAGTACATCTTTGTGAAATATCAAGGTTGAAAAGCATTGAATCTGTACTGAATATTTTGTGCTGGAAAGTTGCTTATAACCTTCCCCGATTCAAACACAGATTTTATAAAAAGGCTTTGCGCCGTAAGAGCTCCTTGAAGCTGAGCAACTGCATTTAAACAAGAATGTTTTTTCTTGCCTCAGTTTCCGTATTTCTGCTTGTAAAAGCAACAGTTTGGCCGGGTCTAGTCCATGATTTGATTGAATCATGTAAATCGTTGTGATTGACCGACTTTGCTTCTAAAAGAGATGGGTACCGAGCAGATGGTGCTTTTTCATGTCAGAGTTCAAGTTGCCTGACGTCAGACCCGTATTTATTTTGTCAAAAGTTCCTCTTTGTAATTGATGTCAGGAACGTCTGAGTCAATGTGAGCAAAACACCGTGACCATAACCCAGAAGACCTACGATGTCTCCTCAGAAATGAGAGGTCATCTGTCCACCTTGAATGTTATGAGGTATGATTTACTACTGAATAATTCCTTTATGATGAAGGACACGTACGTACGTGGTACCAAGAAACAAGAAGTGCCCGAAATGAGATGTGATTTCCCCTTCAGATCAGAGGTGAGGAGCCAGCTGGACATCATCTCCGCCCGTGTCGAGCGTGTGGAGAGAGAGCTGGAATATCTCGAAAACAAGATGCCCGCCCAATCTGACATTGAGATGGAGGAGGCACTGCTGGAACAACAGATAAAAGCAGCAGAATTGGATCAGCTCAAGAGAAAGGCTAAAATCAAAGTGGAAAATGGTATGGTCGTATTGTAATATGACGGAAGACTATTTACAGGATTAGGACATGTAGAATAAGAAAAATACAAGAAAACGGCCAATTCGAGTAAGACCTTGCAACAGAAGAGCTCAATTCAAACATATTCTTTGTGTTCTACTGTCATTTCCAGATTGCAACGTAGCCTTGGGTCAAATTAAGTCGCTCAAAATGGTGAAGAAGATGGGGGATAACGCGGGCTCCTGGTTCAAGGACCCTGCTGCTGGTGCAACCAAGGTATGTACTGTACCAACGTTTTGTTGTCCTTATTTTCGTCTCGGCATTGAAGGGACGATGACTCATGTGATCGCCACAGAGCAACAGTACAATGCTATTTATCAGAATGAGAGAAAAATGATTACCGTATTTTCCGGATTATAAATCGCTCTGGAGTATAGGTCGCACCAACCATAAAATGCATAACAAAGAAGAAAAAAACATATATAAGTCACACTGAAGTAAAATTCAAATTTTGGGGGGAAATTTATTTGATAAATAATAATAATAATAATAATACATTTTATTTATAAGCGCCTTTCAAGACACCCAAGGACACTTTACAATCAGGAACAAAACAACAAAATACCAAACGGGTTGAGCAGCGGCAGCCAAACGCGCCAAATCCAACACCAAGAACATACATGCCATCTTGAAAGGCAATTTAAAATAAAAATAAAATAGAAAACAACACGCTGAATAAGTGTACGATATGCTAACGTTACATGACGCATAAACGACGAACTGAATACGTGCCTGGTATGTTCAAGTAACATATTAAATAAGTGTTATTCAGATAACTATAGCATAAAGAACATGCTAACAAGAAAATAACATGTGAAATGATATAATAATGTGTTAATAATTTCACCCATAAATCACTCTAGAGTACAAGTCGCACCCCCAGCCAAACTAAAAAACTCAAAAAACTGCGACTTATAGTCCGGAAAATACGGTAGTTTGACCACGGGACTGTTCACTTACATCAAGTCTGATTATCCTTAAAGGTCTACCTGCTGAGTGGAATTCGTAACGACACCCTACTGGAATACGCATCTCTCCAAAGCTTCTCGGAGAGAATCGCCGTACCCCCTTTCAAAGTGGTCAGGCTGCCTTTTGCATGGCAGGGAACGGGCCACTTGGTCTACAATGGATTCCTCTACTACC
The DNA here is from genome assembly GCA_018466805.1 of Hippocampus abdominalis. Taxonomy (NCBI): domain Eukaryota; kingdom Metazoa; phylum Chordata; class Actinopteri; order Syngnathiformes; family Syngnathidae; genus Hippocampus; species Hippocampus abdominalis. The sequence continues at coordinate 9,771,357 of CM031697.1, read as the reverse complement.
ACAAAGCAGACACACCCAACCACATACTAAAAGTGTGTAAATGATATCCCGCCTCACACACATTAGGATGTGTTGTTCTTTCTGTAGATTTGTAAAATTGCCAAAGTCATGCAGCGGTCCTGCAGAGGGAGTGGATACTTTGGCAACAGAGGTCATTTCTTATTTCTGATTCATTTTAAAGTTGTGGTGGATTGCATAATGTGGCTCTTGGCTGGAGACTGAGTGCACTACAAGTGAACCTGGTCATGGGGAGGATTATTTTTCCTGTTTTCTTTGCTATCCAGTATTATTCGAGGCTAGTAAGTGAAATTTTCTAAAACAAATTTCTGACTTGAAAGCACCTCAGAGTGTACCTTCCGTCATTCCGTATTTATGTTCTCTAGGGCACAACTGACCACCAAAGAGAGTCTGGCTGGAATGCATCCAAAACACCAGTCCCAGATAGCATACCTGCTTTGGTGATATAAAATGAAGATGAAATGAAAAGCAAAAGAAGAAAATGTTTTTAAAATTTAAAGTATTTTTGTCTTTGTGTTCTGATTGAAACATGCTGTGTCGATAGAGGTTGCTGTCCTCCTCTTTTAATTCATTTTGTTCAACCATACAGTGGTCATGCTTATAAGTTCAAAAAAAAAAAGAAAAACAGTGGGATTCAGAACAAAATGACTATGAAACAGAAGGGTCAAATAATTAGAATTAAAATTGTGAACCCAATAAATGTATTGTCTTGAGACAACCAGACAATCAAGACAATGGACACAGGGGCTGTCACCGGGGCGATACTATGATCAAGCTTTGCCATTCCAGTTAAAAGGCATAAATTATGTATATTCTGTGAAAATATTGCACCACCCAATTGATGCATGTTTCGAGAGCAAATCCAGTACAGGATTCTCCTATTCACGATTTATGTTAAAAGTCAAACTTCCTCCATTTGTTTTGTAGGTTGACCTATCGAACGGCACATTGGTGGACAGCACCCTCCTTCCAGGTGCTGGTCGCCTCCCAGTGTACAGCTTGAATACCAACACCTACGTGGACATGGCAGTAGATGAACTCGGTCTTTGGGTCATTCATGCTGACCCAGAATATGGAGGAAACTTGGTGATAACTAAATTGGATAAAGGTAGGGTGCTAATGTACTTTGGATGTATTGGACACCCTCAAATAAGAGCTTCCACACATAGTGCTTCAACTACTGTATTTTTTGCACAATAAGGTGCACCGAAAAGCATTCAATTTTCTCAAAAGCCAACAGTGCGCCCTTATAATCCGATGTGCCTTATATATGGATCAATATTCTGATTTCTTGGACGTAGTGTTTTAAATGTTCTGTAAAGCGCTTTGTTACAGCTGCAGCGGTTGTGAAAGCTTGATATCAATAAAGCTGTGTTGTACTGTATGTAACGAAGCTCCATCTAGTGGATTCATAATGCAACCACAGCCACTATTGTAGCTTCGATTCTGTGCGCCTTACAATGCGGTGTGCCCCATTTATGAAAACAGTTTTAAAATAGGCCATTTACTGAAGATGCGCCTTGTACTCCGAAGCACCTTACAGTGCTGAAAACACAGTACAGTCAAACCTCGGTTTTTGTCCAGAATCCGTTCCAGAAGGCTGTTCCTAAACCGAAATTGTTCGAAAACCGAAACCACGCTCTTTTGAAAATAAAAATGTTTACTGAACACGTCTGCTCACATGGAAAGCAACACGAGGAAGCATCACTTCCTTGTGTAAGGAAGGCGAGAAGAGTCAAATGGTGCGTTCAAGTGCGCTCAGTTTGTTCGAGAACCGAAATTTGTTCGTCATCCGAGGCATAAAAAAATTGAAATTTTTGGTTGAAAACCGAATTGGCCGAGAACCGAAATTTGTTCGTCATCCGAGGCATAAAAAAATCGAAATTTTTGGTTGAAAACCGAATTGGTCGAGAACCGAGACGTTCGAAAACCGAGGTTTGACTGTAATTGTGTTTCCTTGAATTTATAAAATGTTTGCCCCAATGATAAAAATTGCAGGTTTTGCTGCTTTGGAGCTGTAATGATTGTCCTGCGCTACATTTTGGTTTGGTACATTGCATTGAGTTGTACGTGAGCAACACACAAGGTGACTGTTGCAAGATGCTACATGAGCTCCATATTAGCTTGACATCAAAGCAGTAGGACAACCATGTTACATGCCAGAAAAAAAAAAGTGACATCTACAGCGCTAGGTCTAGACCAGCAGTCCTTTACACCATCCGATTTCCAGTGGACTATGTTGCACTTCCATGAAAACAAACATAATCATTGATGACAATTATTCTTTTCTAGGAAACCTGGCAGTAGAGTACATCTGGGATACACAGTGTAAAAGTCAAGATGCTGAAGGAGCATTCATAATATGTGGGACTCTTTATGTCGTCTACAACACACACTATGGTGGACGGTCGACTGTACAGTGTCTCTATGATATTCACGACACCATCCACAGGTTGGCCTTGTATTCCCATTCGTCATATAATATACACCCAAAAATATGCATTTTATATCAAACGTGTTGTACTACAATTAAGCAGTGACCTCACTAGTCACACCTTTCCGAACTAAATAACCTTTTTTTTTTTCTATGCCGTGCCATCAACTGGAAGCGCTGAAAGTCCTGTGCTGTTCTTCCCAAAACGCTACACAAGCCACAGCAGCATCCACTACCACCCTGGAGACAAACAGCTGTATGCTTGGGATGATGGCTACCAGACATTATACAAAGTGGAAACACGCATCAATGATCAAATTCCAGATGAATGACATGTTTGTTTCACATGTTTTCCCTTAAAGAGTGATCATACTCCTACCAATTACTACACACCATAAGTATTCACTCATTAAATTCATATAAATCACTCTTTTCTCCTTGTACTATTGGGGCAAACAAAGGTTACATTTTGTATCTCAATAATAAAGAGCATTCAAAGGCATGTGCGTTTTCATTTAAATTTGAGAGGTACGTTTTAGACTATTCGTAGAAACACTTCCAGCTTGACAAAAACCTCCTGAATAAAGTTGAGAAATGCAAGCTTTGAGCATAAAGTAAAAAAAAACAAAACTGTGCACATTATAAAACTAGCCCTGTTGTGTTTTAAATTTACTTTAAACAGGTCACCATTGCACAAAAAAAAAAAATGCAATCGTTTTTGGTTGTTATTATGCAAATTAGTACCAAAACAACAACAAAAATACAGCCAAAGATATTTTTACTCTCAACATGTTTACTATGACAACAAACAAAAACATACAAAATCCCAGGGTCAAATTAAAAAATATATGTATCCTGCTGGTAGTCGCACTACACCTTCTGACCACTAGATGAGGATGCAATGCAATTAATAAAAATATTGTTTATTTCCTGTCACATGAAGTCCATAAAGTGGTTATCGATAAAAATAAGAATATTTGTCGACCGGCATGCGAAAAATAACGTGGTTATCGATAAGAATAAGAATATTTGTCGTCCGGCAGGCGAAAAATTAATTCTCTCGATTGGTGGTTCATCTAACCAATGCTGTTATCAGGCTGCACCACTAGCTTGTCCAGGTTCTTCTGATTTACTGTGCCCTACTTTGAAATGTCCAATTAGTTTAACACCGCACCACCACCACGACCCAAAACGCCAAATGATCAACAGTTGTGTTTCCATTATTCCCTTTAAAGTATTAATTGAAATCAAATAGCCAGAAACTTAATTGAAAATTCAGTGTCATATTTATATGCATTTTTAAATTCTCCAGCTTGTTTTTTCAGGGAGTCCGACATAGCAACTGTCCTGCTGATGCAGTTGGCAGAGGCATTTTGGTCTTGGGCGGCCTTGTTGGATTTTTGTGTGAACTATTTGACCTCGGCTTTACCCAGTAAGAATGAGTCTATGGCATGAAACAAAGGGGAAAACCTGCATACAGATGTATACGGAACATAATAAATAAAGTGAGGCAGTTATTTGTCATACAATCCAGAAGAAAACGTTTTGGAAAATTTACTTCAATTGCATGTGTACAAAAGGTTGGATCGCTGCAACGCCTGCTTGTTCAAGTGTGAAAAGAAACAAAGTAAATATTCAAAAGCATGTTAACAAGCTGTTGTTCATTTTGTAGGGTTATGATGTAAAAGTAGTCCAATTTACTTCCATATTGATATAATCCAGCTCCCACATCATGTTTCTTCACCCATGACTTGGCTGGTTGAAACGGTTGAAATCCAGATTAGTCCGCACTATCATTTCAAAGCTATGAGGGATTTGCGCAAGCTCAATTTATAAAAATGGAGATGGGTGAACATGTGCTCTGGAGGTAATTACAGGGCGCCCATGAAGTCTGAAAAAAACACCACAAAAATGTGCTTATATTGTTTGTTGTTGTTTTTGTGGGGAAAACAGTCTCTGGAGTGGTTGAGAAATGTGCTAAATAGCACGATAAAGTGAAAAACAATGATTCGTCCTTGCTTTCTTTGCAATGCTCTAGTTTTGCATCGATTCATTAAGGTATTGAAAGCTGTACACATTGTTGGCTTAGCCGTAGAGGGGCCTGGGTGAATTGGTTCGCTTGCAGATGACAGAACCACCCCACGCACACGCACAGTCACACTGTGCGTGTGAAAGATTGTCATTTGTTTTTATTCACTTGTGTGTGTGCCTTGCAGTGGTCCCCAAGGATTTTTGGTGTCAAGGACCAGTTGAGACAAGTGAATACTGTTCATGGACGGACGACCATTTTTCTTTTCTCATTGCTTTCAAATTGCCAGTTTGAAAGCACGAGTACTGACAACAACGATACTTTTAGTCATTAAATATTTGTATTAACATAATTTGTTTTCATTCATTTCAAACTGTATTATGCTCGCTTTTTCATGCTTTCCACTTGATCACTTGCGTGCTACTTGTTCAAATAATTCTATCGGTTTCTTGTATTGTCTTGTTTTTGACAACAGTTTCCTTGTCCATGTCACTCTAGAGGTGTGAGCAATGATATTTATGACACTGCCACAAATATACTCATTTTCCAATAAGAGTTGCTCAGGTAGACATTTCTCTGGATTCAACGTTTTTGTTAACACAAGCACCATGAACCATCTTGACAGTGATTGTACTTTTGATCATGGTAATGTGTCAGCACGAGACTCTTGCGACACCTTGTGGACGGGAGGTATGACAACAGGTTACAATGGCTGTACTGTATACCAAAACAATAATAAACAGATCTACACATACCTAACATCCATAAAATGCCGTTAACTTAGCCCCCTTTAGCTTGAATACATAAGATTTATCTGCTGCATTTTCACGTTATTGTCTGTCTCAGCGGCAAAATACCACCGTGTATGGCATGAGGTTATTTATACTCCTGAGTCTGGGAGAAGCGCTACGTGTACATTTCGTCAGTAAAAAAAGCGAATTCAAATGTTCTCTTATAAGGTACATCAGTGAGTTCTACTCAAACATTTGTCTGCATCACGTTGTCGTGAAATGACGTGAAAGTAAAGCGAAATGTGAATCTAACCTACGTCAGTCACAATTCACCATGACCCTGCATGTCTAGGAACCGCTTGTAAGGCAGCCAACAGTGTCCTCTTACGGTTGGAGTTAGACATTGCATCCTTTTACCCCCATACGCCCCGCCCCACGTCGTTCTTCAATCTCTTTCTACACGTGTTGAGTAAAAATTGTAATGATGAGTAAACATTGGTTGAATATTTGTCTATGCTATGTTCATATTTTTCATTTTTTTAAACTTACAGGAGCTAACTAATAAAATGTTGAAGTACGTTCGAGTTGCATTAGTTTTCATTAAAGTGACTCTAACTGACAGTTTAAAAACAATACAATGTGATTGTGATCGAGATTATTCAGAAAACACATTGTGACCTTTCATTTTTTCCCCCCCCATATTGCCTGACCCTAGTTTGAAATTCTTTCTGCCATGCATATCATGCCCCTGACGACCACAGCGAGATTAGATATGGACAGTATTTAGCATCTCATTAATATCAATCAGTTCATCGGGCCGCAAAATGTTTTTGTATTCTACTATGGTTTTATTGGACATGTTTGTTGAAAAAAGGAATTATTTTCTTCAATAGCAACCCATGCAGCTTAATTCCGGACGTCTCTGTGGGATTCCTTCTGTATTGAATGAAACTGTGACATGCTGCGAGAAATGTTGCATTGATGGGAAGCTGTCGTTATAGCAACTTGCGATGCAGGGTTGTTGGGCTTGTCTATTCATGACCTCCTATTATTTGATTTCCTTCATGTACATATTCGAATCGTATTGATCACATTTGTTTTATGTCTTGCTTTTCTGAAATGAACTTAAATTTAACTGCCAAATACTTTTAAACAAACTTGTTTATTTCTATTCAATTTGTTGAGTAGGAATTTGTTTAGTTTGGAGTTTGGCTTTGTGTTCCCAAGCAATTTGCCGTTAGAGACAAGTTAGAGACAAACAGGAAGTTGCTAACGCAAAAGTACAATGCCGCAAATACTACATCGACCCCCAAAACACCATAATCACCAGTCACAACTCTACCATGTGCCACAAACTGTTCTTAGCGATGTTTGGCAGCGTTTCTAATCTTGGCGAGTCCACCCTACTGCAAAAAAAGGAGTCTTAACGTTTAGGACGGTTACCATAACATTCTGTTTGGATATCCAACGCATGCATTTACTGCTTATTAATATTCACTCCACAAGTTGTACTTCCGTTTGGTTTGTCAAGCGCGTCATGGCCAGTTGTCACTTCTCAAAAATGCTCCTTCTTTGTGTTATTCTTTGTGCCAACTCTGCTTTTCTCTGTGCCTTCTTTCTTTCATCCATTCATCTTCATTGACAAATTGACACCCCATTCAGCTGGAGGACGTGAGAAGTTATGTGTTTGCTGCTCACTGACTACCCCTCATTCAGTACAGTTTCTGTTTCATTTAACCCCTTTTAACACGTTACAAGGGCCTGAATACATTTACACTGTGAAACACTGGTCATCTTTTCTTTGAATTATACATTTATATTTGCCTTAAATTAATATTTGCCTCAAAAGTAGGAATGGCTTTTCTTAAAGTATTATGATATAATGCAGTGATAATTTTACAGTTTGAGCCCTGCGAGTCCCAGGGACTCGCTGATCAGAAAAGTATGAGTCCCATTATGCATTTAGAGAGTCCCAAATTTCGAATTCTGCAATGGTCTACTTATTCAATTGCATATGAAAATAGATGGATGGATGGATGGAGTACTATGCTGTTATCTGATGTAATTGACTTATAAAAAACTCTCCAAACCCTGAAATCATAGCCACATTTGAAACATTAAAAAAAAAAAGAATATTTTACAAAATAATTACCTGTACTTTTCTGGCGACCTCACTGCATTCTTGATTGAGGAAGCCAGTAACTAATTACCTTATTTATTGTGTGTGTGTGTGGGGGGGGTGCAATTAGTAACTACCGGTATAAAATAAGTAATTAATTTAAAACTAAGGCACACAAAATTGCCCCTGATGCACATTCATATGGGTTTATGGCAGCGAATGAGCACACATGTTTTTGTCTGTGCTCCAGCAGACTGGAAATACCAGAATGAGTCACTGGCTGGTGGCTTTAGGGCTGTGTTTGATAACACAGCTGGGAATGCAGTGAAAAGGGAGGGTAGACAAAAACGCCTGGAAAAAAAATGCATTAGAGAATATTTCCATGTATTTTGAAAGTACAGTACATACTGTAAGCCTATTTTAGACTACAGGTACAAAAAATATTTTTAAAGTGGAGTTGGTAATTTATAATCCGTGTTCTGTATAATACATGTTCTGCATGCGTGCGTGCCTGTGTGCTCGCGTGTGTGTCGACTCAACACTCATTGAGTCATATTTGCTTTCTAAGACTGCCTGAAAACCCCTCGAAGCATCAGGTAGATGTAAACAGATTGAATGTCATTCAAGCAGCCTCTGTATCTCCCATACATTTTCAGTCTTTGTCACTGACAACAAAGCATTTCTGTATATTGTATGTCCCTAGTTCATTGGTTGTAATTCGGGATGGGCATTTGACAAAGTGTCCTTGATTGACTATCGGAATCATTAATTTATTGGATGACTGGTGTTTGGATTGCACTGCTTCAGCATTGTCGTTAGCATACTTTAAATTACATCAGCATTATATTTTGGCTCTATCTTTTCTTAATTTCCCGCACAAACTGATGATTTTTTTTTTTTTACACACAATGACTCTTTCACACAACATTCCTCCCTTTTTTAAAATTGTTATTTTCAATTGGATCTCTGCAAGGACTGTGATGGTCGGCTGTGATCGGCTAAGGAGGCAGAACCAGATGACGTCACTTCACATTGCTATGGCAATGCACATTTACAATCTTTGTTTGAGTCCAATATTTTGTGCATATGTATTTATTTGCATATCGATTTTAACGGTTGTAGTTTTCTCTTAAATGTTATTCATATTGAAGACTGTTTCGTGTGCTGGTTTGCGGGGCTGAATTGTTTGGATTTTAACCTTGGCCATCATGTGGAGCTCAATTCTGAGCTTGATACAAACCCAATTCCAATGAAGCTGGGGCATTGTTTGAAACATAATTAAAAACATTACACACAATACAATGATCCGTGACTCATATTCAACCAATATTTAATTGATTACACAACAAGGACAAGATATTTAACGTTCAAACTGATCAACTTTATTGTTATGGGTACATAATCATTAACGATTACAGTCAAACCTCAGTTTTCGTGCATAATCCGTTCCAGAAGGCTGTTCGAAAACCGAAATTGTTCAAAAACCGAAACCACGCTCTTTTTAAAATAAAAATGTTTATTGAACACGTCTGCTCACAATGGAAAGCAACCCGAGGAAGCGTCACTTTCTCGTTTTCCCAAGGAAGTGTCATTCCTCATGTACGGAAGGCAAGAGGAGTCAAATGGTGCATTCAAGTGCGCTCAGTTTGTTCGAGAACCGAAATTTGTTCATCATCCGAGGCATAAAAAAATCGACATTTTTGGTCGAAAACCAAATTGGTCGAGAACCGAGACGTCCAAAAACCGAGGTTTGACTGTACAGTATTTGATTCAAATTTTATGTTCCAAAAAAGATGTGACAGGGTCTTGTTTACCACTGTGTTACATCACCTTTTCTTTCAACCACATTCAATAAACATTTGGCAAGTGAGGATATTAATTCTTGTCAGTTGAACTCTTTCCCATTCTTACTTGATGCTTCAGCAGTTCAAATATCCAGGGTCTTCATTGTGGTATTTTACGCTTCATACTGCGCCACGTATTTTTAATCGGAGACAGGTCTGGACTGCAGGCAGGCCCTTTGACTACGAGGCCACGCTGTTGTAACATCAGTGCAGAATGTGGTTTGGCATTGTCTTACTGAAACAAGCAGGGGAGTCCATGAAAAAGCATATTTTTCTCCAAAACCTGAATCTACCTTTCAGCATTAATGGTGCCTTCACAGATGTGCAGGTTGCCCATGCCAATGGCACTCAAACAGCTCAAGCAACAAGAACACACAGCCAGATCAACTGGCCCGCTTTAACACCCTCAGCATTGACAACGCAGAGTGACTGGATAGTCACAGAAGCAGCAGAATGAGCCCCTCTCACTGTATCGTCAGCTGACATGTGCCCTAAGTACTGAGGAGGACTAATCCCCGAAAGGCAAGCAGGCCCTGAGATCATTGCTGGCTTTGAAGGTCTGCTCTTCAGAGATGGCGGAGCTTACAGACATTATTATTATTATTATATCTTTAACCTATCCCTTATTCACTCATCTGTCTCCACCTGTTTGAAATCCACCACAATTGTGCCACTCCCCAAGAAAACCCCCAGTAACCTGTCTGAATGACGACTGCACCAATTCACTCACCTTAGTCGTGATGAAGTGCTTTGAGAGAGTAGTCATGACACACAAAGAAGGTGCTCAGAGACACACTGGACACCCTTCATTTTGCTTTTTGTCAGAACCTCTCCACTGACTATGCCGTCAACACCGTCATCCATACAGCTCTCACACACCTAAAATTAAAAAAAAAAAGTATGCTTTCATTCAAATGCTGTTTATTGACTAAAGCTCAGCATTCAACAAAGTCAGCCCAATAAAGCTTAACCGAGAAGCTGCTTAACCTCGGACTAACCACCTGCAACTTGGATTGCTCGCTGGTACCGTTGTGTTTTTACTGTGCGTAGGACATATCTTGAACGAACAACTTGGCTTATGGTGTTCCGAGAGGGCCAACACAAAAACGGCAAAACAATTATGGACCCTGCTCATGCTTTTGCCATACGGTACTCTGTGAAGAAATACCATTTAGCTCAGCCACGGGGTTATCAGACATCATGGCTAGCATCTGTTTTTAGCTTAACTTCTTTTGTATTTTACTTTGTATCCGCACGTCTGACGTTGTGCAACAAAACAAACCACATGAAAATCACTTGGATATTCACTGCGTTACGATGTGTGCTCATGTCCACGTCTCGATCCACCTTATTCCGACGTATTGAAGGAGTAATTCTACTTTTCACTCGGGAGGCAAACGAGCTAAAGAATTTCATTGCATAGTGTGAAGAATGCTTCTGCTGTGTACAGTACACGAAATGTCTTTGATCTTGGGGCCTTGTTCACAAGTGAGGGAATAATATAACGGGAAATCGACAAGCAGATCGATGCGCCATCTGTCGTGATGCAGGCATTCTATCGGTCTGAGGTGGTGAAGTCGCTGAGCCAAAAGATGGAACTCTCCATTTACCAGTTGAGCTACGTTCCTACCCTCACTTATGGTCATGAGCTGTGGGTTGTGAAATTATTTTCTTTCACAGGGTGTCCGGGCTCTTGCTTAGAGATAGGGTGAGACGCTCGGAGGGGTTCAGAGTCGAGCCGCTGCGCCTCCACATTGAGAGGAGCCACAAAGGGAATCTGATTAGGTTGCCTCCTGGACGCCTCCCTGGTGAATGGAGATCGCAATATCTGAAATTGTTCAGTCCTACCATAAAAACTGCAAACCTGAATCTGTAAGCGCGATAAAATTCTTCTCCAAATGAGCTCTCCTAGAAGTGAACATTATTTTTTACATCAAAACCAGATTCCTGAGAAAAAACTTTTTTTTCTCCAAACTTTTTAAAATCTGCGAAAAAGTGTGAACAAACCCTAACTAACTTGTTTAGTAACAACTCTGAAAGCACATTTGTCGGTTTTCTCTCTCTCTCTCTCTCTCTCTCTCTCTCGCTCTCTCTCTCTCTGTCTCGCTCTCTCTCTGTGGCAGAGGAAATACAACAGGGCCATGTTCCACTAATAAATCAGTCACACTCCTAAAAACCTTGTCGTTACAACCCTGAGTCATGCAGAAACCAGAACCTTGAGGAAAGACACAGAAGTAGAGACAGGGAGGATGCGCGGAAAATGGAGTTGCTTCAACATCAAAGCGATCTCTTCTGAGGACTCAGCAAATACCGCACATTAGGCTGCGAGGATCCCCACGTTATCACTGGTTCTTCCTGTGTGGCTAGAGGTCTTTACACCTGGAGCTTCATTTAAACACTGACATAAGTCAACATCGCCCCTCCACTTCCTTCTGATGTCACTGCTAGGACAACTCAGATTTTCTCCTCAAAGTAGCACACATCAGAAATTCCAATTTTGTCCTCCTATGTGATTGTATGCAATGGCATGCTTGCGCACCAGCATAGCTGGTGGTGTATACTGTATAAGTTGGGCTTTGTGTACACAGCTTGTCTAAGCAGGCAGAGGCTGTCTCCTGAGTAAATATGGTGAGCTCCAGATAACATTCATTTGGGAATAACAAGGACATTCGCTCACACCGCCACACACCACACTGCTTGGCAAAAGGCAATAATAATGGAAAGTACAGTAACATATCAGCAGATTTTGATAAACGTTCAGGAGATTTTAGCTGATACAATACAATACAATACATCCTGATTTATATAGCGCTTTCACAACAGCAGCAGCTGTAACAAAGCGCTTAACAAAACAGTTAACATAAAGTAAAATAATAAACACAACACATAACATAAAACATGGACAGTCGTGCAGTCCTAACCACTTTTCCCTCATATGCTTTGTTGTTGAAGCAGTTTGAGATGAAAGAGGAGAGAATCGAAGTGTCCTTTCACGAGTGGATCAGAGACGTCATGCTCAAAATGTGCACACGTCACTGATTTCACATCTTAAAAATCCGGCCTTTTTCAATCAAATCATCTTTGTCAAATTTGCATGACCTCAATGCTTATATATTTTATTTTTTTTACAAAAAAATATTTATTTTTCACTAATGAAGGGTTCGGCGAATGTGCATATTAACAATTTTCTGTTTTTAATAAATGAGTTTATATATATATATATATATATATATATATATATCCTGTATATATACTGTATATACATATATATATATATACACATACAGTATATAAATATACACATATATATACAGTATATACACACACATATATATATATATATATATATATATATATATATATCTTGAATTTGTAAAAAAATATATATATAGTTTTTACAAATATATTTATTATTATTATTATTTTTTTTTTCAAAAAAATATTTTTTTTTCACTAATGAAGGGTTCGGCGAATGTGCATATTAACTGGTTGGGTTTGGTACCTCTAAGAAGGTGAAAAACCACTGGTTTCACGGTAGTCGTCTGCATGCAACATGTGTGTTCTGTTAAAAACTTAGCCGTAACTCAAGTTAAGGAATGAGTTTTTGAAAGTCGGTTGCTACAATGTGTTCAGGTGTTGTTCTTTGTTGTTGGTCATTCTAGTCCGTCCACAGCACTTAGAATTTCACACGAGTCTTCTAATGCTGTCGTTGCGTTGTTGTTTATTCTCAGTGACCGGCACATGGCTCAGAGCAAAAGGCTTTTCGCTCTCATGCTGGTGTGTATGTGTACACATACTGTACGCGTGTTGCTTTGTGTGTTTGCCAGCATGTACGTGCAGCCCTGTTTTGGCATATTTACCATTCCTCTCGTCTTTAGTCTTCTTGCCAAGTGCTTTAGGTTGTTTTAACCAAGTCTGTGGGTCAGCAGGGGTCACCAAAAGGATGATGGTAATGGAGTGACAAATAGATCACAGACGAAACGAATTCAACACTGATCACTGTCAGAAGCACAAAACATATGAGTGAGAGTTGTGGCCAAGTGACAGTGAAATATATCAACAGGGCAGAAAATAATCCTCTTCATTTACCCTCCAAAATATAAATACGTCTGGACACATGATAGACTTCCATTCTTGTGAGGATTTGGCCATTGTCTTAATTTGAAATCCTCATGGTGAAAATTATTCCAAAGCCGTACAACAAATACAAAGTCAATATTCAAGTCGAAACATTCAGAATAATTCATACAAGTACTTCCTGTGCTCAAAAGACCAAGATTCATTCATGTCGCGGATAGAGCAGTGGTTCTTAACCTTTTTAGAGGTTACTATGCACATTCACCGAACCCTGTATTAAAAACAGAAAAAAGTAAATAAAATTTATGAGAAAGGGGGTAACCCAGGGGTCAAATCTGAGCATACTGTATTTGGGTTTTTGTGTATGTTTACATGGTCTTTTAAAATCTACATATTGCCAATAGTCAGGTTTTGAAAAGGTTATTGACTGCATGTAAATGTCGACTCTGACCATGCTTGTTCCCTTGTACTGTATGTTGAAGTGATGTGACAATGTTGCTTATCTTGGAAGCATTTCAATATTTTGTCTATTAAAATATGTCAAGACGAATTGTACAAAAAACAATGTAGGAACACACCTCCTTTCCAGGTCTTCAGTTTGTTTGGGAGTTGGTTCAGTTCGTCGACTAAGGCTAAGCCATCTCAGGAGCTGGCATCCTCAATTTGCCTTAAGGGTCACACAATTGGAATACCACAGTCACTTGACATTATCCCACAATTGTGCTACATAGCGCTGGCTGTAAAAGTATTGTCTGAGCACCCTGCGTATCTGAATTTTTTTGGCTCTTTGGCATTCTGCTCATAGTACTATCAGACGCGTTGAATTTGTTAAAAAACTGGTAGATCAAACATGGAGTGAGCTGGAGGCAGAGTGCTTTCAAACAATAGTTGGAATGCTGTGCTCTCTTTTGTACCGAATATCTCCTTTCAGAGTTATTCCCGCTTGCATGCTCGATGACTTAGTATGTAACATTTACAGACTGGCGCTAACCATGTGACTGTACGAGAAAGGCTGCACATCAACTTAAATGCAAGTAACAGCATGGAATAATAAATACTGTGTGAGGTAGTGATTCCCTGGGCAATGTTTAAACTGCTTGAAGTGCCTTCTAATGTCTCATATTGAGTGATGGCCCAATTTGTCATGTCCTTCCTGGTATATAGTCTTCATGTAGTGTGAGTCACAGTCCTGTTTAATTAGCTCGGTACTACTGTATACAGTCAAACCTCGGTTTTCGAACGTCTCGGTTCTCGTCCAGTTCGGTTTTGGAAAAAATGTTTGAGTTTTTAAATGCCACAGATGACGAACAAATTTCGGTTCTCGAACAAATTGAGCGCACTTGAATGCACCATTTTTAACTCCTCTTGCCTTCCTTACACGAGGAAGTGACGCTTCCTCGGGTCGACGAGGAAGTGACACTTCCTCGGGGTGCTTTCCATTGTGACCAGACGTGTTCAATAAACATTTGTATTTTTTAAAAAGCGTGGTTTCGGTTTTCGAACAATTTCGGTTTTCAAACAGCCTTCTGGAACGGATTATAGACGAAAACCGAGGTTTGACTGTATATGTATACCGCCTGCTGTGTTTGTTCCATGATGAGAATTTTCTGTTGTTATAATTTCATCAGAACTAAATTGTTTGCATCTTAACAATGAAATGTGTATTCTTCTGCGTATTAGAGGATTTGAACTTGATTGCTGCACTTACTGTACATTTCTAATTCCTTTAGCCCTAGGCCTCTTTTATTAATTCCGGTGACTGGAATTCGACCTCTGCTTTGTGTATTTTTTTCCTTTACAGTGATTGATGGTCTAGCTAGGAATAGTCTGAACTATCTACTTGTCATCCTGACTAATGGGTGGATTTACTTCTATTGTCAATTCTTGTCCATGAAGATTTTTATGTTAACTTAGGATAGAAAGACACATCCTACGGTTGTATTTCTTCCACCAGTTCAAAAGCCGCATACTGACAGGCTCTCATTTAAAATTTCATAACAGATTTTATTTTTCCTGTGTTTAGCTGCGTTAAAAGAATAGCATAGACCCGTATAGGGAAAAGGAAAGGGAGAAAATTGCTTAAAATGAGTTACCTGTACAGTTTTTAAACATACTGTATGTGTATGTACGTGAGAATATATATCTGAGAATGTGTATATCATGTCAATTGAGCTACGGGAAGAATTTTGAGACCGCCTTGTTAATTTTTTATCTCTGGTGCCACATAAAAGTGTATCAAGTCACAAACTGACACAAAAGAAGACTTTTATTCTTGTCTACGTTTTTGGGATCCAATTCTTTCTGGATTATTCCGAATCAACAAGACTATATCTATCTATGTGATAGTCTTGTTACGATTAATGAAATAAAATCCGAAATGAAAAACGAAAAAATATGTACTCAGGTCGGATCTATCTATCTATATGTGAAAGTGCATATAGTATTCACAGCATTATTTTTAATAACTAGAATGACAATTAGTGTATTTTTGTATTTATTATTATTTTTATTATTGCCATGAAAATCCTTTCTCTTTACTTGGATGGCAAAAGGTACAACCAACCTCTGTGTCCATCTGTTGCCAGCTTTGTGTTCAATTGTACAAGTCTAAATTTCTGAGTATATGCATTTGCGACTAAATTGAGACAATATCCTTATTTCAATATGCATACTTTCTATTATTTTTTGGGGGTGGTGATTTGCCATGAGTTTTTGTTTTTATGTGAAACCTTTTTGAGCGAGGAAAAAAAACAATTACCGTAATTTCTGGACTATAGACCGCACCTGATTATAAGCCACACCACTACATTTTTAAAGGAAAAAACATTTTGTACACACATAAGCCGCACCTGTCTATAAGGCGCAGGTGCCCATATTGTTACATGAGATATTTACAAAGAAAGACGGTACACAGGCGGCCGTTAAAAAAGTCTTTATATAGGCCGCTTCATTAAATAAGCCGCAGAGTTGAAAGCGTGTGACAAAAGTCGCGGCTTCTAGTCCGGAAATTACGGTAACTATCTCCTACTGAACATAAATCCTGATCTACCGGTAAGTTTAGCAACAATGACGACTGGTAATTGTGTCGATAGGTACTGAGTTCTAGAAGGTAAGCCGTGTTCCACATATCCTGGTTTAAGGCAGGTGTTTATGATTTCCTCTGTGACTGTCCTGTCTGTATATCATTTGAAGGCAGCATATCTATCTATGCAAAGATTGCGCACAAAGCATGGTCAGGGAGACTTTGGTTGTATTTATGTATGTGTGTAGCGTATGTTAACACGGTTCTCTAGCTTGTTTAAAAAGGAAATACAGTCAAACCTCGGTTTTCGTCCATAATCCGTTCCAGAAGGCTGTTCGAAACCGAAATTGTTCGAAAACCGAAACCACACTCTTTTTAAAATAAAAATGTTTACTGAACACGTCTGCTCACAATGGAAAGCAACACGAGGAAGTGTCACTTCCTCGTCTACCTGAGGAAGCGTCACTCCCTCGTGTAAGGAGGTGAGAGGAGTCAAATGGTGCATTCAAGTGCGCTCAGTTTGTTCAAGAACCGAAATTTGTTCGTCATCCGAGGCATAAAAAACTCGACGTTTTTGGTCGAAAACCGAATTGGTCGAGAACCGAGACGTTCGAAAACTGAGGTTTGACTGTATTTATGTATGTACGTAGCGTATGTTAACACGGTTCTTTAGCTTGTTTAAAAAGGAAATATATATATTTTTTTAAATAACGAAAAATTCCCTTAAATTTGAGGGATTCTGGGGTTCAATTTAGTGATGCTTGAGCATTCTCAAAAATGTGTTCGAAAGCCCCATGTTGAGAAGTATACTCGTCAGTGGCAGTGGACGCATTTTAAAAGTCAATTTTCTGTATGTCCCCTTTAAGGGTTGTATATTGTGTGGTGCCTCTGTTGACAGAAACCCTTAAAAGTTAAACATTGTGTTCACGTTTTAAAGGTGGGAGTCAGTGACCCAGTTGGAGCTATTCTGTTTGTTTTTTCATCTCTCATTTGAAAGTAGACGAACATATGTGACCCCTGCAGCCTGCCAGAAGTGCATTAGTGCGCGTGTAAAAGACACAAACCTCCAGTGCATTGCTTGGGAACATTGTCCGGTGTGTTACTCTTTGGGTTTCATGTGTGAAAGATAGCTAGGGAGACATACAGGAGGGCAGTGCATAGGGAATGAGGGTGTACTGTACTGTATATGTGTTCGGTGAAGCTTGTTATCTGATCCATTGTTAATGACCGTGCGTCAACTTGTGGGACTGTAGTGTGGGAGCTACGCTTGGCTCTGGTACTCACTTCTAATCTCCTCTCCCTTGGGAAATATTTTTGCCCCGAGAGGTTCTTCCAGAATATGATCATATATTTCTTTTTCCAACCTTCTTACATGTATGTAGGTCCCCTTCTTTCTGTGGGACGCGTGCAAAACTACCATTTTAAGCACCATATTTAGAAGGTCTGAACGTGAGCTAGTAAAGTTACCGCCTCTAACCTGTTGCAAAACAGACATGTGTCACTTATGTGGCAGAAAAGTGAGTCTAAGCCTTGAAGACTGGATATAATATTACTTCAAACCCTCAATTACTATTAACCTGAATATTAAAGCCCTTTTTGGTCATCCCCACCCAAACAGTTCTTATGTGTACTAAAAGTACACTATGAATAGATAGTGTGCTTATAGAAACAGTTTCAAAAGTTACACCAAGTGGGTAAGTCGACACCTTGCTGTTTATCCAAGAACAAAAACTTGATTGTAAAGGGCAACCAAGCTTGAATTGACCACACCTCAGTTCTTCTGCAAACACAATGGAAAGGGCTCTCGCCTGTAACAACGGTGATGGGTGATAAATATAATTCACTGATCTTAAATTTCTAATTACATTTCTTTGAAGGTATCGACACCTTAGCTCAGTTTAGCCTTGAGTTGACATGAACAAACACAGTCACACATCGGTTTTCGTCCATGATCCGTTCCAGAAGGCTGTTCGAAAACCGAAATTGTTCGAAAACCGAAACCACACTCGTTTTAAAATAAAAATGTTTACTGAACACGTCTGCTCACAATGGAAAGCAACACGAGGAAGCGTCACTTCCTCGTCGACCCGAGGAAGCGTCACTTCCTCGTGTAAGGAAGGCGAGAGGAGTCAAATGGTGCATTCAAGTGCGCTCAGTTTGTTCGAGAACCGAAATTTGTTCGTCATCCGAGGCATAAAAAACTCGAAATTTTTGGTCGAAAACCGAATTGGACGAGAACCGAGACGTTCAAAAACCAAGGTTTGACTGTATATGTCAAAACAAGACCATTTTATCGTGACTTCACACACTGATGTTTCCGAACCTTTCTGGTAAAGCCGAAAAGTGCAAGAAGTGATACGATTATCATCATCCACCAACTGCTTGGGTTCTATTTTGTTCTTTTTTTTTTAATCCTCATTTGTTATGGTGTGTCCGCCATTGTTGGCAGGTGCACATACCACTGACTTTTGTTTAGGTATTAAAAAATAATGACTAGGGTTCATTGAGAGGAAAGGCAAAGGACCATCTTTGGGGGGCCTCCTCACATAGGAGCATTATACTTCTATTCACACAGCATTTTGAATGCGTGGCCACACACTTGTAGTGTGTGAGGCTGGTGTCAAGGAGCACATTTCCATTTAGTTTCAATGCTTTCATTGATTTAT
The DNA here is from genome assembly GCA_018466805.1 of Hippocampus abdominalis. Lineage (NCBI taxonomy): Eukaryota > Metazoa > Chordata > Actinopteri > Syngnathiformes > Syngnathidae > Hippocampus > Hippocampus abdominalis. Next base: position 9,752,417 of record CM031697.1, on the reverse strand, counting down.
CTCCGCAAGATATTGTTTTGAAAGGCTCGAGCCCCTCAATTCAATGGCCATTTACCAGCGCTTTGGGACTGTCTCCAACCACATGCCGCTTAAGCCACCATAGCTAACGCGCTCAGAGTAATCACTATGCTTACATACACACAGACAACTCACTCAAGCCAACATACACTCAGAAAGAGCTCAGAGTACTCCCGCAGCCATTTTTGACATTCTCTCACGCCGCTGCCTCAGTGGGCCGATTTCATTCAATTGAATCAAATGGTGTAAGTAGCTGACAGAATTACAAGCAGACATGAAGGATGGAGACTCACGGTCATGAAAAACGTCTGTCATTCCATTTGTAAATACAGTCAAACCTCGGTTTTCGTACTTATTTCGTTCCAGAAGACTGTTCGAAAACCGAATTGTCCGAAAACCGAAACCATGTTTCCCATTGGAATCAATGTAAACATTTTTAATCCGTTCCAAGTCAAAAAAGCAACTTTTTTAAAACCACTTATTTTTACAATTTTACACCATAAACTGTACACATGTAATAGGAGAGCAGGTAATATGTAAAATACTGTACAAACAAACTGTAATATGTTTTATTTTCAAACTATTCTGAAAAGAGGCGGCTTTCACTCCCCCTAACACAAGCGTCTCACCAAACACGTCTGCTTTTTTTTATTGAACAATACAAACTCGTCTGCTCATAATGGACGCTACACGAGGAAGCGTTTCACCAAACACGTCTGCTTTTCAAAAAAAATCTTTATTGAACAATACAAAAACATCTGCTCACAATAGACGCTACATGAGGAAGCGAAGCCGAGAGGAGTGAAGTGACGCATTCAAGTGCGCTCAGTTAGTTCGAGAACCGAAATTTGTTCATCATTCGAGGCATAAAAAACTTGAAATTTTTGTTCGAAAACCGAATTGTACAAGAACCGAGACGTTCGAAAACCGAGGTTTGGCTGTATGAGGGAGTGAAAATGAGTTTTAAAGTCTCTATTTATGCTGGTTGATTCAACCCTATATAGCCCCGTTCATAGTATAAACAAACCCTCACCTCAAGTCTATCAGCTCCCCCTCCGAGAGCAGCTAAAGTTTGCCTATAGAGCAAACAAACTCCCCTCAGGCAGGAGTTTACGGTTCATTCGGACCATATTCTCCCTCTCCACGAACAGTTTAGTCACTTCGACTATAAGACTCATGAACTCTCAATCAACCAGTATGACTTAAAACTTCACATCTACACCTGATGTCGATTGCACATTGCTTAGGATAGTGCACATTGGTTTTTACTTTTTTTCTTAGTTGGCTCGTACTTTATAATTTATATAATATACTTTATTGTTTCCATTTGTTTCACATTGGGCGGCCCGGTGGTGGACTGGTTAGCGCATCCGCCTCACAGGGCAGAGTTCGATTCCGGCTTCTGCCTTCCTGTGTGGAGTTTGCATGTTCTCCCCGGGCCTGTGTGGGGTTTTCTCCGGTTTCCTCCCACATTCCAAGAACATGCATGGCAGGCTGATTGAACACTCCAAATTGTCCCTGGGTGTGGGTGTGAGCGTGGAATGTTTGTCTTTGTGCCCTGCGATTGGCTGGCTACCGGTTCAAGGTGTACTCATCTACTGTCCGTTGACGGCCGGTATGGGCTCCGGCATCCCCTGCTACCAAAAACGTTCCTAATTTTGAATGTATCTTTACCTGATAATGGTAGCAAAATCGATTCTGATTCCGGTATCCGAGCTGTGATAGAGTTGGCACACAACGTTTGATGCTATTCCATTGATGTTAGGACTACGTTGTGAGGTTTCACATCTGACTCTTACTTCTACCACCCAGTTGTGTTGTGCTGAAAGCTATTGGTGCTGTTTTTTGGGTCACATTTTCAGTTTTTCCTGGAGATTTTGTCAATACATGTTGTAATTATAATTGCTCAAGGAGAAGTTCAACAAAATCAGTTTTTCTTAAAATATTCAATCATTACGAAAATGTTCTTTCATATGTGAGCCTTTTGGTACTTATGTTTTAATGAATTTACTCTTAAAGAGTGAACTGTCAACTTCTATTTGTGTGTTACAAGACAAGAGATATTTATGTAACTTTCCCTGAAGCCACTTGCGTGACTTCTCTCTCCTTATTAGTGGGAGCACCATGAACAAAATATTTAGGAAAGGGCTTCTGTGCTGGATGTGTGCTGCTGTTTGCCCAGATGAAGAGAGAGATTTTGAGTTGGCCAGACGACTTCAGAGATTTTCGTCATGAGTCACATGGTCAAGACAATACACATTTCTTAAATAACAATATTAGCATTGTGCATGTTTGTCAGCAGGTTTCTTTCTGGTTGCTGGAGAATGACACAAGGCATTCACATTCCACAGATTTGACAATTTGTGTTCCAGACTTGGGGCAACCATTTGAACTCAAAAGGCTCGGTTTCTGCATAATGATTGGATGATCTGTTCGAGGCGGAGCTGAGCTTCCCCTCGTTTGAATGACCAGCAGCCGCCACTCTTTTCAAAATGTGGGACATGTAAGAAAGAGAGAGATTTATACAATATGCATGCTTCAAAAATTGATCAGAAAGAGATTCGGGATCAGAGCCAATCACGGGGAAAATATAAATGTAGACCCTTTAGAGCAATGCTGATCCTTCACTTAAGCTACGAGACGTTTTGGGACTGTGAGCTGACGCAAATCCCACGCAAACATCGGGAGAATATTTAAACCCAACACAGAAAGGTCAGAGTCAAGTTCGAAACCTACAACCATTCTGTGTGAAACAGATGTGGTGATCATATATACAGCGTATCCGCCGGACTGATTTGAATGTAATGTCATGTATAAAGACATTAATTTGTTTGTGTTCTCTACCACATTGGAAACCTGTCCTTTCGCTAGGTAGAAGAATAGAAATAGGACAGAAAAAAATTGTAGTTTCAAAATCTGATGGAAATGTGGAACGTTTTGATTGGGGGTGGGGGTGGGGGGTTTAACCCTGGAGAACCCACCGGGTCAAATTTGGCCCCTATAAATTCTGCTAATCAAATGCTACCCTTAAATCATAAAGTGTCAGATTTGGCCCTAATCCTAAATTAGGATTAAAGCATTGAATATTTGAAAAAACATATATTTTGGTGTTCAGTGAACATATAGCAGTCATCCATCCATCCATCCATTTTCCGAACCGCTTCATCCTCACTAGGGTCGCGGTGGGTGCTGGAGCCTATCCCAGCAGTCTTCGGGCAGTAGGCGGGGGACACCCTGAATTGGTTGCCAGCCAATCGCAGGGCACACAGAGACGAACAACCATCCATGCTCACACTCATACCTAGGGACAATTTAGAGTGCCCAATCAGCCTGCCATGCATGTTTTTGGAGTGTGGGAGGAAACCGGAGCACCCGGAGAAAACCCACGCAAGCCCGGGGAGAACATGCAAACTCCACACAGGGAGGCCGGAGCTGGGATCGAACCCGGTACCTCTGCACTGTGAAGCCGACGTGCTAACCACTGGACTACCGGGCCGCCCTCATATAGCAGTCATCTAATGTATAATTCATCATTTTCCAAAGAAAGGTTCTTGGGTTCTAACCCACGAAAAAGCAAAACATCAAGAGCAAATCGGAGTTAATGATTTCCCATAGCTCACCTGTTGAGCTAATCTACAATCACATTCTTACATTCCAGGCGAAAAGAAAGGAGTGTCTCTCTGCACTTTGACATTTCTGCACCCAAATCGGAGTGTCCACTGCTGTGGGAACAGCGTGTGGTCCAATGGCTAAAAACCGAATGCTGTAATCAAGAAATATACATAATAAATGATTGTTGTTGTTGTGGCGGCCCGGTAGTCCAGTGGTTAGCACGTCGGCTTCACAGTGCTGAGGTACCGGGTTCAAATCCAGCTCCGGCCTCCCTGTGTGGAGTTTGCATGTTCTCCCCGGGCCTGCGTGGGTTTTCTCCGGGTACTCCGGTTTCCTCCCACATTCCAAAAACATGCATGGCAGGCTGATTGATCACTCTAAATTGTCCCTAGGTGTGAGTGTGAGCGTGGATGGTTGTTCGTCTCTGTGTGCCCTGCGATTGGCTGGCAACCAATTCAGGGTGTCCCCCGCCTACTGCCCGAAGACAGCTGGGATAGGCTCCAGCACCCCCCGCGACCCTAGTGAGGATAAGGCGGTTCGGAAAATGGATGGATGGATGTTGTTGTTGTTGTTGTTTTTTTTAAAAAATAAGACCATAAGAGGTGTCAAAGTCAGGTCCACAAAGAAAAAACCCTGCCACTGTTTGGCTTCAGCCACAGCTGTTTCTGCTTAAACATTTCTTTACTTGCCTTTTGAATAGAAGCAACTGTGGCTGATGTGACATGCATGCGCACAAAGCATGACGTCGAGTGTCGTGCACCTAAAAAAAAAAAAAAAGAAGACATTACGCTGCACAATGTTGATGGAAGAAAATATAGTGCCGCATATCGGGCCTCTTTATCCATCTCATCACCAGAGGAGCAAGGTGGGAGGAGGTACATATAATTTGGGAAGGTGAGACAATGCTCCTCAATCGCCTCGTTTAATGGAGACATCTACTGAAGAAGACGTCGTGTCATTGCCGCGTGTAATAAATGAACCCTGTCACCACAAAAATCCACTTTATTCTTCATGCTTCGAGTGTGTGATTAAATGTAAGTCAAATGTTAAGACAACAACCGTTACTCAAAACAACTTTGCAGATTTACGGATGAGGTCCGTAGTCTCCTGAGAACTCTCTCCCTCACGAAGCACATATTTGGCTTTTGATGACGTTTTGGTCGGATGTGTGCGAGTGAGCGTTCGTACTGCAAACGCATCGCCTACGTATCTGATTTATATCCACATATGAAAGAGGGTGGAATTTGAAAAAAAAAATCATAATTGTAATGATCACACTGTATGGAAAAATAAGATGTGTGTCCCATACTGGAAACAACATTCAGTTGAGATGCAGTGTGATGGTAGCTTTTACTTCCCATGGAAAGGCCTGAGGATTTCACGGTAACGATCGTTTCCCGTAGCGTGTCATTTCCGTGGGATCATTTTTACTTTACAGAAAAATCCATCCATCCATCCATTTCCGAACCGCTTCATCCTCACTAGGGTCGCGGGGGGTGCTGGAGCCTATCCCAGCAGTCTTCGGGCAGTAGGCGGGGGACACCCTGAATTGGTTGCCAGCCAATCGCAGGGCACACAGAGACGAACAACCATCCACGCTCACACTCATACCTAGGGACAATTTAGAGTGCTCAATGAGCCTGCCATGCATGTTTTTGGAATGTGGGAGGAAACCGGAGCACCCGGAGAAAACCCACGCAAGCCCGGGGAGAACATGCAAACTCCACACAGGGAGGCCGGAGCTGGGATCGAACCCGATACCTCTGCACTGTGAAGCCGACGTGCTAACCACTGGACTACCGGGCCGCCTTACAGAAAAATCGTTTCCCATAAAAATTATCGCGCACTAGTTGATTGTACGCGATCGAATCTCTCCTGTGTGATCAACGCGATTTCACTGTGGCTGGATGTGTGTTTGTGGTGTGGTGTGTGAGTGTTTTTCATCTAATCTACTTTTGTGTTTTTGTTTTTTTTTTCAGTGGTGGGGGGCGGAAGAGATAACGTTAGGTGCGCATGCGGGTTGCTATTTTAGTCTGCACACTGAGAAAGCGCGTGGATGATGGATAGAGATGGCAATGAAAAAAAAAACAGAAAGGTGTATTACTTTCGACATTTAAGAAATGGGAATGCCAGTCGGATTTTTCTTTCGAATCATCCGAAGAAGGGCGTATCACGTGTGATGTATGCACAAAACACGAAAGAGAGATTCGTCGGGAGGCACAATTCTGAGGCAAGTCCTTGAAGTTGGTCATTAGATCTAAAGGCTATTTGCTATGACAAATATTATGAAACAGTCTTAGTTATTCTATAATTTACTAGTTGTAGACATGGTAACTTTATGAATAAAACATTCGTCACAAAGTGTAGTAATACTAATGTTAACCGTCGGTAGAACTAACAATGACGTGTGGTAGATTCTTTGGTCAAATTGATCGTCGATTACACAGTGCATCGTCTTGGGGTTGCAAAGACGACGTCAAGCAATATCAATACGATAAGTCTATGTACAGTATAGTAATAAGGTCATTTTTTTAAGGATTCATCACATGAATGTAATCATTCAATTCCTAATACGTACATGCTTTTGTATTAAGAAAGGGAGTGAGTAGCCATTGATATAATATTTATTAACATAAATCGTACAAACACATATCATGTTAACAGTGTCAGGTTTACTTGTGGCTCATGGTGTAGAGCCATATTTTATGGTATGCTGCATTCATGATGCCATATGAGTACAATAAAAGTCTTAAACAACATATTTGGATCCATTTATTGTCACGTCGCGTGGTGGTGGTGGACCCCAAAAAGCAGGCAGGAGGGAGGAGCCGTGTGAACTTGACGAATTGTATTTAATAAAACACAGAGAAAACTGAATCCAAAACAAAAACAAAGTCCAAAGTATCAAACAAAAATCATGACTGAAGATAAAACATAACAATGACCTAAACATGACTGAAACAAACATGCCAGCATCAAACAAACAAGCAACAATGACCCGACAATGAGTGATCGTGCTGGGAGTCCTTTTAAAGCACTAATTAGATAACGACCAACAGGTTCGCAGCTGCAGGGGGAGCCCTACAGTGCCACCTGTTGGTCACAAACAGAATCATGACAGTTAACAGTGTCAGGTTTACTTGTGGCCCATGGGGTAGAGCCATATTTTATGGTATGCTGTATTCATGATGCCATATGAGTACAATAAAAGTCTTAAACAACATTGTTTGATCCATTTATTTTATTGAATAAACCTGGAGTACACAGCTACTGATGTAATTATGTTCATTGTTAATGCATAGTTTTCAAACATTTACCCTTATTATACTTTTGAGTATCAGAATTCTTGATGATGAATATCAGTCAAAATAGAAAAATGGGTTCCCATGATGTTTACGGAACCCAAAATTAGTTAGCGTGGTTTCCCATTAGGTAATCCAACGGAACTGAAAAATGCTTTCTGTTCATTTCTGAAATCCTCAGGCTTGTTGCAACTGAAGTTCGCATTGGTGCCAGTTCTTCACAAGCTTGAATCGTCTAAGCGGTAAAAAAGACGGATGTGTGGCATACATGCGTTTATACCATTACCCTCAGCAGCAGCCAATACTCCAAATTATCCCTCGGTGTGATTGTGAGTGCGAATGGTTGTTTGTCCTGCGATTGGCTGGCAACCAGTTCGAGGTGTCCCCCGCCTACTGCCTGAAGACAGCTTGGCTAGGCTCCAGCACATTGCAACCCTCGTGAGGATAACCGGATCAGATAATGGATGACTTTAAAAAAAAAAAAAAAAACGTTTTTTTCAAGTCAGCAATATTTTTTTTTATACCGGCTCCTTTTCATATCCAAAATTCATATGAAACACAAACAGTATTATGAAATTTGTCTCTAACTGATTCAGTCTGGCACCGCAAGACTCAGAGGGCAGGGAAAGGTCTGAACATAATAAATCAGACGTTTCTTGTATGGGAAATGGGAATGCATGACTCATCCTTCCCAGAGTTCCTTTGATCTGAGTTGAAATTAGGTTGTCAAAATGCTGTGATTACACTTCTGTTCTGGTCTAGTGAACCACTCAGTGATCAGCACAAACCCAACCGCTATATAATTGAATAAGAGTGTTTTTCCTTGCGTGAGAGCATGACACACGGATGACCTGCTTTCGGGGTAAAAGTTACTTAACAACATAAGAAAGGACAAAATCACACATTTCTGCAAGAAAGAGCTGGAAAGGGTGACATGCGAGGTCTTTTTCTCACACATGATCCTACATTTGCATTTCCACCTGACAGAGATGGAAAGTGAAACACACACACACACACACACACTGTAGAAGTAATAGGAAGTGGCAATCAGGAAAGCAGCAGGCAGCATCTGTTTCCCTCTATTCATCTTTGGCGATGATGATGATGAGGATGAGGAGGATGGAATCAGATGAACATCCTGTGCGTCGCTGACGTGATGGCTCCGCTGTGTTTCATGCCAGTGCACATTTGCAGCTGTGACACTGGTCAGAGCAACGGGGCTTGTGAAATGGCACGGAGTGTGTTTTGCCACAGATGACAACATTGTTTACTTTGATGGAAAAAGTATTTCACGGAATGACGCATTTACCAGATTTATAGCATTTACACTGGATTCTAAAGTCGCAGACGCTGAGGGGGACAATTGACATGAGATGCTATATTAAAGGAGGGCATGAAGACTTGGTCCCTTGTTGAGCTCAGTCAAAACAGCTGTCAATCATATCAATGTGGGCAATAACAGAAATTGAAAACCGCTGCAGTGGAGTATGCACATATAATAGATCAGAGATGTGTTCTCTGTAATCACTGGAGTGCGCAAGCCGTAGACTCGTAGTGGCATTAAAAACACATTTAAAACAGGTAAAATATTTCAGTCAGTTGTTTTTGTCATTAAAAGAAAGCGGGGCACTAAAAAAGTAAAAACATTGTCCTTTTTTCAAATGGATGGTATGCTTTGTATCTCCAAATGTTTCCAAAAAGAATGATTTAAATGCAGACGTTGCCCAGCCCTAGTCGGCAAGCGTTCGCCGCTGGATGATATCGACACAGCACTGCTAAGTTTCCCTTACTGAGAAGATCACCATGACTAATCAGCTGATACATGCAGCGGTGTTAGGTTTCCTAGAGATGCTTAGATAATAAGCTTGCTATATAAGTAGCTTGTCGGAACATCAGTCAGTCAAGCAGGGCATTCATCAAAGTCACACATTCACTGATCTTGGAACTCGGTGCATACATAAGTCGGCCCCGCATGATTAGGCGCCTCGTTCATTTTGGAGAATTTTTTTTACAACTTTTAAGTATCCCTTAAAAATACATTACTCTCTTTTCCTCCCATTTACCCCAAAAAATAAATGGTAGGTTAATTGAACAGTGAGTGTGAATGGTTGTTGTTTGTCTCTCTGTGCCCTGCGATTGGCTGGCACCCAGTTTAGGGTGTACCCAACCTTAAATTTTTCTGTTCAGTCTTGTGGATGTCCTCAGCATCACTAATGCAGTTATTTGTATTGTAGCTTGCATCAGCACCCTGTCTTCACATCAATCCATCCATGTTTCAATCCGCCTATCTCAGGGGTTGGCAACCCAAAATGTTGAAAGAGCCATACAGGACAAAAAAAAAAAAACAAATGTGTCTGAAGCCGCAAAAAAATAAAAGCCTTCTATAAAACGTACAATGAAGGAAACACATGCTGTATGTATGTAGGAGACTGGACTGTCTCAGAATTGTTTGTTATATTGTGATTTCCTTGCTTGATTTTTTTTGTTTTGGTGCATTATTTGCGCTTTTCTTAGTGTCAGCGAAGTGATCATGAATTTCCTTTTTTCGGAGGCTGTCTTTGAACGCCTCTCGAGTTGAATGAGAAGAGAGAAGGCACGGAGTCGGACGCAGACGTGTGTATGTTTGTCGAGACTGTTTAATAAAGTGTACGTTTTAAAAAACCACACCACCTTTTTCAGAGTTGAAACATGTATCTATTTGAACTGTATTAGCCTACTATCAAAATCTTTTTCCATTTTCAAACATTTTTTTGTAAAGCTCCAGGGAGCCACTAGATGTTGCTCTGGAGCCGCATGTTGCCGACCCCCGGCCTATCCTCACAAGGGTCACGGGCATGCTGGAGCCTATCCCAACCGTCATCGGACAGTAGGTGAGTACTGTACACCCTGAACTGGTTGCCAGCCAATCGCAGGGCACACAGAGACGAACAACCATTCCGCGCTCACACTCACCAAGGGAACATTTTGAGTGTTCAATCAGACTGCCATGCATGTTTTTGGAATGTGGGAGGAAACCGGAATACCCAGAGAAAACCCACGCAGGCTTGGGAAGAGCATGCAAACGCCACACAGGAAGGTCTAACCCTGCAACTCTGCACTGTGAGGCCGACATGCTAACCAGTCAACCACCGTGCCGCCCCCTGCCGAAACAGTAATTGGCATTATTCAACGAGTACACGAACTGTCTGTGACTGAACAAGTCCCAACTGCATAACGAACATTGAGGTCCACCCTACCATTGCACTTACAGGAGGGTCTGGCAGGATCAGGATTTGACATTTAATAGGTGCATGTGTTTGTATGTGTCAAGGAGAGCAATAAGTCAACGGCACTCTGCAGCGATACCACACACGTGTGGGAACTTGTTTTGGTGTTCACACCCAGTAACACACACCAAACATTTTAAGTCACACATTTAAACATCAATCGAAGAACTGTAGCTGTTCACTGGCTTCCACCCAGAAATATTGAAAAGTCTGGTAAGAAAAAAAAAAAAAGTGTGTTACTCACTTTGTTGTAGTCATACTGTTGGAATTTCTCACACACGCCAACAATACATCAAAAGTCATATCATTTCCTGATGACATCTAGTTTGTTTGCCGGTTAAAGCAGTTAGGGAATGCGGGAGATTGACAACTTGAGGCGGTGCATGCCGACTCATGGTTGATGTTTACATTAGTACACAATCTGGAGGTCACAACCATGACCGCTGCACCTACAACCTTGCCTGACTGATAAATACAGAATTGAACTTTGGACTTGGATGGTTGAAAAAGCGGGTGTGGATGAGACAATCGTTTAGCACTATAAATATTATCGAAACACTTTATGGTTAGCAATACACGGTGATCAAAATGAATCTGTTCATCACATCTATACAACAGTTCCACCAATTTTGTTGGGCAAGGGTCACATGCATGAGTGATGATATTCAATACAAGAGAACTGAGACTTTGAACTTTCCACATCACTCCGCCTTACTTCGAATTGGCCTCCATCATCTGTCATGGGTTCTACATTGCTGTGTGTTCTTAAGAACTATCAGAAAGACGAACACATTTCCTAAAATGGGCGTTATGCGCAACTAAGTACCAGAGGTCGAAGGACTTGCTGGTGGAGCCTTATGGCAGGAGGCCCGGACAAAGCAGCTTCACGGATATTCAACTTCTACACCTTTTACATAATATGTCTTCATGGTCTACCCTCAAAGATCATATTCGATTTTTGGGCTTTGTTCATATACAAATATCAGATTGTACATTGTTATATGATCTACGCATTTGTGTGTATAAAAGTGTCATGGGTGAAATTGTTGCTTTTTTTTGTTTGTTTGTTTGTTTTTGTTTTTGGTTACATTTTTGGGCACATATGCAGTTCCACCCGACCTGGTCCCGTCCATCTGGAAAACCACTGACAGAAATAGATGCCCTTCCTCATGAAAGCAGAATGGAGCGAAATGAGCATTTCTTTTGTTGAATGCCAGCGCTCTGGTTTGTTTGTTGTCTTCCATCTATTGTTTTTCCAACAGATGATGCACCGAGGTTTGATCTGCCTCATTAACTCTCATCGTCACTTCACACATGAATGAAAGGAGTCCTCCTTTGACACATTCTATTATCTAAAGCTGTAAAACAAATGAAATGTCTGCTCTTTTATGCCACATTATTACAGTTATATGGCCAGCAATTTCTGAACAAGAATATGGCTGAGTTACAGTTTACATACATTTCTTATGGCCTTTTACACTGTTGTTCATTATTCACTTTGAACCACATCCACCATATAATTTCTGTTTTGGAGGCCACATGATTTATAACAATTATCTATGGAGAATGTTTCCTTTTTTTCTGTCGTCAGTGTTGTCTTCCTGCGATGATAAAAAAAAAACATCATCTCATTTGTCTTAAATGAATGGCAGATGAGTGCAGAAGAAGAGCTGTGGACATATGAGTCAAGTCAGTGAAACGAACCAGCTCATCAAGTTCATAAACATCAAGGCCAACTGGCTCTCTAAATCACCCTGTCATTCCTCTTGTCTCCCTCTGAGAACGCACTGCTCGCTCTTGTTTTCATCTCATGCCATCTATTCAGTCTTTCATCAAATCTGGAGCATATGGAGGGCAAAATGAGAACGATGCAAAATTTGAGTTTGCATAGAATGTTGGGGAAGCTGCAGAAGGAAGAAAAAAAATCCTCACATGGTGAAAATATTATATATATATATATATATATATATATATATATATATATATATATATATACATAAAAAGAAGGAAAAAAATCCTCACATGGTGAAAATATATATCTATCTATCTATATATATATTATATTTTCACCATGTGAGGATTTTTTTTCTTCCTTCTTTCTTCCTTCTGCAGCTTCCCCAACATATATTATTTATATATATTATTTACATATATTATTTGTGTATATATATATATATATATATATATATATATATATATATATATAGGGCGGCCCGGTAGTCCAGTGGTTAGCACGTCGGCTTCACAGTGCAGAGGTACCGGGTTCGATCCCAGCTCCGGCCTCCCTGTGTGGAGTTTGCATGTTCTCCCCGGGCTTGCGTGGGTTTTCTCCGGGTGCTCCGGTTTCCTCCCACATTCCAAAAACATGCATGGCAGGCTCATTGGGCACTCTAAATTGTCCCTAGGTATGAGTGTGAGCGTGGATGGTTGTTCGTCTCTGTGTGCCCTGCGATTGGCTGGCAACCAATTCAGGGTGTCCCCCGCCTACTGCCCGAAGACTGCTGGGATAGGCTCCAGCGCCCCCCGCGACCCTAGTGAGGATGAAGCGGTTCGGAAAATGGATGGATGGATGGATATATATATATATATATATATATATATGTATATATATATATATATATATATATATATATATATATATAGTGAATTACAATTTGTTTCAACAATCCAGAACAAAAACAAGAAGACAAGCCTGACTAACTTTGCCAACATTATTTATGACATTTCAAAGGGGTTTCAATCAGTCCAATCATTATTTAAACCACATATACTCTATGTATCCCGGAAAGAAAGAAAGACAGAAAGAAACAATGAGCACACAATTGAGTAACGTACAGCTTTCATGAATGCAACGCTGAAATGATTTCAGAGAAAGTATATCTCAGTATATCTCATATCAGTCTAATTCGACACAATCTGGGTTGGAAGTTGAGAGTAACAACCCCGCAATCAACCCTGATAGTCCTTATGTGCTAGTTTCAAAATTAGACAAAAACCGCCAAGCTAGTCTGTCGTGCAATGTCGATTGATGGAACTGGCGTCAGATAGCTGTAACACATGTCTTTATGGAACATAAAACATAATTTGGATTGAAGATAACTTGCCGTCCTGTCATATATAAATCACCACCAACAAACCCATACAAAATTGCACATGCTGTGGACTTCAAAAGCTTCGCAGACAATTTATGGTTTGAATGACGAGCAAGTGGACTAAAAGTGTCTCAACAGACCCAGCAGATAGTGCTATAATCAACTAAATAAATAAAAAACATTTTGATAAAAAATGGACATGTAGTATTTTCGTTCCTGCATGCAACTCCCTGTGTGGAGTTTGCATGTTCTCCCCGGGCCTGCGTGGGTTTTTTCCGGGTACTCCGGTTTCCTCCCACATTCCAAAAACATGCACGGCAGGCTGAATGAACACTCTAAATTGTCGCTAGGTGTGAGTGTGAGCGCGGATGGTTGTTGGTCTCTGTGTGCCCTGCGATTGGCTGGCAACCGGTTCAGGGTGTCCCCCGCCTACTGCCCAAAGACAGCTGGGATAGGCTCCAGCATCCCCCGCGACCCTTGTCAGGATAAAGCGGATCGGAAAATGAATGGATGAATATTTATTGGCATGCAAGGAACAAAATGCGGAAATATGTATCATCATGGAAAACGCCTATACTCATTGTTACCCATGGCGCCATGGCTCACAGTATGGTGCTCGATTCCATCAAGTTCTTTGACATGCAAATATGACGACCCTGCGCATCAATGGCTTTAGTGCACAGTCTGATTCCCAAAGTAAAATAGTGTCATCATTTCCTCTCTTAATGCTACTTGACGTGGCAGAACAGCAGCCTGGCCTTACAAGCTGTTCCTGCTTCATTATTCATGATAAGGGTCATCTTCAGCGGCTTCTTGGCTGTCGGTGGATTTTACAGGCGGGGTGGATTTTGGCACATTCTGTACCTTTTAGTAAATAAATAATGTCACTGACAAGCTGCATTAATCAAGGGCGGATTAGCATGTTATTCAGGGGTCACTGTCCCATTACTCGGGGAAAAGGTTAATGTTGAAGTACATTGCTCACGAGCTACGCTGCAAAATATACAGTATCATACGTCTGTTCAGACTGAAGGCGTTAACTTTGCTGACTGTATATCTTCACCTTAGTCACTCAAGCTGTGCCACTCGACCACTTTTGTCTCATACAAGGTTTATCGATTGGCCAGGCCAAAATTTTGTTGTGAATTCTGTGAGATTAATGGTCATAACTGCTGGAAGATAAAATGTATCACGTTATTTCCCGCTACTATCACCAGTAGGTTGACAACTATTGTATATTCCGTAGGAACGTATGACACCCACCATCCAGGTTATACGTTACAATTCGATTCAAAAGCAGTCGGCTTTCAGCGCTCTTCACAAATAAGCTCAACTGTCAGCTCGCGTTTTACTAAACGCCCTTCTTACAGCATGTAACATGAGGAAAAGGCAATTGTTTTCTTTTTCCCTGGGGGCATTTAAAAATTGTACTCACAATGAAGAAAATTTGGCTCGTGCATTTTGCGTTGAAGATGCTTAGATTTCACATGCAGGTATTGTGCCGGTATTGCATTTTTTTCTTCCTGTCTTTGATAGGGAAGTTTAATTTATGAAATGACTGCACATGAGGGGGAAAAAAATGGTCGGAAACCAATACCACTTTCATTTCAAGGTTGCATTACTAAATATTGTTTCTTTGATGATCCATAAAAGTTCCTATTTTCATTGTGTATGAGCCTTGATGGAAGACATGTGTCCAATGGAAAGGCTCGTTGTTACAATTGTTGACAATTTGCGATGTGCCACATGTTGAAGAGTCCTTCAAACAATTTTATGCAGTTGGTATGGGAACTTTTCAATACTCCAATCAGATATCTTTACAGTATAATATAAAAAAAAATCACAACAAAGCTAATAATATGTTTGAATAATCAAAACAAATAAAATGCACATTAGATAATAGGATGTTGGTGCATTATCTGCATGGCCAAAGCACTTGATTCACCTCTTCTTTTTGAGATTCTTACTTGCTGACCAATTAGAAATCTAAAAACAGTGGTACTCTACTTATGAAATTAAGTGGTTCCGTAAGAAATTTCTGAACCCGAAAATTTCATAGTTAGAGTTGTGTTTTTCCATGTAAATGACCTAATCCGTTCCAAGCCCCCCCAGAATTCAGACATAAATGTTTCCTAAAGCATTAAAATGCATCAAAATATGTAACAAATACATGTTACAATTACATTATTGCACGACAAATGAGAGTTGTGCTTAATGTAAAAAACAAAGAGTAGAGAATAAAAATGATGTTCATTTAACTGCATCCTCATCGTTTTTTCCCTCTTCAGTATATGTTCTCTCTCAGAAGTGGTTTTTGCCTGCCGTTTTGCAACCAAATGATCTCAGGATGTTTGCTTTTTGTCGGCTTTTAACAATCCTTCGAAAATGTCCAGGGCAAACATCAGCATAGTGCGCGATCGCCCTACTGGTGAACACTTTTTCCGGGTTACTCGCCTTTAAGTAAAATTATCCGAGCGCCTCATGGCCAGAAGACAAATATCTATCTATATTACGCGCATAGACTCATACGGTAGAGGTCCCACTTAGCCAATGGGATGCCAGGAAGATAGGCTAGGTAATAGGCAATGGCAGAGCAGCCAATGGCAGCGCAGCTATAACTATGTTGCGTTCAGGAAACTCGGAGCAACGAGTAGCGGCACAAAATGTATTTTTACCTTTCGTATCTTGAAATTTCACTCGTATCAAGAGGCAATATTTTATTGTTGAGGCGTTTTGTAACTTGAAATTTTTGTATGAAGGAACGTTCGTAAGTAGAAGTACCACTGTATACAACGGTACCATTTCAGTCACATTCGAGCTTGGAATATATTTAGGTGAGTGGACTGACATTATTTCATGTGTCTCCCACTCTGGTCTGTGGTCATTCCCAATTTGTGAAAGCATCAAAATCCGCCACTACATCTGGGAAAGCCAGACGCTTACATACCACTGTAATGGCTGTATAAGATTAAATCCCACACAAGAGCAAATATACTATAATGCATATCTCGCATAACAGCTTAGTACACAAATACACTCACGTAACACGTGTTTCCAGGTTTTATGATATAAACTGCAGTGTTTGAGGTTTAAGAGATGCATGCAAGCTGTGACAGCTCACTGACCTCGCACCACCCCACACACCTCCGATGAGCTCACCAACAAGTGGACCCCCCCCCCCCCTCCCCACACACACACACACACATGCAACACTTTGCTAACACTTGTCTCTTCTACAATCCACTCCCAGTTAACAGAAAGTATTGTATGACAATGACAAATAAAAACAGTCCACCTACCAAATATATAATACAGTACACTGAGTCATGTATGGAAGAGTCTTTCTCCCACTCCACTTTTTTTCTGTGCAGTAACTTTTTATCACAAGGACAGATCTGGATGTACGAAGGAGAAACAGGTCATTCTGAACCTTTTAATAATAAGTCGACTGATCTTTGGACACGGAAAACGCTATTGTAAGATGGATGGGCCTCTGAGTGGAGTGTCTTCGAATGTTACTTTCTTTTCAGTGACTTGCGCTTGTGTGTTACATTCCTTCCACAACTTCTCACTCGGAGCACAGAGCTGTATGATGGCTGTAGGTTGGGAAAATGTGCACTTATTATTTCTCTTTATCAAAATACACTTGACTTGATCAGTTGACTGAAAGAGAATAATATCAGCATTCAGCTTTTAGTATCGCAATTATACCGAAGTATAATTTAGTGTTCCATTAACCTGCCACGCATGTTTGTGGAATGTGGGAGGAAACTTGAGCACCCGGAGAAAACCCACGCAGGCACGGTGGAGAACGTGCCAACTCCACACAGGAAGCCCAGAGCCAGAATCAAACCCTGCATCTGTGCACTGTGAGGCCGGCGTTCTAATCATTCGACCATCGTGCCACCCCAACTGCAACATCCACATCTAAAACTGTGACGCATGTCATGAGACAAATGGATGAATTTTCACGTCTTAAGTCATTTCATGCCTGTCACTCACCACACTAAGGAGGTTGTGGCTCCAAAAGAGCGGTTCTGTAATGGGTCTGCACTTGACACGTTTGTTCATCTCTGCTTGTGTATTTCTGGTAGGTTACATGACAGGCATGGGATACAATGACTTCCTGTACTCGAAAGAGCAAGATACCTTGAGGAGCACCCGCATAACACAAGCGATGTCCCTTTCAACTGAGGTATTTATGTAATTACGGTATACAGTCAAACCTCGGTTTTCGTCCATAATCCGTTCCAGAAGGCTGTTTGAAAACCGAAATTGTTCGAAAACCGAAACCACACCTTTTTTTTTTAAATAAAAATGTTTACTGAACACGTCTGCTCACAATGGAAAGCAACATGAGGAAGCGTCACTTCCTTGTGTAAGGAAGGCGAGAGGAGTCAAATGGTGCATTCAAGTGCGCTCAGTTTGTTCGAGAACCGAAATTTGTTCGTCAACCGAGGCATAAAAACGCGAAATTTTGGGTCGAGAACAGAGACGTTCGAAAACCGAGGTTTCACTGTATTGGCATTTACAGTTTATGGCCAATTATTGGGATTGGAAAAGCAGTAACCCAGGAGTCTTATCGGGGTCTTTAATTAAAAATCCTAATATGAGCAATATGTTTACATGGCCTTTCAAAGCCCAAGTATTGATAATGTTTGTGTTTTAAAAGGGTTATTGATTGCATGTAAATATAGTCAGTGACTTTACTGATCTGAACATGAGTGCCAGTGGCAACTGTTCTTTTAAAGCACCAATGTGCAAAGAGGCATTACAGTCTTTCATTATAGACTTCAATTTGTGTTTACAGTCACCCGCGTGTACAAGGAAAGGGAAACCGAGACGGCGTGTTGATATCAAACGAACCTCTCACTGCCACTGAGGACTGAAGAGTCATTCATGTCAATCCAAAATCAAAGGAGTCGACAAGTAAGACAAGAATTAGCAACCACACACCGTCATTAATACAACCGTAGGATGAAAACATGTTCCCTCTTTGACAAGCGACGTGTTGGAATGAGACCAACGGTGTTGGATGGCAGCAGCTCGTATCGGGTGACCACCTTGACGTGAATCATGAGAAAGCTGACAGACAGCGGCCTCGGGACGCGTGTTATCTGCACAAGGCAGAGTCAACGTTTGAAAGCAGTTCAGCCATAAGCAGACTATTGGGTATCACTATTAAAACACTGCAAATGGGCACCTCATTAGACATCACTTTGGCACTAAAGTGAGTTTATAGCATTTTTAGGTGTTTTTCCAATCATTTATTTGAAAATGTATTATTTTTTTTCTTTAATGTTTACTTTAATGAGGGCTTAACTGTTGCTAGTAAGGTTGATCAGACATGTTTGTTTTACTGGACTCAAATGAATTAAATGATATACAGGTAAGTATTCTCTAATAAGGAATCATATTTGTGTTGTCCAATCTTTCCTTAAAACAGAATGTCCTTATGTGGGAAACAACTATGTCCTTTATGAATATGCAAGTACAGTCAAACCTCGGTTTTCGTCCATGATCGGTTCCAGAAGGCTGTTCGAAAACCGACATTGTTCGAAAACCAAAACCACACTCTTTTTAAAATAAAAATGTTTACTGAGCATGTCTGCTCACAATGGAAAGCAACACGAGGAAGCGTCACTTCCTCGTCTACCCGAGGAAGCGTCACTTCCTCGTGTCAGGAAGGCGGGAGGAGTCAAATGGTGCATTCAAGTGCGCTCAGTTTGTTTGACAACCGAAATCTGTTCGTCATCCAATCGAAATTTTGGGTCGAAAACCGAATTGGTCGAGAACCGAGACGTTCGAAAACCGAGGTTTGACCGTATGTGAAAAAATGCATGTGTATTCACTTTCTAGGCCTGCTGAATTTGCTAATCTTGAAATTCAAATGCACGGTGGCCCATGCCCAAACATGGTCAAAATGAATTAAGATTTTTAAGGAAGTGATTTCTACTAAAATTGAAAACTTTTTAGACCAGGGACAGAGAAGCCCCCACCCCACCCCCTTTCCACTTGGCAAGAGCATGGCCAGACATTGAAATCTATACGGGTGGGGGTAGGGGGGGGCAAGATTTAAAAGCAGAAAGCTCTCAACTGCGAAGCAGACGTGCTAACCCCCACCCCCCTCCCTCCAACCCTGCTTTAATGTAATCCAATACAAGATCTCTATCAGCAATTATGGCTTTGGTCAGTGATGTAGTTGAGATTTGGTAGAGTTTTCAATACGGTTTTATTGACTATGACCACAGTAATTGATAGAATTTTCTGTCTTCAGTAGTGGCAACCGTGACTGTTGTTATATTTACAAATGCAGACTGAAAAATGAATTTTGATCAGCACCAGAGTCATTTTAATGACGCACCGAATCATTTTCCCATTCATTGTAAATAGAGCGAAAAAATTAAAAAGAACATTTGCTTTAATTGCCTGCGTGTTCAGACAGCAGAGGCGGGAAGTGGGAAGTGGCCTGACCCTGGAAGACTTTGCCCGTAGGCTGTGTGCAGGTGTGTTACTTTCATGGTAACATGAGATCCCAGGACTCTATTCACGTCTTTCAGGCTGTCACGATTCGAGCAGATGCTCATGGAAGAGTGATCAGGGAGTAACGACCAGCATATACATACATACATTCATTCATACACGCTTGAATTCACACATCTTTCACTATGGCCCCAGGCTGCGCGAACTCTTTTTCCATTTGCCATATAAAGCCAAAGCAAAGTTACTTACAGAACTGCTCTTGACATATTTCTCATGCTGAAAAAAACAAACAAACAGCCACACTACAACCCAGAGGTTTTGCTGTTTATTTCGACACATACACTCATGTGTAATTATGTGCTATAATGCAGCCCCCACTGGAGCTGATTGCATATCTGAGTGCATATGGAGCCTGTGAGTCACTGATCTGAAGCCAATGATTATGAAAGATGCGAGATGTTACCATGTTGCGGCCTGGGAGAGCCCGACAAAATGGCCCTTCACTTGGCTCCAATAAATGTATGACTCTTCACCATTTTACGACTATGTCAGGCATGTAGGATTTGTCACCACAACAGTCTTAACAATGCAATCCAACGGTGTTCATGTTAGCTTACCTTTGTAGTTTCTTGCTTATCTGACAAAAAAATAATAATAATAATAATAATTGGACTACCGAACTAGATTGTGTTAAGGAATAGCAAAATACATCCCAAAATACTTTTTAACTTGAAAGTTGCTTTGACTGAAAAAAGTTAGTAAATAAAAACAGTTCATGGCTTGAGACATACAAACACAATAAGATGCAAAAAAACAAAGACCAGGTAGGTTACTCAAGACCCGAACAAAAGACCATGTCTCAAAGAAAACGTTTTATTTTGTTTTCAAAAGGAAAATGAAAGGTTAAGGTCTGACATTTTGAGCCACAAATGTCACAATGTCATGATCCTCATGCTGCCTTGTAAGAACTGTAAAACGCACTCTTGGCGGAACATGAGAAACTCAAATTTTGTCGCGTCAACCGGGACAGTACTGAATTCTATTATGTTTATGTAATCTGCAGAATTACTGCAGGTGTTAATCCTAAAATATTCAAATGTAATTATTGCAAATAAAATAATGTCTTCATAAAAAGAGAGATAAGTTCATCTTTTTCAGTGGTCGAAAGTAGTGGTAGTTACTCTGTAACAAAACATTCAGAAAAAAAGTAATGACACTGTCTTGGAAGGACCAAAGATCGTGCCGTTTCCACCCAGGAGAACTACAACTGCCACTATTGGTCTTTATACAATGCACTTTATAAAGCACACAATTGAGTTGTTCATGATTCATGACAATATTCCTGTGCATTGTTTTTTAGATTAGGCTGAAATTAAATGATGTCATATCTATAGGGCCTTAGAAAGTCTTGATCAAAAGTATTGATATGATAATTGGTTGCAAGATATGTCAGCCATAAGTCAATAGATAGAACAACATAGACAGTGACTCGTGCTTGTCAAGGTATGGCCACTCAACAGTTTAGCAACCCCCCGCCCCCTTAATGGTCGTAGATCATGATTAAATAATGGCATGCCTTGCAATTCACGAAGCAATCCTTGTGCCACTAATTACAGGAAACGCTTCAGAGTGACCATAAAATATTAACTATGTCGTGTGGGTTTTAGCTAGAATAATGCCAAATATAGTGAGCTGGGCCAGATTGAGGACAACACCATGATAACATGTTTAAAGTCCTCTGAGGGCCATGCAGAATGTATGAAAAATAGAATACGATTGAGCAAATATTTTGTCGTAATTGTGTTTTGGAAACCTAACCCAACTTTGAGGTTTGACTTGTTTTTTTTGTTGTTTTTTTTAGATTTGCCTGGTGGGCTTGATCAAATAATCTTTCATCTCATGGGTTCCGGTTCGCCGCCGCTGTTTTGTAGAGTGGTAGCATGCCTATAATGCATTCGCGTAACCTTGTGGCTAACCTGTCAGAAGAGACTGTGCTGTGCTTAATGTGACACTTTATAGGAAAATACACGAACATGGTGGTGAGAGCTACTGTAACAGGAAGCTCACTATCTCCCATCTCAGGTGAGAATCTTTTTTTTCTTGTACCAAGTTAGTAGTTGTGTACACAGAGTGTCAAACTCATTTTTGCGAGGGCCACTTTGCCATTTTGGTTCGTCAGAGAGTTCCGTTGTGACTGTGAAGCCACAGACAGGCCGAGGTAGAATTGAGTGATTTACTCCTTGCATACACAGCAAATTGATGGTGACTCATTTTGGAACCAAAAGTCAGAAGAAAATTGAGGGAATTGTTGGATTTGTTTTAAAAAGGGGTTTGGAGACAAAAACAAACAAAACAAACAAAAAGAAAAACGTTTGTAATATTTCAATGTTAAAGTGAATCCAAGAAATGTGGAGTGGACGCAACATGATTTGCTTTCGTTGTACATGAAACGATTTGGCAGACCTAGAGTTTGACACTTGTGATTTAATACAGTCAAACCTCGGTTTTCGTCCATAATCGAAGAAGGCTGTTTGAAAACCGAAACCACGCTCTTTTTAAAATAAAAATGTTTACTGAACACGTCTGCTCACAATGGAAAGCAACACGAGGAAGCGTCACTTCCTCGTGGAAGGAAGGCGGGAGGAGTCAAATGGTGCATTCAAGTGCGCTCAGTTTGTTCGAGAACCGAAATTTGTTCGTCATCCGAGGCATAAAAAACTCGCAATTTTTGGTCGAAAACCGAATTGGTCGAGAACCGAGACGTTCGGAAACCGAGGTTTGACTGTATTATATTGACATGTCTTACGTGGTGTACTTTTATAGAGTTCATAAAATAGCCCAAAAAGTGGCACTCTTTGAACTCAATCTGTGGTTACAAGTAGTCAGTCATGGCCTTTCAAACCAAACGTTTGCTTACTCGACTAACAGTAAATATATGACTTGGCAATTCTAATAGCATTTGGATTGAGGTGCGTTGTTAGTCCATGTTATCTGGTTTAGACCAGAGACTCACACACAGGAGGGTTGTCAGAGTCCTGACTGTGCATGGAGCTCAAGCCTGTGTCCGAGTCCTCGTCGTTGGTGTCGCAGGTCTTTGACAGACCTCGGGCCTGCTCCACCCAAATGCCGCTCTTCTCCACTGGCATCACTGCGCCCTCATCTGCCTTTGTTTCATCATCATCATCATCATCATCATCATCCTCAGCATCATTTTCGTCGTCATCCAGTTTGCTGTCCGCCTGATCTATTTCCATAGTTTCCACTTTGGCCAGTAGGTCCAGCAGTTCAGTCTCCTTGCTCTCCAGGAGTGCAAGACTCAAGTTCAAGTCCCCCCTAATGCCATCCAGGTCTGTCTTGAGTCTCAGGCCTATGTAGAGGCTGGTGTTGAGCTGCGTTTTGATCCTTTCCTCCTCCAACACCACCTCCTCTCCAGACACGCACTCCAGCACGGGGGGAGCAGACAGGCACATTTCCGACATTTTCTCACCTTCTCTCTCCTCCCGTCGTCGCTTCATCCACCGAAGGTTGAGCTCCTCTTGGATCGCCGCAGTGATGCTCTCCATGAGCGCCTCTCGCTCCGTCAACTCCTCCTGCAGCCGCACCACCTCCTCGCACTGCCGCGCGTACTCCTCGAACTGGGCCAGGGCTTCTGGAGCGATTTTGTGCGTACGGTCCTCCGGGAATGCAGAGGAGTCCTCCAAGTAGGCGTCCTGCACGTAGTTGACCCCGTGTCTCTTCATGCGCTCAAAGTGCACCTTGGACTCGTAGCTCTCAATTTCCTTATCCAGCTCCTCGAGTCTTTGGATCTGCTGGCGGATGGTGTGATCCTGCGAAAGCACCAAATGGACCAAAGTTTCCATCTTCTCTGCAGAGCTCTTATCTTTACCGAGCGCTTGCTCTTTCTTTTTGTTCATCTTGTCCAGCTTCCGGAAGGCCTTCCTCACAATGCGCCTCTGCCGCTCCTGGGACAAGTTGTTGGCTGTGGCGGGCCAGCAGGTCCTAACGGGGGCCCTGATCACTCCGCCGGGACCCCAATTCTCCCGACGTTGGACCACACGAGCCTCAGCACTCCGAGGCCCATTGTTGGGAAGTGACGCATCATTCTTGACCAGGACGAAGCGGACGTTCTCCTGCTCGTCCCCCCAGGCGCTCCATAGTCGGAGGATTTTGGTCTTGTTGGGTAAAATCCTCTCAAAGCCCCTCCATTTCTCCACCATGCAGTAGGACTGCGGGGGTCCCGAGAGCATTCCAGCTGAGGCACCTTGCCGCAGGTTCTGGTCCTCCAGCAGGACTTGGACCACATCGGTGCATGTGGTCCTGTTAGTCAGCCCTGAGACCAGCTTCTCTTCCCGGCAGACCCACACAGAGACTTTGCCTTCTTCTGGCTCCATGTAAGTGATTCCAGAGATGCTGTTTATTTTATTCATTTATTTATTTTTAATCAATCCGTGGAACTGAAACGCCTGTGTCAGAGTCAATTGAACAAAAGTAAAACTAACGGCACAATTCCTAAAGTAAATACTGAAAGGATCAATGAGTGTCAGAGCTCATCTCGAAAGTAATTGCATCCAGTTCTTGTCCGTCGTCGACTCCGCGCGGTCTTTTCCCGCTGCGTGGACATCGTGTCACTCTGTCCCCGGCAGAAAAAAACGACAGCGGAGAGCACAAGACGCGCGTGCCTGCCTGTGGTGGGACACGCTGCGTGTGTGAGCGTGGGAGACAAGAGCGGGCTAGTGGAAGCTTTGAGGCCCGCCCCCTCTCGTGGTTTCCTCCTCCTTGTTCATGTGCACAAATACAGAAATAAAATACAAATCCAAAATAATCAGATTTTATTGAGGCTGGGATTGAATTAAGACGTAAACTTAGTTGTGCTATTAATACCAAATGTGAGTACAGTTACTCCAATTCTATTCTTGCTTGTCTGCACTTCTTTCTTGACTTAGTGTAGTTTAATAATAGTGCGGCAACACGCTCAACTTTTGTTCTAAATCAGCTTCTTAAGACTGGTTACGTCGCGACTCTTCTAATTAATTCCCGCGGCTTCACTGTGCTTTAAACAGCGCGGACGCTGGGCGTGAGTTCAGGGTAGGTTGTCCCATGGCATTGAAACGAGACGAGTCATTGGATAAATGCTGGTTTAGTCCCGCCCACCGGACGCTCAGATGTCTGGGCGTCTATGGACAGTGGGCGTGTATCGGCTGGCCCGTACTCTTAGCTTTTCTGCATGATGATTGGAGGGCGAATCTCTTTTTGATTGACAGCAAAATGAGCCAATCACCGATGTTTTTGTGTCAGCATCCGTGGCAGCATTTTTCAATGTTCATTCTTTGTTGAACTGGAGACTTCTTCTAATCATTTTAGCGACACTCTCTTTGTTGAAAATGACTAGCGACGAATTAATCTTTTATTTATGGTGGGTTTTATTGTAGTTGCTAGAGTTGTAGGACACTGGTTAAGTCCCTTGAAAAGACGCCTTTTTGGTTTGACAGGGTCACAGATAATTTTCTTGAAAAGGGTTAGGTATAAATAAGCGGACACATTTTATGATGTCGGCCAAAACTGAGCTTCCCCTCCTTGACAGACCAGCATCCGCCACTAAGTTTCACAGTACATAACACAATAGTTGAACCGGCAATTTCTGAAAGCATGAATGATATATTTGATGACCCGTACGAAACAGTCCCATGATGAACATTAGCCAGGTTGTTGCACAGCAGCGAGCCTTGGTATAAAAAAATAAATAAAAACAGATCTGATGATGATAAAGCACAGCTGTGGACTCATCACAAAGCAGATCAAAATCCATCTATTAGGTCCAACAGAGTTATTCATATATTGCAGTTAAAAGTGTGTGACTCCATTATCCTTTCTTTAACTATTTCAGGCTTAAGTATGGGCGGGGAATCCCATTAAAGGATTCATCTGTCTAAAGAGCATTTGTGTGTGAGATAGAGATTGTCACAGTAATGCTGTATGTCATTCGTCTGTTTTTATCTAAAACTCTGCTCTTAAGATTCCATGAGGTTTGTTGGGAGATAAACGCAAAAAATAAACACTAATAATCACATCTCACACACACAAACACACACACACACACACACACACACACACACACGGAGCAGGAGTGTACGTACACAAAAGTAGATTTGAGAAGGACGATTTGTCTAAGGGTGGTGTCTGGGCTTTGAGATAACACCGACTATTTTTCTAATCTTATTGCTCTAGAGCAGGGGTGTCAAACTCATTTCACATTGTGGGCCACATACGGACTTGGTAGATGTCAAGTGGGCCGAACCATTAACATTATACCATGCTGTGCTATGAATCGCCAAAATATCATCTCTTTCCTTTGTTTTGGTCTCAAGAAGCATTGATTGGCGCTTTAATATCATTTGCTGCGTTGGGTCTATCTCGGTGACAGACTGAGACTGCTGTTTGCTTCCCCGATCAAAACAATGTTGTCTTCGACTGTGATCAAAACAATATGCCCCCTAGCGGATAATCCACGAATGGCATTTTATTTAAATTATTAATTCTGTGTCTTTAATGCTTTTTTTTTTTTCATTTTTAAATGATCCCGCGGGCCGGATCGAACCTCCTTGGGGGCCGGTTCCGGCCCGCGGTCCGTATGTTTGACACCACTGCTCTAGCGCAGTTATCAACCGGTCCACGGGTCAATTCCGGCCCGCGAGACCAGCCCTGTGCCGAATCAGTGCGGCTTGGTGAGTCCAACAAGTGGATAAATTGTCACATTAGCTGAATGGGCCACCTTGCCTCCACTCCCACGGTCTTATCTGCATTATTGGAAGCAAACCATGTGATCATTGCTGCCGTTTGGGCCCGGGGAGCTAACATTTGCTTTATGTTATGTTTAGAAGTGAAGTTGTTCATCGCCAAAACCATGCATTCATAAGAAAGAAACCCCACCAGACAATGTATACATCTAGATTGGATTGTGTTTTGTTTTAATTAGCACATTATTTTTGGTTGCAGAAATGCTCCTGACAGCTGTCTGTGGAGAATGCTCAAATCCATTTGGATATTTTGACACTCATTTTGCAGTTTATTGCTTCATTTGTTTCCACTAAGAGATTAACATTTTAACAATCAGCATGGGTATGCAGGAATATTCCACTTTTGGATTAAAAAAAAAACCTATCTGTCATCTTTGCCTGAGCACTTCTTTACCTCTTGTGCACCACTTGCTGTGGTTCACTTCTCTTGATCAAACTGCTCATATTATGATGACCGAAATTTTCAAATGTGGGCTTTGAAAACGCAAATTGATATTGGACTTTTTTTCTTTCAATTGCACTTTTTTCTCTCTCTTGTCTGACCCTCAGTACAACGATACTACTTTGTGCTACAGTGAAACTCCTCTACAACGAAATCATGTTTGCAGCAAGACCTTTTTCACAACAGGGGGTTTTCACTGTAGCAAATTTGAAACAGGAAAGTGGGAATGGTGTTAATGCATGAAGATTTTTTCACACTAGGGGGTATTTTCACCCATGTAGATTTCGTTGTAGAGGAGTTTCACTGGACATGGTATCTGCTTTGACAACGATACTACAATACTACTTATATTAATAGCAGCAACAATAACATCTTCACATAAAACAATATTTACTTAGTCATTTAAAAAAAAAACCTTGGCAACCCTGACATAATTTGGCCCGCAGTAAGAACTAATTGGGGGATGCTAGTCGAGAGCTGTGTGTTTTATCTTGACAATAATTAATTCACGACAGGTTTGTGAGAGGGTTTCGCTTTCCATGCATTATAAATAAGCACAAATTATGTCAAGTTTAGCACTCGTAGTCTGGTTCCCTCCAGTGTTCACAAAAGGACATTACACCGCATAGTCCAAGACCATCCAGGTAGAAATCCATCCATCCATTCATCCATTGTCAATACCTCTTGTCTTCATTGGTGGCGCGGGTAGGTTGGAGCCTATCTGAGGCGATTTTGGGCAGAAGGCAGGGTACACCCTCGACTGGTTGCCAGCCAATTGCGGCGCACATTTACATCCATGATTTGCTCTTGTAAAATTTGTCATGCTTTGTGCAACGTAGACTGTTGGCAAATAGTCACCTTTTGAAACCACCAAGCATGAAATATTACAAGTATTTGTCATTGAGCTCATACTGCAGTCCAATTAAAGCACATGAATTCAAGCGACAGGACGTAATTCACATTAGGTTTTGCTTATAGACAGATGAATCGTGACAAAACAGCATTTGGAACTGGCCATTTATTTGAAAGTGAATCGCATATGCATACAAAGTCTCTACAAAGCTAGAAAATATCTAACATACTTTAGAGTCATGTGGGGAAAAATGTTACAAAGCAAAGATCAGACCCTGTGTGGTACCAATCGACACGTCAGCGGAGTTTGGATTCTCCTGCATGTTATAGTCCTGTCTTCTCCACAAAATAGGATGGAAATTAGGATATCAAACATCTGTAATAAACATTATTGTCACTTTCATACAAAGCACCTTAAAAAAAACAACAACACCGACCCAAAAAAAAAAAAGAAAGAAAAATCTCCCATTCTTCAAAAGATGGGAAGCAAATATTCAAGGCCATTTGAGAACTTGTTACTGTGCCACGCATGGTTCTAAATCTCCCAAGAGAACACGAACAACACATTACAATCATTCACAAACTTAGCAGGTGAACTTTGAAACCATTTGAAACACATGAAATATTCACCATTTTGGAAGGAGGGCTTTTTATTCACTAGTAAGGACGTTCTCTCACTGGAGGAGTGCCAACCAAGTTGATAAAGTGTCACAAAAAAAATCTGATTACATGTAGATGTACTGTTGGACTCTTTGCTACTCTTTGTTGTCTTTAAATGACAAGATTTAGTAGACACCACTTCTCAGAAGGATTATTGTTTTGGATTTTTGCTGTACTTTTTTCCCTTTCCAGTTTTACGGGCAAAGTACAAATCACTGAAAACAATTTTCTTAATTTCCGAGTCAACGCATGAATCTTAAAGCCAAAAATGTAAACATGTATCCAGGAATGTGTTCACTGCAAATCGGCCGGTGTTAAAAGTTCAGGGGACGGTGTTAAAAATCAGAACGTCGGTGTTGCATTAACACGACTGTCGTCTTGGATGTAACACTGAGACATTGTTAAACTGGGGTGTCATCAGGATTCGACCCTGACTGGCAGCCATTTAAATTTGAAATGATGTACGTAATGACTGAAGTTCATTGGTCGGTCGAGACAATTTTCTTCAGTATCATGATGGCCACAAGGCCAGTCGGGTTCATGAACATGTTTTGGTTCAAGGAGGTATCGGCCGCTAGACTGACGAGCTGCATGTTGATTCAAACTGACTTCCGTGACTTTTTTGGGGGGGGACTGGTGATGACTAATGAGCGTCATTTGTCGGCCGATTGACAAGCAATGTGCCTAATCTCCAAAATGTAACATGGAAATGCGATGGTATGAAATGCCATGTGTCCTTGAAGGAATTTGACTGCATGGAAGAGTTCGTCTGAAAAGTTAATGCATGCATTATCTATGTCCGTGGAATTGCTCATTCTGTACTACAGTCTAGAAAACAAGGCCTCGCCAACGAGTTACCGGGTCGCAAAAACCACCTCTTGTGTTATCGCATTTGGCCATGTAGGTCTACAGGAAATGGAATTGAGGATGTCATGTTCATCGTTTCGTGCCCGTATTCCGTTTTGCTGCCATTTGGTTTTGAAGGTGGCTCAAAGACTCTGCAAGACCACGAAACATCTGAACATGCATCAGGCGATGAATGCATGTCCACTATGAAACGTTTGGCCAACCATCCAGTTGTCAAAAGTATAAAAAATCAAGGCAACGTTCACGCACAGAGAGATGCGATACTATGCACGCCAGGTGAAAGGGTCTTTTAATATCTGCAACGTCTAGTGGCGCCACCACCTCCTGGGGGGGGAAAAAAACTCTAGAACTGACGGCCACAATGAAATGACTCTTAGTGTGGGGTACTGCGAATGAATTCACTATTTGTCAGAAAAATTGTTAACATCTTGATGCCGACAAGACATTTCTTCTTCTATTGGGTGCTGAACATTTATTAAATGTTACTTTAACACCAGCTGATGTTGTTAAAATGAACACCCTAGGTGTTAAATTAACACCAGCACATTTGCAGTGTACCGTTTGGCGGTGACACACTCCAAACATCAGCGCTGTTGAATCTCAAAAATGAACAGAATGATTAACAGTTAAATGGTGGTTAACCTATAGGGGCATTTGTTGGATTAAAATGCAGAGCGGAACCAAGCAGGTTGATTCTACCAGTTAGTAGAGTAATCTCTCAGTGGAGAACATGTGCCCAAACCACTGTATTGTTTTGAATGAGGCATCTGTCCAGTCTCAACAAGATCACTACACACAAGTCAAACACATGTATAGTGCAAGCAGATGCTGCTACGCCAAATGATCCAAAGTGTTTTATTTACAATATGTGGGAAGGGGAAAAAAACAGCTACAATGCAATGACTATCAGATACCGAACAGAAAAAAAAAATATTTACCGGTCGTCCAATATTGGAGGGTATGTAATGCCTCATTCCCTAAGTAATTGTTGAACACTGACCCCCCCCCCCCAAATAAATAAAGTAATTTAGTGATAAAGAGAAGACACTTGAGTTTCCAGACAAAGGCACTTCATGCCATTTAGCATGACATGGACCAACCAGCAAATATCACCTGCTACAATGCACAGCTTTTGGTTTCTAATATCATAAATGCATTTCTTCATTAATAGTGAATGACCTAACAAGAAAGAAAATTTGCCTTTAGTTGTGCCCTAGTTCAGGGGTCCCCAACCTTTTTTTGCCCCACGGACCGGTTTATGTCAGACAATATTTTCAGGGACCGGCATTTAAAGTGTGGCGAATTAATACAACAAAATAATATGGTATGAGCTGCATGAAAACTGCGGTGTTTTCGAAATATAATAATAAACACAAGGAGCGTCCAATCCGGCCGCAACACTCTGATCGCTATGGTAATGTTTAATGTCTTCAAAATAGATACAACGCAAATTCAAAGTGCATGAAAATGACGACTCACCACAGGCCCGAGCTTGATTTTCTGCAACCAGACGGTCCCATCTCGGGGTAATGACACCTCAAGTGGGTGGTTTATGTCCAGTTTACTTCGTAATTTTGTTTTAGTCGCAGTTGCTGCAGAACCCCCCCCCCCCCCCTCACACAGGTAGCATGTCGGAAATAGCAACAGTGCTATTGTGGCGATCTCAGAGTATTCAGCCATAACTTTAATCCAGTTGTCTCGAACGTACTTTTAAAGTCGCCGTCATTTGCGATCTCCAGCAGTTTTTTTTTAAACTCATTTTGCGAGCTCCAGCGTTTTGTTTTCAGCGTAATCGTTCACGTGACGGAGAAGCGTGGCTTGACGTGAGTCAAGCGTGACACAGACGGATGTAACGGAGAATCCGGTAATTTTTCAAAATAAAACATCTTTCGTATTCCGAAATAAAACGGAATTAAGGCAAGTTATTTCTGTGCGGCCTGGTACCAAATGCCCTGTGGACCAGCGGTTGAGGACCCCTGTCCTCGTTGACAACTCAAGTCAATAATCAAGATGAACATGACCAGACTTATTTTTGTTCCGGGCGCAAGACAAGGGCAATGCACAGTCTAACTGTGTGCATGGGTGAAATCTTTCTTTCTTTTGGTATTTTGCTTGACTTTGCGCTATTAGAATTGGGCGTAACGCGGCGTTTGCGCCTTTGTGCGCTGTAGTGGGGTGCAAGTCGACTTTTCGGCCAATCCAATTCCCGGTTGTGTTCCTCAAGTGCATACAAATCAGAGTGTGTGTGTGTGTGTGTATGTGTGTGTGTGTATCTGGTTATGAAATTGCATGCGCTGTGTTGCGCTGTGGATGAACACACACACACACACACACACACTCACACACACACTCACACACACACACACACACACACACACACACACACAATAGTGACAAATTTGCAGACGCGCTGGGGGACGAGGCAGAAACGCCCACTGAGGCATAGTGCGTCTACCGAATTCGAAAACACGTTGAATTGGCCCATTGCCCTGTCACAGAAATGTCGAGGTGTCCATTTTTGCTGTGAGCGCAGACTACTTTCTGTTACCAAATTGCCCGATGACGAGGCAAACTCTGTGCGCCGAAACACTCGAATGGCCGCAACACGGCCCCAAAAACACTAGACTTGCGCTGGCACAAAAATGAAGTGACGTCCATTTTTACGCCGAATGCATGGGCACCAGTCTGCCAAAATAGGGCCCTCAGTCTCTTCAAACACATAAGCTGGTCCACCTGTGTTAAAGCTCAAGTAAGTTGGTGTAAGTCCACTGAATGGCATTGATTTGGAGGGATGTCATCTGTTTTTCTGAAAACATTCTCCTAACCTGTAAATCATGAGCAACTGTGTTATATAAAATTCACAGTGCTTTCCAAAAGATCCTTTACAACATAGTTGATATTTCACATCGCCACTACAGTACATCTAAATCAGTGCTATTTCAATAAAATGTACCTGAATTGTTTAATTTTGCTTATAATTTCTTATTAACATACATTTTTGATAGTTTTCCTGGAATTACAATACAGTGTATATATATATTCTATTCATAGCAATTTCCCAAAGTTTTTTTTTTTTTGACGAAAACATACAAAATGGTAGAAAGTTTTGATTATTTTCTTTGGGACAGATCTTTTTTTTTTTTTTTGTGCAAGACTGCAGTTTGCACTATTCAGCATGGCTACCTGTACGAAACCGCCTCTGTACTGTATTATCTAACAATGTGACAGTGCTATTTCCCCTAAAAGGAACTTGCTATGGTTATTGATGATACACAGGGTCTGATCTTTAACACACACACACACCCGCGCGCACACACACACATACACACACACACACACACACGCACACGCACACACGGTCGGAGGAAGTGAGGAATATTTAAATTTTTGTCTTCAAGTAGGTAAGAAACAAAAAAAAAAAAAAGTCAAAATAAGTGGCAGTAATTGGAAACGAGGCTTTGGGAGATGTGACGTCATTCGGTGTTATCAGATAGTTTACGGATCAGATTTATCTGGTTGAATTGAAACTTGTCTCGCTGTAGTTGTGACGGTGCTCACACTTTTGTAGATTTAATTTCAGCTCAGCTCAAATGTCAAATTCCTATACCATGAAAAGGCCATACGTGTGTAAGAGTGTGTGTGTGTGTGTGTGTGTGTAGGCAAAGGACGGGGAGGAAGGGGGAGGGTGTTATTATTCCTTGATAAGACGATAGATGTGGTGCTGTGCTCCATGCTCATTGTTTGACACCTCAAACACGCAGGCCATGCACAGCAAGGTCTCCTGAGTGTCCCTGTTGCTCACGACCTAAAATCCCCCAAATATGAAGAATCATCAGAAATGTGTCTTTGAACATAACGACGTCGCACATACTGTGTTTGTATGCTCACCAGCAGAATAGTGAAGTTCTCCAGTACACTGTTCATCATGTATTTCTCTGGCAGGTGTTTGAGCTTGTGGATGAAGTTGATCATGTATTCACACATCGGCGAACGACTGATTCTGTAGACGAAATGTCCATTCTCAAACCTGGCGTACTCCGTCTGTGGGAGGAGAGCAGAAATGTGTCCAATACAACCAAGCCAGAATCTTCACACTTCTTGTCCAGAAAAGTGCGACTGGATTATATATGAACAGGTCAGAAAAGGTCCATCAAGAGACAAAAATCTCATTGGTAACCAGCAAAGAAAAATATTTAAAAGTATGACATGAGTACTGAAATGATACACAGGCTGATTGTACATTTTGCCATTCAATGGAAGAACATTTGTTTTTTCGGCCTGTCACTAATCAGAGATAAAGAGACATTTTCTCCATTACTTTAACCTAACTGCAGACTAGATATGCAGTACAAAGTGCTTGTGGATTTCCCAAAAAGCCATTGAAGCCTTGTACAACCAAGTGAAAGAAGGCTTTGTGAAATAAAAAGGGGGAAATGAAAGACTACAGATACATTTAGTACTGTATGTGGCGTACATGCTGTGTTCATATTTATTAAATGTTGTTCAAATCAATGAACACGGTCAGTGTTTTTCATTATTTATCCAAGATATTTTATTGTTCTACATTTCAATGCAAACGTTCAATAGCCTTGAGAATTTCATAATAAATGCATTTAAAAATGATGGACTATTTTTACATCAACAGATTATCAGTTGCATTTAAAAACAACAACAACAAACAAACGATACGATCGCTTATCGGCATAGTTTCAGGGATTTGTTGTAATTATTTTTTTTATCGTGACTCACCAATAAATAATGTAAATACCGTTCACTGACTGAAATACAGTATATTACAAAGCCGGGCAGCTTGCTTCTCTACTAACAGGCCTAGCAAGTTTTCTGGGGGAAAGCCTGCATTTCTCGAGGGAGTAGAAAGAAATACAATCTTACCTCCACCTTCTCGACGACCTGCTTGCCAAAAGAGCAGACCTTGGTTGAGCAGGTAATAGTCATGTTCTCTGAGCTCTCATACTGGCTAGAGACCCCATAAAAGGCCGCAGGGTCTTCTTGTGCATTGTAATTTAGGTCGGCCTGCCGAGATGGAAACAAAAACATCGAATGTCGTCAAACTACACAAATGAGATGAAGAGACAACCTTCACTTATGTCTAAAGGGTTATCTAATTCTCGAGTTTGCGTGGCTCAGGACGATTCTGCTCAAATCATAACACTGGCGCAATAGCGCCCTCTGCTGGCTACCACTGTCCATACAGGAACCGTATTGAAAATGCCTTACATTGATGAAAATGGCCTTTAGGATTATAGTTTGCAGTAGGATAGAATTGCATCACATAATATAACTTTAAAGAATGTGAAAAGTTTTTTTAAACTGCATAAAATAATAAAAATGTTAAATTTGATAAATAGGTAAGTCATTGTATATACCTGTAAGGCATCTCTCTCTTGACAATTACTGTAAAAGCATTATTACATTCTTCAGTACACCTTCATTTTACCATCTGTATTCCTCATGTAGAATTCATCCAACAACACACGGAAACAACGCCGTAATTAGAATTACATTTCGGCAGAGAAAAGAAAATATTCAGAGCAGAATAATGAGAACACGTCGCTCCTCAATGACTAATTGAGAGAAGTGAGGGTGGTGTGCACTACTTGTAATGAGTTCTCCAAGGACAACAGTGTGGTGGGAGTCAGGTGCATGTGCGCCATGAACACGCACACCCACACACCCACACACACAAACACACACACACATTTTTCATGGAGCATAATTTATACACTGAATAAAGTCATCGCAAGCTTATTTAAATTGATTCAATAGATTCAAACATTCTTTTAACCCACACGTTTTCACATGATTATTGGTTTAAAATACATATGTGATTTTATTTTTTGCAATATTTGCATGTGAATGTGTTCGACCAATCAAATCTTTAGTCTAACCACTATTGTTTTCCTCGCTCGCTCGCGAAGGAGACCAGTCTCTGTGAGAAAATGTGATATAAATTTTAAACTTCATTAAACTGTAAATCAAAAAGCATTGCTGAGGAAAATCTAGAATTCCCCTGTTACTTCCTGTCCATTTGTTGAGTCTCTGAAAATAATCCACGTCGAATCACACACTTTCCCAAGTGACACCTCTTCAATGTACCTGATGTTTATTCTTCTACTGCCTTATCATGTCAAAATAAAAGAAGCCGAGGTTTCAGCCTCCCAGCTCAAACGGTTTTCGTGTTATGGCCCATCAAAGTTTAAATGCCACGCCCCCTTTGGGGATCATTACAGTACATTATCGTACTATTTTAGGATATTTTCTGAAAAATCCTAAATCCGGTAAGTAGGTTGACTGTTGATTTGATTTGAATCAGTTGTGTTGAAATAAGGAGAAATCTAGCTCAATGTGCCCTTGATGGCCCTGGTTCGGAGTGAAGGAGTTGGACTGTTGATGGGGTAAAAAGCTCATTCCCAACATCATGTGCCCACGTTGCCATCTCGTGGCCGAAAGTAGGCCTGCGTGCTTTGAAACGCTGGAAGCACATAGCAGAGTTCCCAGATATCATGCTAAATCATGAAAAAGAGGAAAAGACAAGCCCAACCCAGAGCTCGAAGGAGACAATGTTAAACCCCTTTGCATATATATATAATTTTATTTTTTTTAATGATGATAAATCACAGTTGAAACCCCACACACACACAATATTTCCAAGATATGGACCGGCAAAATTGAAATAATGTATTGCATCGTGAAAAAAAAATCCACTTATAAAGGGTTAATATTTCTAAAAATTGTATACCTGCGCTATTTTCAAGCACATATTCTGACAGGTGGGGTCAGACTACGTAGATGTACAATTTACAGGTCTCGATCTACCTTAAAATGACAGATGAGGGCCTCAAAATATGGTCTAATATTTAGTGCGGAATTCCTTGATCCCAAAAGTGGGTGTGACCCTCCCAATTTGGACGGGCCACAACTTGAAAAAACGTTTGAGCATGGA
This sequence comes from Hippocampus abdominalis, assembly GCA_018466805.1. Taxonomy (NCBI): domain Eukaryota; kingdom Metazoa; phylum Chordata; class Actinopteri; order Syngnathiformes; family Syngnathidae; genus Hippocampus; species Hippocampus abdominalis. The sequence continues at coordinate 9,716,065 of CM031697.1, read as the reverse complement.
GGCTCAAACTTTGGATTCTTTTATTTGACATTTGTTACAAGGCACCAAGAGAATAAACGGCAGGCAAATTGAAGGGGCGTCACTGGGGAGGTTGACGTGGAATTATCCTGAAATCACACAACAATGAAGCACCGATCATTTCTGTTCAATCAAATTGTGCATAAATAATCCCAACAGATCTTGGATCTCGATGCTGTTTAACATCAGATGTATTCTTAATTGGAGATGGAGTAACATGGGAGTGGGGGAGGTGAGCAGGTGTTCAAACAAAGCCAGTGTGTGTTCGTCACTGCACCGCTTCCATATCCCAGGTGGAATGACATCACACATATAGAACATACGCACACCCTCCCACCTGCCGGCACGATGGAAAACTACTGGATGACCTACAACCCTATATTGGACAACATCGAAGCCTATTTGACGTTTGAATTCGTTGGGTTTGGAATAGAGATGGCGCAAACCACAAACATACAAACATATATGCAACAAGTTCAACTCAGTTTTGCGCTCACCCAAAACTTGATGAGATAGAAAGCGTTTTGAGGGCCCTTTGCAAACAGCTCCTTCAGGCCGCCTTTCTTCTCTGGGAACTTGTCGTAGATTTGCCTGATGTCCACACACTCCAGCAGGGGGTCGCTGTAGCTGGGATTGCTCTGATTGATGTGTACAAACAGGTGCTTGTTGCACTGAGGAGTGGAAAAGAATGGACAAATCAGTTACTTCATACAAATTAATCACACACAGCACAGCAAGTCACATTAACTATCGAAGCTTCAATCGAAATTATATCAATGTGCGTTGAGTTCTTTAAGTACTTGATAATTTTTCTGCCTGTTGTCAGTTGAAATATCGTGTGCAGTAAATAAAGTTTAAAAAAAAAAATCATCAAGATGAATGCTGGCTGTCTGTGTGTGCAAGGCAGAAAAATGGCATTGAATCCGCTGTGTGGCAGCATGAATGATAGACTGAAGAGCTTTAACAAGGTTAGTCATACGTGGAGACACACAATGGAGCCTTAACGTGGGCTATCTGTCATCTGAGTGGGCGTGTGTGTGTGTGTGTGTGTGTGTGCGTGTGCGTGTGTTTGCGTGATACTGACTGCTTCTTGGTCTCGGTGGGTTTCCAGGAACGACGAGAACTCCACCAGTCTTAGTTTAGTGGTGCCGATGGAGCGACCCTGCCACGCTGGTTCTCTATGTGACTCGGCTGCAGGACGCTCATAACCTGAACCACACACACACGCACACACATGCACGCACAAATGTAAGCAAGGTTAACATTAAATTATGTTTAATTACAAATTAATGCAACGACATTGATTTAACATTCATTTACAAGCTAAATTTGAATATTTATTCAATGATGTTGCATTATTTTATTACCAACGCTCTAGTCTCTTCATTTTGTTTTTTCTCTTGGCTGCACTGCTACCAGTACTCTGTTTGATTTTTTTTTTGTGTGTGTGTGTGTTTCATCTGCTCGTAGCCCTCTAAATCAGACGTGTTGGCAAATGCAACTTCAACTCTGTGAGCACTTGAACCACTCAGACTTCAAATTCATCATGGCCCTCCAAGATGTCCTCTGATTGGTCGGTCGGAGCAAGCCAAGTTTGAAGCGCAAAACATGTCTATAGTAATCTGCACAAATTCATAATCCAGCATTTCGAGTGAGTATGATGTATTTTATATTTTTGCCATGTCACTTGATAATTTCTGATTCTGACGTGGCACCGTTGCATGTTGTGATATCGCCTTTTTTTTTTTTTTTTGGGCAGTTTCTATAATTGTAAATTGTGGCATAAGAGGTTATAAACCCAGAGTGAGGCCGTATTTTCAGTGCCTCACCAGCCATGAGCCCCACCACTGTGTTCATAATGAAAATCTCATATAAATAATGTATGGTACATAAAAAAAGATATTTATGACATTCAAACATGACAACAGGCTGGAATTGTCATCATTTTGACTGTCAAAATTAGAATAACATAATAGTTGGTGACTGCATGCACAATTAAATTGATTGCTATATACAATCGAAGGAGACATATGAGCCTTTTAGTTCTACTCGGGACCTTTCCTCAAAGCAAGCCTCATGGTGACCCGGCCCAATCAAAAACTACTCTATGAAGAAGCGGCGGCCTAAAGAGCAAACAGGAGGACCACCTGTTCGCTTCAGAGAAAAGAGATCATTGTCGTGCGGTTCCTCTCACCTGTGATTGTGGTGGTCCCTGCTGTCTGCACTGAATAGGCTTGCTGCGAGAACGGCTTGATGCTGAGAGATAGAGGCAGAAAGAAAGGGCACTATTAAAAGGCTGAAAGGACACAAGACACAGCATGGCCAGTCACATTGTACCTGCAGCGTAGTGAAAGGGATTACGGTGTGTTCTGTGACTTGGAGGGAACACGTGCACAAGCAAAAGAGGTCAAGAGGGTCTAAAAGCTATGGAGGTCTCATTTCATATCCTCATTACCGTTCCGCAGTCATGTGACTTCAACTTGAACTCGAGACATTAAGGATTATGCTTAGAGACAGGAGGGTCAAATCAAAATACGCTAAACTTCAATGAATTAATTTGTTCCAAACAAGAGAAGTGCTTTTTTTTCCCTCCGGCAGGAGCAACACAATCGATCAAATTTTGGGGTCATACCAAACTACATAAATGCAAAGGCTTTTTACCAGAAAACATCTTGATTTACAGTGGGAGTCTTTAAAGAACAGTGATAATAAAAAAAACGTACAGTGATCCGTGATCCCTCGCTATTTCGCGGTTCGTTTATCGCGGCTTCAGTGCATTGCAGATTTTTTCAAACATTCATTAAAAAAAAACACCAAAAAAGCACCATATACATGGAGTACAGTACTGTATATGTTGCTCGATGTGACTCGCTGTTGTTTTGCTGACTTTCGCAGCTTCTCGCGGCCCGTTTGCGGACTTTAATTTTTTTTTTATATGTTTACTGTAATTTGTTATTCATAAACTAACCTAACTTATACATGTTTAAATCTATAAGTACACAGCATTAAGTCATGTTAATTACTTCAAAGTTTACTTCTACATGCAAGTATACCATTAAATTTGGCCTTATAAATATTATGTACATGTACCTATATGGAAGAGGGGGGGGGGTCGCTACTTCGCGGATTTTCGTTTACCGCGGGTGGTTTTGGTCCCCATTAAGCGTGATAAACGAGGGATTACTGTATTACCCTTCTCTGCAGTCCAGTGGTACCCCTTTGTAAGTAGAGGCGCGTTGTCCATGTAAATGCCCTTATCCGTTCCAGGCCTCCCCCCCCAAAAAAAAAAATCCTGACCTAAATGTTTTCTAAAGCATAAAAATGCATCAAAATATGTAACAAATACATGTTATAAATAGATTATATCTTGCACAATAAATGACAGTTGTGAATAATGTAAAAAACAAAGAATAGAGTAAAGAATAAAAATGATGGTCATTTAACTTTTAACGGCGTCCTCATCGTTTTTTGCGCTCTTTAGTGCATGTTCTCTCTCAGAAGTGTTTTTTTCCCTGCCGTTTTGTAAAGAACTGATCCAAGGACATTCGCTTTTGTCGAACTTCAACAATCCTCTGAAAATGTCCAAGGCTAACATCAACATAGTGAACGATCGCCCGACTGGTGAACACTTTTTCTGGTTGATTCGCATTTACGTAAAACTATCGGAAAACCTCCTGGCCCGAGGGGCAAATGACGAGGACGCTGCATAGACATAGAGCGATCTGTCGATCTTTCTATCCTCTTAGCCAATGGTATGCCAGGATGATGCTCGGGAGTAGCCAATGGCAGAGCAGCTCTAAGTATGCTACGTCCAGGAAACTCGGAGCTGCAAGGAGCAGCTCATACTGCATTTTTACCTTTTGGATCTTGAGATTTCTTTTGTAACAAGAGGCAATATTTTGTTGATGAAAAGTTTCAAAACTTGAAAATTTCGTATGAAGAGACGTTCATAAGTAGAGGTACCACTGTATAATTCAGGGTATAAGGCACACCTTCACTTCCCATAACAAAAAGTGGGAACACATTACTGCTTAATTAAAGGCCCCTCATACACACTAGAATGTGATACACTTGATATTGAATAACAATAAAACAGCTTGAAAGAGTGCACAATGTGACTTACTCTTCTGAGGCGGAACTGGACTGTCCTCCAGGGATCATCCCCTGCCACAGCTAGAAATACAAAAAGAAATTAGTAAGTATTATGAGATCAAGTAAGGAATCGCATTATTGCACATTATAGGACCAGAATAAAAATACAGTCAAATTTCGGTTTTCGTCCACAATCCGTTCCAGAAGGCTGTTTGAAAACCGAAATTGTTCGAAAACCAAAACCACGCTCTTTTTAAAATAAAAATGTTCACTGAACACGTCTGCTCACAATGGAAAGTAACACGAGGAAGCGTCACTTCCTCGTCTACCCGAGGAAGCGTCACTTCCTCATGTAAGAAAGGCGAGAGGAGTCATATGGTGCATTCAAGTGCGCTCAGTTTGTTCGAGAACCGAAATTTGTTCGTCATCCGAGGCATAAAAAACCCCGAAATTTTTGGTCGAAAACCGAATTGGCCGAGGTTTGACTGTAGTTCACATACAGAACCAACAACTCCAATGTTTATTAACCTAAATACTTTGAAATTCTATAGCTTGGTTGATTATAATGTATGAAATGCATAACATACTGTGCCACTGTATTCAGAAGCTGTTTGAAAATAGAGAAACTAGTTAAACATGTTTAACTAGTTCATCTGTGGAAACTCGTGTACATAAAGCAAAGCATTTTCTCTGTTAAAAGTGTAAATATGTGGAATAATTATGGGAATGATTTGAAAATGTGTGGTTTGATTATTTATTATCAAGAGATGTTTTAAGTCACAGTACTCATGACATATAAGAACCAAGCATCAAAGAAAATACATAAAAATTGTACATTTTTGAGTGTGGAATTTTTTTGTGGAACCTGTTTTGCTTGAAAACAAAAAAAACCCGGTTGCTTTTATGACTATAATTCAGATTTATTGTATGTTTAGGGGAGGATGAGTGTACGCCAGCACGTGTTACCTGTGTGCTTCCGGAAAAGTTGGCCCGCACAATTCCCGGCAGCAGCTTGCTGTGTATGGCAGTGGCTGAAACGATCTGAGAAGAGGACATGGATGAGATGCTCTGTAGTGCTTTTTCCTTGGCATTATGATCCTACAATGAAGCAAACACATAAAAGAAGAACGTGTAACAGAACTGTCAACAAAATAAGCAACAGACAATTCAAACTAAAAGCAAGTATCAACCGTAGTGACGAACTGAGCCATTAAACAGTTGACGTGACAGTAATCGAAAAAAAAAAATCTCTTCAAGAAGTCTGCTTCTTGGGTTGGCTATAAATTGAAGTTCAGCCTTTTAGACTTGGTCCGAGCAGCTCCTGAAATATGATTTATGGAGCTCACTCGCCATCTCTTGATGTCTTGCCTACACCCCGAAGACAGCTGGGATGGGTTCCAGCATGCCCCGTGGCCCTTGTGAGGATAAGCGAATCAGAAATGGATGGATGGATGGATGGATGGATGGATGGATGGATGGATGGATGGATGGATGGATGGATGGATGGATGGAAGGATGGATGAACTGATTTCTACAATAATTCAGAGGGTACAATACATGCTGCTGTCATATTTCTAAATGAAATACGATAACATCCACCACACAAGCCAGCAAAAATATGGGGTGGGAGGCCAGCGGGAAACATGTTTAGAGAGCTTCTTCAAAAAGGGGTACAGGTTGAAAGGTACAACTTTCAACATGTGCAGTTCTATTTCAGGTTCGTTTTTATTGCTACTTGATTTGCACTCGCAGCCTGCTCTGCGTCATATGTCGTGGCGGGCTCGCAAATGAAGCAATGACCCCATCAAAACAGCCTTGGTACATGCACCCAGCATTAAAAGACGAGCCCATGGAGGCTTGCTTTTTTTTTTTTTTAAACCCGACCAGGGAAAGCGGTTACTACATCCATCCATCCATTTTCCACCGCTTATCCGACTACAGTGGACAGCTTATCATGTTATCAGGTTACAGGGTGCATGAAAGGGTTAAGATTATCCTAAGAAGGGACAGGCTTGTCGGAGAGAAAGAGGCACAGAATTGGTTGTATAATAATTGTGGAAAGCTTTCAAAGGAGCAAAATGTGTCAACAGCACAGTAATGTTGCCAACAAGCTCTACAGTTTGCTGCAGAGAACAATATGGAACTATAATATCCCCTCAGATGGGAGGAAACGCTCCAAACTGAGGGACTGGGAAGGTGGAAATCATGCTGGATTTTCCACATTATATACCCAGAACCATACCGACTTCAAACACCCAGTGAGCTGAATGTCTCCTCCGATTGTTTTATTGGAAAGTTTGCCCACAGGCAAGTACAGTATTTACTATTCAATTAATAGCACTGAAACACACAAGAAGGCATTCACAGATCCCGGCGTGTCTACAACAGTATCCACTGTACAACAATACCGACATTTGGTGGAAACCCGGCTTGGAAGCGAGATTCTGAAGTGGAAAAAAACGGACTTATATGCATTAATGTATCCATGTAAGAGATTTTGAGGGAGTGGACGAGAAGGACCGAATTAGACAGAAAGAATCATAAGTAGCATGCTTTTCATATACAGGTACAGTCAAACCTCGGTTTTCGTCCATAATCTGTTCCAGAAGGCTGTTCGAAAACCGAAATTGTTTGAATACCGAAACCGCGCTCTTTTTAAAATAAAAATGTTTACTGAACACGTCTGCTCACAATGGAAAGCAACACTAAGAAGCGTCACTTCCTCGTGTAAGGAAGGCGAGAGGAGTCAAATGGTGCATTCAAGTGCGCTCAGTTTGGTCGAAAACCGAATTGGTCGAGAACCGAGACGTTCGAAAACCGAGGTTTGACTGTAATTGGTTCTTGGTCTTTCAGCAGGGTGCTTACTGTGTCTTCACTAGTCATAAGTTGTCATCGGGTACTCCCAACATGGTAACATTTACAACACACTCCATTTATTGTGGACCATAATTTCCTTTATCTTATCCTACCTTTATCTTGGACTGGAATTCCCTTGATTTCCTTCTGGCTAAGACCTGGATATGACTGGAAACCTGTAAGACAAATAGTGTCGAGTACAGTAGAATACAAGCCAATGCAAAAGAGTAGAAGAGAGAAGAGGAGATGACAGAAAGAGCGGCGGAAACAACCAACAGTGGGTTACCATGGTTATGAAAGGACTCTTTCCACGCACTCACGCAAACACACTAGTCCCCTAACAACAGACTAGATCCATCTACATGCATCAATTGAGTGAACCGAGACGGAACACACGGACCAAGGACTGAGGTATTCCTACTCAGTGGTAGTTGCTCTCATATACAGTACTGCATATACAATGTACCGTTAAGTATAGGGAAACCAACATTTCCTTTGTCTTGAAGGCCAAAACTGTATTATCACGTACATATGGGACAATGAAGTGATTGAAAAAAAAAACATGCTGACTGGATTCAAACAACCTCCTTCATGCGTACCTGTTTTCTTGTCCGCGTTTTTCCTGTGCGGAGTTTGATGTATCTGGCTATAAGCTCATTTCGACCTAGAAAGCAAAGACAAAACGGGAATTATTTCCCCTGTAGGACTATGACGCGTTCCTTCTTTTTATTGTAAAGTGTCCTTGGGTGTCTTGAAAGGCGCGTATAAATAAAATGTATTATTATTATTACACAGACACGCACAACTACCGTATTTTCCATACGATTATGCACACCACAACGAGTCTGTTTTCAAAGCATTTTGATACATAAGGCGCACCAGCTTATAAGACGCATTATCTTTGTGAAGAATTTTATGTTGAATATCCACCCATCCACTAACCCTAACCCTAACCCATCCATCCATCCATCCATCCATCCATCCATCCATCCATCCACCCATCCATTCATCCAACCACTTCATCTCCAGAAGGATTGCGGCATATTGGAGTCTATGTATGTTAAAAAGCTTATTCTAATTGTACGATATGTTTATTTGATATATTTAGCGCTGTTATGCTAGGTTCAGACCAGAAACAAAATATAACGACACGTGTTTTGCGTTTGTTTGCCATGCAACTACATGGGGGAAGGGGGTTGGGGGAGAAGAAGAGGGGATCCTCCGACAGATGGGGAAAAATATTGAAACATTGGTAATTACAGTGATCCCTCGCTATTTCGCGGTTCGTTTATCGCAGCTTCGGTGCATCGCGGATTTTTTCAAACATATTCATTCAAAAAAATAATAATCACAATTTATTTATTTTTAAGTCCGCAAAAAGTCCGCAAACGGTCCGCGAGAAGCTCACAGTTGTTTTGCAGCTTCTCGCGGACCGTTTGCGGACATTTTGCGGACTTTAAAAAAAAATAAAAACAATATTTTTTTAACCTGTATATGTTAATTGGTTGCTACTTCGCGGATTTTCGTTTATCGCGGGTGGTTTTGGTCCCCATTAACCGTGATAAACGAGGGATTACTGTACACTGGTGACCATCGGTTTTGTTATTACTTTGGCTAATGCTAAATGCTACCTTGGTTACCAGCTGTAAGCAAGTCAAGCACTCATCCTTATCCATCCATCTATTTTCTAATCCGCTTATCCTCACAGGGGTCGCGGGCGTGCTGGAGCCTGCACTCATCATTATCCAACCATTTTTATTGGAAAATGGCTGTGTCGTTTACTTCGCGGTCCCACATCATAACAATGTAAATGCGCGTTTGATCTGACCCGGCAGTACGCACTACATTACCCATGATTCTGAGATACAGACGCAACGAGTGCTTTAGCTTCCGTATGACAAAAGCACAGATACCTGATAGCGAGTTGATGCTGCTGTAGATGTGACAATCCTTCTCACGTGCTGCACTCCCAATTCAAGCTCTTACACGAGTTACAGGACCCCTTCTATGCAAACTAAACCGATACAAAAACTCATTCATACCGCAGGCTATCAACCTAATTAACAAACAACTAGAGGAAAGCAGACAGACAAGCAGGAGGACATGAGGGCAGTGTGGGGTGTGCAGATGCCTGTAACGTATTGTCCAATGTATGTAGAGTCTATATTGTCCTGTACTGTATAATTGTCCAATGTCTGTTGTGTATGGTACATTGTATGTATTGCTCAATGTATGTAGCGGCATGGGGGCCTGTCCTCCAAGACAAGTTTCTCCTATGGGAGACCAAATAAAAAGTCAAATCAAAATCAAATCAAATCAAATGAGACTGACAATGCGAACATCAATGTGAGGGTAAATAGGAATAAATTTCAGTTTTTGTTGACCTTGTTTGCTGCTCAGCCACTCAGACCGCAATGATATTGTCCCCCATTGTAAAATTGGAAACGCGCTGCCAGAAATGTTTAGCTCGCACAAGGTCTGACCGCAGCATTAGGCTAATGGGACATTTATCATGATCTAGGCAGGCAAGCAAGAAGTAGTTCGAGCTCTGGTATAACGAAAACATGGAAACCTGCTAGCAATTACATGTGGATAAAAATGAGAATGTAATCGGAAGGAATTTGAATGAAAGACGACAAATTAAAGAGCTGTGATCCATCCATACAAAAAGATAGACCGGATGAAAGGCGCACTGTCAATTTTTTGAGAAAATTGAAGGACTCTAAAGTATGTTTTATGGTCCGAAATATACGGCAAGTTTATTTCGCTTTTCTTTAGTCATAATCACAATTCAGATGACACTGAGTGGCACAATGTGGCGTTACTGATCCAGTGACCTTGTGACATGCAGCCTCACACCGTGGAGCTGTGATCATCATACTTCTCTTGAGTCACACAAACACACGCACACACACACACACGCATGCACACAATCAGGCACTCCCAATAACACGCCGTGGCTCTGAATACACATGACCCAACAATACAAGCATTCATGCAGACTGGCCACTCCGATTAACGAAAGCACCAAAGCCAGCTGTAACCATGCTTACATGGGCGCACATGTGTGAGTGCACGCACGCACACGCACACACACACACACACACACACACACACACACACACACACACACACACACACACACACACTGACAATCCTGAATAATTCAACCAATTGAATAGCGAGCACAGCATGACCTGGCTAGTATAGATTAGCACAGCCCAAGGAGCAATAAAGGATAAAGTGTGTGTGTGTGTGTGTTCAGTCTTTGTAGAATATGCCTTATAAAGCACATCCGGGGTTTTTGGGGGTTTTTTTTGGACGAGGCTGTGTGAAAAATTACGTGATGTGTTCGTTAGTTTGCAAACTAGTTAACATGGGTGTTTAGTCTCTTGCTTGGTTGGTGTCCTCCAGTGCTTTTTGTTCCAATCAAGTGAAAAAGCAAAGTCAGGCCAGCTGGCTAACTGATGGTCAAGATCAGCACAAAGCCAAACCTCCACACACAACCCAAATGGCTCACAACAATAGCCCAAACTAACTAGCAGATGGTGAGTGTGTACATGTGTGCACGCATGTGTGTTTGTGTATTCTGACCAATCGCACTCTCACTGAGATAGGCAGCCGGCAGCTTAGACTGATACAATCTACAGCTCCCCATGCAGGTGTTTTCCTTCCAGCAGTCAAACGCTGCCACTGACAACAGAACGCATACACTTAGATGTACATACATGCATGACTGCCAACACACTTGTGCGTGCAGACACACACACACTCACACACACACACACACACACATGGACACAGAGAACAAGCCCTGGCTGCGGAGGCTGACATCTGACTCCAGAGGGGCCAGCTGGTCTTTCTAGGAGGCTTAACGGTGAATTATCATCCTTCACTAACCCTGCGGCACACATCTTTCTCTCTGGCCCTCCCTCTTTTTAAACTCTCCAATGCACACACAAACACACACACACACACACACACACACACACACACACACACACACTTCTTCCCACTGTAGATCTATCTTCTGTTCTGGCTGTTCCCTTTCCCCTCCTCTGTCCCTCTCCAAGTGAATAGGCTTCTGCTCCCTCCCCCTTCCTGACTCTGCCTCCCGCTGTACTCGCCCAGTGAAAGACTTCAAGGCCAAAGTCAGATGGTCATTAACCGTGACCAACAGAAGCCCCGGAACACACATACACGCAACACACGCACTTCATGTTAAACTGCTGAACAACTGTTTTTGACAAAGGAACCTCTGATCTTAAGCCCTGCAATATTCTTCTGAGACGGTTAAGAATACAATAAATATACTGACAGACCCTAGAGAGGAAGCTAACTTTTTGTCATTTTAATTCACGATAAGGAACAGTGGTTGTTCCAAATGATTGTAATCAAAGTATACGTATTCGTACAGAAAGAGAGCAACACCAATCCAAACAAAACACGCACATCTGTCATTGCTGGGTGACAGTAAGAACGTAACAACCTATACTGAGCATTAAAATTTATTTGAACCACAATCATCGCTACGCTTGGCTACCTCCATCACTAAATTGTGGTTAAGAGTTTTGGCGACTTGACTGAGGAGCTTTTGGACGAAAAGTCAGAGCCCTGGCGACCTAGCCCCCAAACAAATCAGCAGTGAAGACGTTTTGACCCGCAGGATGTGAACTCTGGTCGCGAGTTGGGTTTCACTCATGCTCGTGTGGACAAATATGAGGAGGGTATTTATTATAGGACAAAAAAAATTGAGTGTTTGAGGAAGACTCTGGGTGAACTGTTAACTTTATGGTGTGACCCAAAGCACCTCCTTGTTCACTGTCAACCCATGCAAAGGATTGCCCTTTCCCCTGATGTGTCTTTGTTTTTAATGGGCCCTTTCCAAGGGTAGCTTGCTTACATATTCTAATTGGCTAAACTGGCGGGCTCACATTGAGAAATTGTGTTTTACAGATGGCAAATTAATTTTTTGTGGACGACATTTTTTTATGTCAATGACAAATTTCAATACCGTACCAGTATATGATTGGGAAAAAAACTTGAAAACGGGCCTGTTTTGAGCTCTGTGAAAGAAAACCTAACAAATAAATTCAACAATTTAACATGAGCAATGAACTATTTATAGCCAGATGTATGCATTAAACATGGATATTAAATTTCTCTGGAACAAGATCAAAGTTGCAAGAAAAAAACAAAGTGTTGCATGCACAAAATGAATAAATGTTTCCGAAAAAGAACTGGACACAGTATAGAATGCAACACTATATCTATATCTGAGATATAGATTTCAGCATATATGCAACTGCATATATGAAGCATAAGGTGGCTGTGCTATTTACAATGGTTACAGGTTTTCATGCATGTTTACTCAGCAGCCTAACAGCAGTCAGTGCGAACGATCATCGGTATCTCTCCTTCTTGCAGCGCGGGTGTAACAGTCTCTGGCTGAAGGAGCTACCCAGTGCTGTCAGGGCAGGCTGGAGGGTGTGGGAGAGACTGTCCATCATAGATTTTAGCTTAGCTAGCATACTCCTGTTGCCCACCTCCTCCAGAGTGTCCAGGGAGCAGCCCAGGACAGAAATGGTCAAAATATCAAATTTTGAGAATTTTTGAGTGGGGTAAATTAATGTGACTATGGTCAGCAGGCAGGGTACCCCTTCAACTGGTTGCCATCTAATCACAGGGTACACAGAGACGAACAACCATTCACTCTCACACTTACATCACACCTAGGAACAATTTGGAGTGTTCAACCAGCCTGCCATGCATGTTTTTGGAATCTGGGAGGAAACCAGAGAAAACCCACGCAGGTGCTGGGAGAACATGCAAATTCCACACAGGAAGGCTGGAGCAGGAATCGAACCCTGCACCTCTGCATTGTGAGGCAGACTCACGAATGAGTCGACCACTGTGCTGTCCAAGTATGAATTAAATGCTATAAAGAGCATTTGGGAAGAGTGAATTCAGAGTACTGTAAAAATACACAACTCAGCATGTTCTAAAGAGAACATCAACTGTCGATCCTTATCATGGGTGTCATTTTACTGCTCATTATATTAAATCTCTGCTCCATAATCCCACAAATCCCCCATTATTCACCTTATTATTCTTGCTCCTTTTGAGAACAACTCATTTTATAATTTTTGACGCATTTCTTCAACAAGTACATCACAGCGTCCATGCACATCTCCTCTTCCATTTCTATTTCAGCCTATTTTCCTGCAGCCAGTGGGGGGTATTTTTAGCCCCAGATAGGTCTGTCACACTAAGATATTACCTCTTTCATTTTTTTGCTCATCTGCAGCTCATTCTAACGTTACTGGCACACAAAACCACCATTAATGACAGTGAGGTGTCGGGAAAATGGTTTTAGGAGTCCTCAGATAGTATACGTTCTGTTTTCGCTTAAGTAGTACAGGCTTTCAACATTTTTTTCCCTTGCAGAATACTCCACGTTCTCGCCAGCTCTCGGCAGTTTAACAATCACCAAATCTGCAATCTGGACATATACTGTAGGATTTGATCGAGATTTAAGGAGACATATTGCGATTTTGTTTTTACTTTCCTTCCGCGATTTGAAACAGCCCACTGGTGTCTTGATGCATTTTGTTCTTTTTTTTTTTTTTTTTGCAGAACGGCTTGCTCATAGATTTTCTTGGATGTTCAATTTCACGCTTAAGACACAATGATTTGTATAAAAAGTAATTTTCTATAATTATGTCATTTTTAAGGGTCTTGCTTGAGTCCAGTCATAACTAAATGCACCAATTTTTTAATGTTTTGCCGATTTGGAATTTGAAAATGCTGACCAAATGGGTCTTTTTACAAATGAAAGTGTGACAATGTAAATGCTGGAAAAGGCGGTCCAAGAGACAACGTTTTGATGGACATAAAACATACCATATATTGTCATGTTTCTTTGGCTCCAGATTGCATATGATAGCATTTTTTCATGTTTTATTATGGACAGCGATCAGTCTGATTTGTTCTTATACTAAGTTGTTGTGGTGTAATCATGCCCAATTAGTCTGATTTTTTGGGGCCAATTGTTGCTAATCCCTTCTGAAGATTTCACATACGGTTCTGTGCCTTGCCTAAAAAAAAAAAAAAAGGCAACGTCAAACTCTAATCGTAACCAAACTCAGCAATTGAGAGGGGCTTTTGCCGCCAGTGTTGATGCATGCATTTCAGGCGTCCTGAATCACTCATTATTGAGGCTGCTTGTTGCCGACGACACATTAACGTATCGAGCGACAACTGTGAAAAGTGTGAGCAAACATTGACACATCCAACAGACACAAGGCAACAACAACATTTATTTGGATTTACCTGATAAATGTGAGCAAACTATCCTATTCACAATGCACACCAGCTGTTCACTAACTGTGCCTGTTGCTGAGCAGATGGCGAGCGGTGGCTTTATCACAGCATTTCACTGAAGCAGCTGACCACTGCTGCTCGGAACACAGATGAGGAGGGATTGGGAAAGGACCAAAGAAAGACTACGGGGTCCAAAAAGCAAAACAAGAAGATAAAAGCCTCAATAAGACTAAGAGGTCCCACACGATAATCTTCCAAATAGACTAAGAAGAGAGTAAGGCTGCAGAACAAATGGATTTGGGCCAAATGGATTTTGGTCATGTAGCACTACCAAGCAAGCCCCCCCCCCCCCTCCCCTCCCACACACACACACACACACACCAAAAAGACTCCAGCAGCATCAGGAGTCAGAGAATAAGAAGTACTTCAAATCAAAGATATAGAAGCCCCGATCCGACACGTATCATAAAGAATTTACTAGAGAGCACTCTGCAAGCAGAGAGAAGGACGAGAGGGAGGCACAGCTGGTGGCAGCCAGAGGACCATCTGCTCATTATTAAATTAGTTCAAACACGCACCCACACGCAAGTACAAACACACATTCTGGTGTTCGTGTGTCGTGGGGACCCTTTGGGCTCTTTGGCTCTATCTTGTGGACAACGGCTGTAACAGTACGCTTACAGTCACGTTTCAGCACTATCTAGCCACCTTTGGGGTGTATCCTTGTCGGATGTGGACATCACAAAGCTCCACTCTCTATTTACGGGTAACACTGCCCGCTGCGAGAAACACATCATGAAGAAATCAGTGACGTCATATCTATGCCACACCTTAAATATATCAATAAAGAAATATAAGACTGACTATTGAGATTACTGCAGCCATCAAACTTTAGTGTCAACAAGTCCAGACAGCAACTGCTCATTCGAAAATTCTTTGCGGCCATCGAAGGTTTGAGCTGAGCGCATCGAAGCGAGATGCTAATGCTAATGCTAGCACTCTGCCGATGTCATGGTTACGTAGATACCCCCGAGGAAAGATTGCATCCTCTGCCCCTGCACCTTTAGTTGACATGCGGATGTTCTGATTTTAATGCGTCTACTAAATTATAAAAAGTTTCCGGATATTCCGTGTAATGTGCTTCCGTTCCAGTAATTGCCGTTTGGGGCATTGAATGAGTATTTCTACAGCTAATGCTATATCCTACTGTGTGAGTGGTCATTGAACGCACCTCGGGTCAACGACTGAACGCGAGTGAGCGCAGTAAACTGCTTGTTTCTCCGCGTAGCTATCGATCGTTGAATCCAAGCACTTTTTTCACAAATAACACAGAAGTGTCTTCTTCATGTCTTTAAATGAAAACAAGCAAGTAATGTCGCCCCGCTTTCACTCAATGCGTGCGCGTTCCTGCAGACGTTGATAGAATTTTTTTTCAAGGGTAACTACATTGGCGCAAAGAATCATAGTAGCACTCTGGAGGGAAAAGAAAGAAAAACAGATAGGTGGATGTCCTGCTTTTTTACGCGTATACTCTTTCACTCTTTATCAATCATGATGAAGGTAACATTGATATATCTAACCAGGCATTTTGCAGGTGTATTCAAGGTTCAATAACAGTGTGATAATAGCAGAGACAATCAGGCGTCCAAGGGTTAGGCCTTTATTTGTGAACATGGCCTAATTGATTCATGCAGGTACATGTTTGCATTTTGCTGATTCATTGCAAAATGCATTGCTTGGCGGAAACAAGTTGTTCAATCGTGCCACACAGTGGAACAGGTTGAGAGGGGCTAACACAGGGGTCGGCAACCCAAAATGTTGAAAGAGCCATATAGGACAAAAACAAACAAAAAACAAATATGCCTGGAGCCGCAAAAAAATAAAAGCCTTCTATAAAACTTCCAATGAAGGAAACAGACTGGACTGTCTCAGAATTGTTATTAATTCCTTTGTTGTGTGTTCACAAATGCCCCCATAGAATGTATTTTATAATTTCCTTGCTTGATTTTTTGTTTTGGTGCATTATTTTCAGTGAAGTGATCATGAATTTCCGTTTTTCGGAGGCTGTCTTTGAACGCCTCTCGAGTCGAACGAGAAGAGAGAAGGCACGGAGTTGGAAGCAAACGTGTCTGTGTTTGTCGAGACTGTTAAAAGCATAAATAAAGTGTACGTTTTTAAAAAACCAACACCACAGCTCTCCTTTTTCGGAGCTACAACATGTACCTATATCTATTTGAGCTATATTAGCCTACGATCAAAATCTTTTTCCATTTTCAAAATTTTTTATAAAGCTCCAGGGAGCCACTAGATGTCGCTCCAGAGCCGCATGCGGCTCTGGAGCCGCGTGTTGCCGACCCCCGGGCTAACATCCAGGTGGCAGCCACAAAGCCTCTACATTAATTATTTGAAGAGCTGTTATGTGTCTGGATAGGTGCTGCTGTTTTAGTTCGCCACATCGATAGCAACATTTAATATCCGGGTGTGAACAATACAGTATTCCTCCTGAAGTGATTTAGTTCATTAGCACTCACCATACATCTTTCCTTCATCCGATAGTATAATTTTCCTTCTTCCGCATGGCGGGTAAATGGCAAGGGCTTCTTGGAAGCTTTGCTCAATGTCAGGGCTCCACACCCCTTCAGGGTCCCCGTCCATTGTCTTGTCCCCTCCAGAGTCACTCAATCTGTCTATGTCGTCCCCGGGACTCTCACTGCCACTCCAACTGCTGCGTTCCATCCTGGCAGCTAATGTTGACAAGCCGAAGCGTGGTCAGCGCACAAGGCACCAAACTAGCTTGTTTTGGAAGGGTCAACCCCCAAATTGTTTACGATCCAAAATGTTCCCCCAAAATTGGTTGGGAAAGCATAGAAAAGAGAACAGTTGGTCAAAATCCCAGGGCCGCTGGCAGGAAGCCTATGAAAACAAGACAAAAGGAAAGAAATGTTGGTGTGATGTACGCAGAGAAAATTAACAGTTCAAATCACTCAGAATGATGAGTTATCATTATTATTTAGTAGTCAGGATCCTCGAAACATTATTTCTGGCTGGTTCGTCAGAACATCTGCCCCTACGGGAATAACTTCTTTCATTGCCCCTCGAATAACATCACCGCTGCAATTACGTTGCCAAATATGCTCATGCTTCAACCAACACGGTATAGATGGGTCCACTGGTGTCCGTGCTTTATTACCCCGACCCGCATCTAGTTTGCCTCAAAGAAGCTTTCCCAGTTATCGTTCAAAATAATGATTAACCTTGAAGAAGAAGCTCTCCCAGTTATCGTTCAAAACAAAAATTAACTTTGAAGAAGGATGTTTTTTTCTGAGCTATAAATACAACAATAATGGCAGTGTATCAATTCGGCGGGAAAGTGGCAAATTGAAACCATGAGTCAATTTACACCCAACGGCAATCTGGAGTGTTGTTTGAAATTCTTCCTGCGTGATCTGAATAAGATTAATAGCAGACATCTTAAAAAATAAAATAAAATCATCCAAACCATCAGAATAAACACATATTGACAATGGGCAGGCGGCCCGGTAGCCCAGTGGTTAGCACGTCGGCTTCACAGTGCAGAGGTACCGGGTTCGATCCCAGCTCCGGCCTCCCTGTGTGGAGTTTGCATGTTCTCCCCGGGCCTGCGTGGGTTTTCTCCGGGTGCTCCGGTTTCCTCCCACATTCCAAAAACATGCATGACAGGCTGATTGATCACTCTAAATTGTCCCTAGGTGTGAGTGTGAGCGTGGATGGTTGTTCGTCTCTGTGTGCCCTGCGATTGGCTGGCAACCGATTCAGGGTGTCCCCCGCCTACTGCCCGAAGACTGCTGGGATAGGCTCCAGCACCCCCCGCGACCCTAGTGAGGATGAAGCGGTTCGGAAAATGAATGAATGAATGAATGAATGACAATGGGCATGATTCATAAACAGTCCTGGTAAACCGCATGCACAACACTGATAAAAATAAAAATACATTTTATTTCTAAGCGCCTGATGACCTGAAATTTGATGCACTTATTAACAACAAAATGTCTTCCTTTGAATTGAGTCTAGTTATCAATTTCTTCTTTTAATGGATGAACTTCACTGTATGGCTCACGAGTCCATAAAAATATCATTTGCGAGTGCAAAGTAGACCGAGAGCATATGCCCACTGCTGGAGGCATATCATCGCATCTTTTCATGATCAACAAAACAACAACAACAAAATACTCATGTTTTCCTACAATACATGAAGTGGAGCAGCAAACACTGCCCACCGCAACTAGCGAATAAGGAGGGAAAAAAAAAAAAAAAAAAAACGACGGTTGCCAGCTGCCTACAATGCTCTTAGAACCCCTACGGTAAACAGCAGGGTTGGCACAGCACACACACACACACACACACACACACATAGACAGACCCACGCCAACACACACACACACACACACACACCATTACGCAATTGCAGTGCCAGCTCCTTGGGCAAACATGTCATTTTGTCAGGGCTCAACTGTTCACACTCCGCATGCTCTGTCCCTTGCCAGAGTATGAACAAACGGTTTGAATTGTCTGTGGTGGTGGTGGTGGGTGGGGGGTGCTGGGGTGGGGGCTCACATATTAACACACGTACATATATCCAACAGCAGCAACAAGGTCCATACACTTCAGCAGCACGTGACAACTCAATAGGAACAAACAAGGTCTCAAGGGGACATCAGATGACTTGGACTCGCCAGAACATGCAAGAAATGAGATGTGCTGTTTTTACGAAGAGTGTTTGTCCTCTGGTGTCCCTTCCGTGCTCATTCTCTTCACTTCCATTTATGTTTCCTCTCCAAATTCCTGCCCTTTACTTCCACCCCCGCTCTCCTCTCCTGCCCGAACATCCCTTAGTTTTCCATTCATGTCTTTTCCACTGTTCTGAAAATGTGAGTGACAGTGTAATGTGAGTGACAGTGTGCATATACAGCTTGCTTGTCTGCAAGCGATCGCACATCCCCAGTAGTCCACACATGCAAGAAATCCAGACTTTGGCCAACATTGATTTAAATGTTTTAGAATACTGACGAGCAAGGATGAAGAGGTGATATTGCAATTTGACATGAATGAAGAGAATGTCCATCCATCCATTTTCTAATCCGCTTGTCCTCACAAGGGTCGCCATGCTGGAGCCTATCCCAGCTGTCTTTGCGAAATAGGCGGGGTACACCTTTAACTGGTTTCCAGCCAATCACAGAAGACACATAGACGAACCGCCATTCATGCTCACACTCACATCTAGAGACAATTTAACCTGCCATACATGTTTTTGGAATGTGGGAGGAAACCGGAATACCCAGAGAAAACCCATGCAGGCACTGGGAGAACATGCAAACTCCAGGGCTGGAACCGGCGTCAAACCCTGCACCTCTGCACTGTGAGGCTGACGTGCTAACCAGTTGACCACCGTGCCGCCCCTGGAGGGTATGTCTGAGTGTCTGAATCAAAATCGAGACATCCCTTCTACGTCTTTGTTTTGCTTATATGACCCACAAAGCAGGTCCTCATTAACCTACAAAAAGATTTGACACTCATTGTTTGCTTCCTGCCCTGATTAACATTAGAAGACTCTGAAAAAGTGTCATGATTCTGTTTGTGACCAACAGGTGGCACTGTAGGGCTCTCCCTGCAGCTGCACACCTGTTGGTCGTTATCTGATTATTGCTTTAAAAGGACTCCCGGCACCTCCACTCAGTGTCGGGTCATGTATGTTTGTCATGTTTTTGGTCATTTTTCTGTTATTGGCAGTGTTTTGCTTAAGTCATGGTTTTTGTTTGCTACTTTGGATTTGTTTCGTTCTTAGGACTTTGTTTTGGATTTAGTTTTCTGTGTTTTATCAATACACTTCTTCAAGTACATCCTGCTCCTCCCTCATGCCTGCTTTTTTGGGGTCCACCGCCACCACGCAACGCGACAAAAAGAAACCGTTAAGTAAAATCAACCAATCAATAAATAAGTGCCGCGCCGTGACAGAAGGTACACACACAGATGGACATACATTCGATATTTTCATCGGTTCTTTCGTCATTTTCTACCACTTTTACTTCCGGATAACAATAAGACAGCCCCAGATGACTTTGGGCACATTTTGGGTAAACCGTGGACTGATTTATTTTTTTGTTTGTTGTATTTTTCTCATCTAACTATATGTCAGGCGCATCACCTGCTTATATACATAACACAGAGTACATTTTGGTCAGTAATTTCCATCCAACACCTTTTGCAATGCAAGCACGCAAAGTTTTCAATGCAACACCAACTGTTAGCTTCCATTACCGCGCAGGTTGATGATGGAACAAATGACCATTGGAGAGCTTTGAATGACTTTGGGCGTTTTTGAATTTATCTGTTATCGCTCATGATGAGGGAGTTATGGAAGGGGCCAAAAGGAGTTTTCATGAGCTACTCGCATGAGAGGGCCCCAGGAACAGATGGACGCTGGAGAGAAACATTAGTCACACAACAATCAACTCTGACTACTGGCCCTTCATATCCTGAGTTACCCCTTCTCTGTGTGTGTTTGTGCGTGTGCGCACGCGTGTGCATGCGTGTGTGTTGTCAAGCAGGCCTGGGACACTCCAGCCAGGACAGCAGGCTTCACGGTGTCAGTGCCAAACCCTCGGCAGCACACACGCAGGGCATCCAGCCACAATCCTGCAGCTGCCTTGGACCCTTCACGCTCTCCCTTGGTGTTCCATTCTTTTCCTTCTTGCCTACTAGTTTGTCGCAGCACCGCTACCAAGCCAAATACATGCATGTGTTGATGTACATGTAAAGCCCATGGCTAAAAGCCTCCATAGTTCCACTGATGTTTGCACACCGAGAGGGTATAAACATGTTGCACCTGGATTCTTTTTGGGACTTCAATCTTAGCACAAGCTCTTTCTTTCCCTGCACTAATTCCTCGATTGGATCACTCGGCAGGATCTATTTTAAATGCTTCCAGCATGGACACGCACAGGTGTGTGTGGGTGTGTGTGTGTGTTTTAAATTATATATATTTTATATGTCATATATATCCATCCATCCATTTTCCGAACCGCTTTATCCTCACCAGGGTCGCGGGGGGTGCCGGAGCCTATCCCAGCTGTCTTCGGGCAGTAGGCGGGGGACACCCTGAATTGGTTGCCAGCCAATCGCAGGGCACACAGAGACGAACAACCATCCACGCTCATACTCATACCCAGGGACAATTTAGAGTGCACAATCAGCCTGCCATGCATGTTTTTGGAATGTGGGAGGAAACCGGAGCACCCGGAGAAAACCCACGCAGGCCCGGGGAGAACATGCAAACTCCACACAGGGAGGCCGGAGCTGGATTTGAACCCGGTACCTCAGCACTGTGAAGCCGACGTGCTAACCACTGGACTACCGGGCCGCCCCTGTCATATATATATATATATATATATATATATATACATACATACAGTGATTCCTCGCTCTAACGTGGTTCACTTTCAGCGGCTTCACTGTTTCACTGATTTTTTGTGTGCAGTTTTTTAATGCTTTTAACCCTTTAAATCAGAACGCGTCAGCGGGGCCGTGTGTCAACAGTACAGTACAGTATTTCCAAAAACTATTATAGTTATTTGTTGAAAACGTTTGTGTTTTTTTTCTTGTAATTGGGCCTGAAAACAGGGTTTGGTCTATGATTTCATTGTGTATATATAGTTAATTATTGTGTAATAACTGTAAAAAAATAAAGTTCACTACTTCACGGATTTCACTTATCACTGGTTCTTTTTGGAACGTAACCCCTGCGATAAACGAGGGATTACTGCATATATATATATTCAGATTATATGATATTTTGTCAAATTCTGCCTTCAGATCAAGGACCCCAATCAAGTTTTACAGCAACTGAATATTTCAGTAGGTACGTAGATTCAGGTGAGCTTTCATTTGTCTTGCCACTTCAACAGCCTCCCTAAAATTGTTCATGTACTGCTCATGTTTTTCAAACAGTTGGAAATTATTCGAGATTACCTCTGCCGATGTACTTTCTGTCCCTGAACCTGACAAGGTCTGAGACACATCAAATCCATTTCTCATTTCTCTGTGCTGTAAGATGTGAAAAAAGCCAACTAGAACAGCTTACATTTATTTAGGATTAATAAGAGGCAGTTTAAACCGTGACAGCTACGGGATGGCTCCCATTTAATATGAGTTTGAACGTGATTAATGCTGAACAGTCACATCCTCAGTTATAAGAGCATGTGCACAATTAAACTACATCAAGGTGTAGAATGAAAGGCAAATAGCAGAATCTTAAAATAAACTCTATAATATACAGAGAGTCAGTGAAAGGAGGCCAGATATGGAGTAATATACTCCATATCTGCTTACTGTAACTAGCTGCCTAAGATTAAAAGATAAAGTTGGATTGAACAACAGCACCTCTTTGTCGGTCCAATTTAGAATCACGGTCCAATTTAAAACCCAAATTGAGGCTCCTCTTCGCTTTCGATAAGATGACAAGAGCGCCAAAGTCAACAGGACGAGATGTACAAAGGCCATTGGGACCGAACACCATGGGTGTAACTCGATTTCCGTGCCGGCGCAAGTCTAGTCTGCCGTTTTTGGGGCTGTGTTGCGCCTCTGGGGGTTGCGGTGCACGGGGTTGCAATTCCAAAAAGTATTGTTGTCACTAAATGAGGACAAGGAGTTATTCACTGGGGATGACACAGAAGTCATGGTAACCGCAAAGCTATTCTGAAACGTAGACGCAAAACACCAGAATAAGGAATTACGCGGTACCAGTAAAGTCCACTTTTCAGAGAAGTCTGAATTGGGCTGGAGAGTAACCGATTCAGCAGCAAGTCGGTAAATCAAAAGCATGTTTTTTTCAGTTTTCTGTTCTCATGCTTTGCATATCCACCTGATGCGATTGCAGGACGGAGGTTCAGATCTCGTTCATCAACAGGTGATAAAATATATCACAGTTGCTCGACAAAACAGGTGCGAAAAGCAATGGCAGATGAAGGAGCAGGAAACAGTCAGCAGCAAAAAGGAGAAGGCCAAATGAGGCTCATTTCTTGTCAGTGGTCATAAACATCACCAGTGCTAACGATCTCAAACAGCAACGGCGACCAACCAAAGACACAACAAAATGTGCTGGTTTTGCTGCCACAGCTTGCGCATCTCCTCACCATACCCTTTGATGAGTGCAACCCGAAAACAGGTCATGTGAGGTCACACGCGTTCTTGACAACTCTGAGTGGAGGAACGTGACAGCACCACTGCATAGGTGGAAAGATCCAGGCCAAACTGATGAATGGATAAACAATCTTGCGAGGGACAGTCAATATGACACAGACCACGTTTAGATGCAGTCAATAACCCTTTTAAAACCCGAATATTGGCAGTATTCGGGTTTTTAATGGCCATGTGCAAAACCGGAATAAGACTTCTGGGATACCCCTTTCCCAACCTGAATATTGGGTCATTCCAAGGCGATCGGTTACCTCCCTTGAACGGGGCTTTTGCTTGTGTTCCGCGCATGCTTTATTTTGCTAGGAATCTTGGTCTTTGTAGTACAGGAAGTGCTTCTATCTGTCGCAATTACCGGCGATGCTCCTCACTGGAGCGAGAAACACACCACCGGCGGCCGTCTTACGTTGCCACTTGCTAAACGAACCAAACTTGAATACGTCGTTTTCAGTCTGTAAATACACGCTATGCAAATAAGCAGTGTGCAGGTGCTCATGCACACTGGAAACATTAAATTACGGACCAGATTTAAGGATGTCACTGTGAATTTGTGCACTTTGCATTTTGCAGCTCAGTCAGGTCAGCCTCAATTCGAAGCTAAGTCAACCGCCGCAACAGTCCGCAGGAGGGCTGCCGGTGAGATTGTCATCTCTGTGTCGCTGCGATTTAGACAGTCCGTCAAATATTTCCTAACAGAGAAGCGATGCTTGGTACAAAAAAAATTTTTTTTAAAAATAAGTGGACATAGGATGGCAGCCCTAGAGCACTGTGCTAAATAAGCTCAATAAAGAGATACGGTGAAACTCCTCTACAACAAAATCATGTTTGCAGCAAGAAATTTTTCACAACAGGGGGTTTTTCACTGATTTGATCTCAGATGTAAACACACACACACACACACACACACAAACGTATGTGTACACGCACACACAAACATGTGTGTACACTATTTTTATTCCAATAGTGCATAAATATGAGCATACACTTATTTGACACTCCATATAGTCAGTGTAAAAAGAAAAAAAGGGAACGAAATTGCGAAATTTACGATCAGCATTCACTTTCACTTGCATCAATTTCTTGGAGAATGTCTTTTATTTTACTTCCTCCGTCTTTCATTTTGATCACTTTTACCCTCTCTTCCAGCGCCAGAGCGCTTCTTGTCTTAGCTGCTTGACATCCAAAGGTCCGTTTTGTAGCCATTTTAGCAATGCATCATTCTTGCTGCGTCTGAATCTGACAATAACAAATACTTCCTGGACTACTGCGCATTTGTAAACCAGTGTGGTGGTTGCTGTTGCCGTTTCCGAACGAAGCAGTAGAGGTCGCTGTTGGATTAGACTTTGTTGTAGTGAATCTCTTCGCGAGGCAAGAGCAGAAAAAGATTTCGTATAACGCACCAGGTTTTTTTTTTTCATTGTATGGGGGGCAGGAGAGTGGGAATGGTGTTAATGCATGAAGATTTTTTCACATTAGGGGGTATTTTCACCCATGTAGGTTTCGTTGTAGAGGAGTTTCACTGTACTGTATAAATTTAAGTCTGTTACATGAAAATGAAATATCTCTACATATTAATGATAATCCTTGCTCAGTCTTCAAGTCCATCCATGAGGTGGCGGGTTGGGAAAAACACAAAAACCAAACAACAACCAAGATTTCTGAAGCAACGCACCCAATTTTCCATGTGGGCTTGGGACTGACATTGGAAGTGTATCTTCACAAATCCGCCGACAGATAAATGGACAAAAATGACCCCCAATCTTATCAAAAAGTCTCCACAGAGCATTAGAAGCCCTAGATCCCTTTCTTTGCTCATTTATATGTAATGGTGGGGTGTTCCAATACTTTTCCATATCATGTGGCCCTATAAGGTTCCTGTGTCAACCAAAAAGTTGAATACATTATTTATAACTGATTTGATGTTTTCAGAAGCAAGTGGCATTTGTGGAAAAAACAAAAATAAGACCTGCATGCTTTTATTGCGGTGGGAAAACTTTAAATCGGAGGAAACCCATGAAACACCATGTATTCATTAGCACTGAAGCGCGCGCACACACACACACACACACACACACACACACACACACATGCTAATTGGTCCCAGGTTGTACACGAAGGCACCGTTTGACTTCTTCCATGGGAAATGTGATGAGAAAATTGAACTCTTTTGTCTGGTCAACGCACTTTCTTGCTGAATCAGAGGAAGCCATTATCTAGCCTTTTTCTTGTGGATAGTGTGGGGATGGATATGTCTCTCACACACACACACACACACACACACACACACACACACACACACACACACACACACACACATCTTTTTACACACAGAACCACACAAAACAATATCTGTCACCAGAGGAAAGAGGCCAGGGAAGGCGTAGCAACACCATTTAATAAGTGTGAATTCAGGAGCAATACCGAGAATGACACTGGTGTGTGTGTGTGTGCGTACATATAGGAACATTTCGAACATAACACTACAGCCCCCCGAACATCCACCACAATTAGATCCTCTTCCATCGAATATTTGCATTCACCCAACCACACACACACACACACACACACACACACACACACACACACACACACACACACACACACATAGGGCAAGGCTGCTAGAAATCCAGAAAACATGCTACAGTGTCTAAGTGAACATGCAGTCGCTTTTTCGACAATCTGAAAGCTTTTATCAAATGTGCTCATTTCCTGTTCTTCTCTCCCGAAGCCGTGTAAAACGCAACCGGATTTGAGGGTGAGCAGAAGAGCTTTTTTTGACATGACCAACACGATCATCAATGCCAATCAAACGTGTTTTCAAAAAGAACTGAAACTTAACACCTACACAAGGTTTTGTGGCTGGGATGTTTCCCCCCCTCTCATCCATAGCTGAGGTCATGAAACAGAGGGACATAGTTTCCTTTTTTAAATCAATTAGAGACAAAAATCTAGATGTTACCAAGCATTAGAGAACAGAGACACCAAAAAGAAACAAGACCTGAAAAACAGATACACTTGTTGAGTGCACTATTACACGCAGTGAAGACCATGTTAGTGAATGTTTTCTTTGTAGCCAACTGCATTTTACAAAGAAATGTCAAATGATTTGAAAAAGTGATAGTTCAGCTTGAGATAATTTCAGGTGTTTAGTTTCCCAGAAGCATAAGAACAACCCCCACGCCTCAACCCGAAACATGACCTTTCACACTGATAGATAGTCAGCCACAGACAGGCAAGGGATTCATTTTTTTTTTTATAACGAATCTTTGAGAACAACAATTCAACTCTGGCTCTGTTTGCCATTCGCTTGAGAACAGCCTGCAAATGGAAACATTTTAAAATGGGCCTCAAAGAATTTGAATTCAAGCAGTCAGTACAGTTCTCTCTTCACATCACCGATTCCAGACATCCACTTTTTCACACTTTTCTGTGAAGTCACACAGAACTTCACAGAAAAGTGGTTGGGTGCCTTGGGCAAGGCACCCAACTACCGAGACTCAGCTCAGAAGTGTAGTCACCATTTGAGTGACCCATCACTCCTAACATCTGTTCGTGCATGCAAATGTTTGGTTGGGTTCACCCAAAAACGGATCAGATACAACAGTGTTTCATTTCCCTTCAGGGATTATAGGAATGATCATTTAAAAAAATAAAACTGTGCAAAATGTCAACACTGTCGTCTTGACATTTCTATGAAGGACATTCTCATAACTATCAAATGACATTCCAAAAGTGAAGATTGGTATGATGAGAGTGGGTTCAACACGCATTCTGATGACTTGCTTTGATTGATTATTAACAAAAAGAAAACCTTTTTTATTCTAAATCGGTGGTTCTTAACCTTGTTAGAGGTACCGAACCCAACCAGTTAATATGCACATTCACCGAACCTTTCATGAGTGAAAAATAAATCAATTGGTTTTTTTTTTTAATAAATTCAACATTTAAAAAAAACTTTTATCGGAGTAATTATTTATTAAAAACAGAAAAAAAAGTAAATACAATTTCAAGAGATAAGTATACTTTTTTTTCTTTTTAATTGTAAGACGTACTATTACGACAGTCACGCGTTGACGACTAAGCGAACTAAATTTCCCACAGCACTGATTGGACAAGCCATGTCACGTGATCATCTGCAGCCAGTGATGGCCAAGCGGGTGTGTCATAACTAATTAACATCTTGAATTGTGTGTTTCTTACCCTCCATGGCAGAGGCTGCGTCGAACCCTTGAGACCAATTCACTGAACCCACAGGGTTCGATCGAACCCAGGTTAAGAACCACTGTTCTAAATGCATTGCGTTCATCACATCTTTATTATTGTATCTGCACAGCCTTACATTGTACTTCACAAAAAAAAGTTCAAAACCAAAGAAAAAAGATCAATACGGATGTTAGCTTAGTGCAGTTTATATGTTCAAAGGGAGTACGAGGACGTCGAAACCTATCTAGTCCTACCCCTTGTTCTGTACAAATTATTAGAATGATAAATTTGATTAATCACACACTGATTGTTTAGAAGCTGCTATACACCATATTGGCCCGAATATAAGACGGCCCTGACTATAAGATGACCCCCTCTTTTTCAAGACTCAAATTTGAAAAAAGAACACCAAATTCACTTTTATACAGAAAATAATTACAGTACATCTGAAACAAATGATTATAACAATATATTTGAGAGAAAAAGCATGTTATTTTGCCCCATTCAAATCTAAAGTGCAATCACATTCGTAAATGAATGGCTTCTGGTTTTTGAAATGTAAATTTCATCATAACGTCTCCTCAGCTGCCAGTTAACCTGGCCGATCTTCGACCCACTTTTCTCCAGATTGTCACGACCTTTCTCCATTTTCTGTTATCTCTTCTATTATTTTCTTCTCTTTTCCTTCTTATCGCTATTTTTTATTTGTCTTCTTCGTGCTACCGCTATTTTTATTTTTATTCTTCATGGCAGGGGTTCACTTTGACCTGGAGAGTCAAGTTCAGCATTCGCTTCAATGATATCTGGCGCCATCTAGCGTTCTGAAAGGGTATAATGTCTAGACCTCGAAAATAAGACGACCCCGACTTATTTCAATGCAAAAAACACCGTCTTATATTCAGGCCAATAGAGTAAATAAATATGTATTGTGTTGTACTGAAGAGGTCTTTCCCATTTAAAAAAAAAACTACATCTTTTTACCTTCACATACTAGTTGTGATTGTATTGAGTTTGCAAAACCGTGTGATTAAAACGCAATGATCTATGGTTACAGTCAGATCAATATGATAACATTTGACGAGGTCCTATTCGATTACAACATAAGGACAGCAGAGCAAAGACTGACGGTTCAGCGCTAGGACAGCTGAAGACAACAAAAATCAAGGTTGTACGAAGAAGGAATCAGGCAACAAAGAAAGCCGTTTCTCAGTTGGTAGCGCACATCATGTCAGCTCGGCCAGCCGGGAAAGTAAGCAAGATGGAGCTGAAATCCCCACTTCCTGTTCGCCTCATGCTGGGCTCAGGAAACAAGAGGTTGATTCAGGCTTCCCAGTGAGGGTTAGTCACTCCACTTTATCTCCTGGCTACGAGCCAACAAAGCAATGGGCTCAGGACAACACCGATGAAGACATATATCGAGACGACGGTTGGATATGGAGCCATAAAATGTCAAATCAAGTTTTTAAAAAAAAAATGCAGATTGGAGATACTGTAAAGTAGCCTTGACATTCACAAACAAAACATAAGGCATAAACGTAATGATTATAGGTTTCAAACGTTGCATAAAATAGCTGATGAGAGGCAAGGTAATCAACCCTAACCTGTCAATCAAGACTCGATCAGTCGTCTCTTCAGGCAGCCTTCATAGCAGACAATTATAATGAAAGCGTGTCTGCTACGGTCAAAGACAAATGGAACAGAATCGGACACATTCCTTCTTTCCCGTCAAACAAATTGTTGGCCGGCTAAAACCGGTTCTGATGTCCACACCATTGTCACAGCACAGAATTCTTTGCCATATTTTGCCAATAATATTTTGAGTATCATGATCAGAAAAGAAGGAGCAATGTCTTGCTTTTGGACCCTGAGTGACACATTATGTCTTCGGCTGCATCAATTAAAAAGCTAATCTCGCCGTTTACGATGTCTGTAAAGAACTCATGTAACATTTAATCACCAATGCCTGCCGTGCAATACACTGTAGAATAATCCAAAATATTTCACCACTGAGATTGGGATCACAAAAGCTTGATATTTCAAAAACCGCCTAACGGAGACAAAGAAGTGCATTATGGGTCAAATTTCAGAAGTGGCTTTTGGAGACGAACTGAAAGACAGACGAGCACGGGAGAGGAGTGACAGGGTGCCGGGGCGGTCAGACAAGCTAGCACAGGCCCCCGGCCGCCCTCCTGTAGCCACAAACTAACCCCCACCTCCATAAGCATACCCACTCATGTCTCCCACCCCACCCAGGATGATGCCCATTGTTCCCCCTATCCCCTAAACAAAGCCGACCAAACTCCCACAGCAAAACCCACCCTCCCCTTTGCCACCCCCACCTCCTCCCATTGCCCCCTGCACCCCTCGGATCCCACCCACCCGCTCAACAGTGTAGCTCTTATAAACTGTCTCTGCTGCACCCTAAATTTCATTACATGTCCTGTAAAAAGTACAGTTTTTTTTCTCCACACATTCTGTCTGACGATCAGAGACCAAATTGATGGTACACTATATTTAAGAAGTGGAACCTTCCTGGAAACTAGCATCAAGATCATGTTATTTTGGAGCAAATTGTGTCATTGTGATCCTGGAATTACAGCTGCTTCGGGTTTAGGTCAAGTGTTTTCAAAAATAATTATAAAATGACCAGCAGGGACACATTTTTATCCTGAAACAAGAGTTAGTCCCCACATTTGCTGTGTCACCTGTAGATGAAGGATTATGAATGATTTGCCAGTAAATCAGACTATATCTGAAGTCTTTGGAAAAAAAAAAAAGTCTGGATGCCAGATTTTGTCCTCGTGTCAAGAAATGAGACAACAGATGACACAAAAGGGAGCAGCTTGCAGCAAGCAAGTCCACCATACTGAGACCGCATTGGTTCAGTACATGAACACACACACAAACATGCACAAGTACACAGCAGTTGTGACTAAAGCACACAGAGGCCATATGGTGCGTCCTCATACACCGACGCCTGTTGCTGCTGCAACAATAGACCTGCCTGGCCGGGACAGCAAGGGGCAAACATGTACACGCACACACACACACATGCACACACACACACCAAATGGTCGTTAGTCAGCCGGTCTGCGTTGCTTAGTCCCTGAACAAACGCCTGGATTTGCATTCTGCACCTCCCTTTATCGTCCTCCCCTTCCTCAGACACACACACACACACACACACATGCACACACACAAACGCTTCCACAGTCTACAGGTGCACAGAGCACTCAAAACAGATGTCAACGGAATGAAGAGGCTGGGGGTGGAGGGGGAGGAGGAGAGCAGGAAAATGGGGGAAACGAAGGGAGGCTGTTTGCCCAGGGTGACTGAAAAGCTTTGTACACACTCAAGCCTGGACACAGCAAAGACAATGACCCAACACACACACACAACACACACAACACACACTTGTAGTTACACTTTCACAACAAATTCCTCATTGTAAGGGAATAATCATGGCAAGTTTTGGATAAAAATTCCCAAATAACACAGAGTATATACTGAGACTAAAAATGTGTGCAACAAGTAAAAAAAAAAAAAAAATGCAAGCATCACTTTGTGCTATTTTAATGTACCAACTCCTTTTAGCGTACGGTACAAAAGGAGTATTGTATATACTACAATGCATGGTGGTTAATCATCGTTACAAAAACACACATAAATGACAATAGTTAGGAATTCTGTCTCGTGTGGAAATGATTGTTGTTTGCTCATCTTCAAGCATTACATGCACTATATATATATATATATATATATAGTGCACATGTGTTTTGCTCTAAAAACAAAACAAAACAAAACAAAACAAAACAAAACAAATCACACAATCGGATAGTTGTGCTTTTTAAATCATGCCTTTTTACTTATATATATATATATATATATATATATATATATGTTTTCCCCGGGCCTGTGTGAGTCTTCTCCGGGTACTCCAGTTTCCTCCCTCATTCCAAAAACATGCATGGCAGACTGATTAAACACGGAGGACACCCTGAACTGGTTGCCAGCCAATCGCAGGGCACACAGAGACGAACAACCATCCGCGCTTACACTCACACAGAGGGACAATTTTGAGTGTTTAATATATATATATATATATATATATATGTGTGTGTGTGCAGGGTTCGATTACGGCCTTCCTGTGTGGAGTTTGTGCGGTTTCCCCGTGCCTGTGTGGGTTTCCTACGGGTCCTCCGGTTACCTCCCACATTCCAAAAACATGCATGGCAGGTTAATGGAACGCTCTAAATTGTACCTAGGTTGATTGTGAGCGTGAAGCTTGAGCGTCAATGTGTGCTCTGCGATTGGCTGGCAACCAGTTCAGGGTGTCCCCCGCACACTGCCCGAAGATTGCTGGGATATGTTCCAGCACGCCCGCGACCCTTGTGAGGAAACGCGAATTAGAAAATGGATGGATGGAGATATATGCTTTTTGAAGATCATTATTGTAATGCAAATGTCTGAAAAAAAAAACCAATACATCGTCAAGCAAGAAAATGTTATGAAATGGTCATTATTACCACATCAACATTGTAAAGTCCCGACTAAACATGTCACATTTCACTTATATTGTATATCACATATATGTAATTAATTGTGAAATAGAGAGCTGCTACTAACCTGCAATTTTTTTTCTCAAGATATCTGATTTTCATTTCCACTTGATATTGCTAATATCTTGATCAGCTGTTTTACTACACTAACATAAACTGAGAGTATTTCATAATGCATTTTAATCTTTGTACTGTGGAGATTGTTACTTGTAACCAATACAGGAGCAACTCAAACAAGAGCTCACCAAAGTATGGTAATTTAACGTCACAATTGGATGTACCAGTTCCCGGTGGCAAATCAAATATTGTCCATCCATCTATTTTCTGTACTGCATGCCAGCCTATCCTGGTTGACTTTGGGTGAAAGGTGGGGCACACCCCAGACTGCTTGCAAGTCAATAAAACATGAATTACTCTAATTTTAGTTCTAAAATGTATGCCATTGTGGAGTAAAACATTTTTACTGGCAAATCCATTTGAACGTAGTCGCAAGTACGTTTGAACGTATTTGCGAGCACCTTTGAATGTACTTGAAAATACGCTCAAACCTATTGGTGCCTTTTAAATGCTAAAAATGTAGCATTGTTATCCCATAACGCCATGGGGTGTTGGAATGTGCATTTAAAAAAACTGTTTTTGTTTTTAGCATTGACTTCCTTATAGTTAAGGAATAAACAATGTTGACTTCCTTAGAGTTAAGGAAGTCAACATTGTTTATTCGTAAATTTATGATTTTATCATGATTTCCATTTGTCATTTTTTTCCGACAATGTCATGAGCTATTGACTTGTGCATGCGCATACCCTGCGGCATTATGGTAGAAATACTGAACAAATATCATGCGCTGCAAACATAATAAAAGCATGAAATATATTTAAATTTGTTCGAACATATCTGCCAGTCAAATATTTTTACTCCACACAGGCAGTTTGAGGCTTCCATATTATTTGTATCGAACCTACAGATCATACTAATACTCATACTCGTATTGTGTTTTATTGTTTTTGTTGCTGATTGTAAAGTGTTCTTGGGTGTCTTGAAAGGCGCTTATAAATAAAATGTATTATTATTATTATTATTACACAGAAATCCTGACATCTTGCCATAAGAACTACAAACAGTCACTCCAATAATATACCAATGGAGAAAATACAACAATAATAAATTATGATTTATTATTGTTTATTTATTGGGATAATGTTGAAGGATAATGCCTTGAAGCATCACTGTTCGGGCTACTTTTCAGTTTTTAACCCTTTAAGTGCCAAAGTAGCAACATTGGAAGAAGCAACATTTACAATACAGTGATCCCTCGCTATTTCGCGGTTCGTTTATCGCGGCTTCAGTGCATCGCGGATTTTTTCAAACATATTCATTACAAAAAAATAAAATAAGAAATAAATTGCTTTTTTTCATATACATGTAGTACAGTACTGTATATGTTGCTCTATGTGACTCGCTGTTGTTTTGCTGACTTTCGCAGCTTCTCGCGGACCATTTGCGGACTTAAACATTTTTTTTTTTAATATGTTTACTGTATTTTGTTATTCATAAACTAACCTAACTTATAGATGTTTACATCTATTAGTATACCGCACTAAGTCATGTTAATTACTTCAAAATGTACTTCTACATGCATGTATACCATTAAATTTGGCCTTATAAATATTATGTACAAGTACCTATATGGAGGTGGCGGTGGTTGCTACTTCGCGGATTTTCGTTTATCGCGGGTGGTTTTGGTCCCCATTAACCGCGATAAACGAGGGATTACTGTATACCATTCTCTGGAAGCAATTTCAAACTACATGCTTTTGACAAATCAAACCTGAATATTTTATTGAATGAAAACCTGACGCCTAAAGGGTTAACATTAATTCAACGAGTTCACAACGTGATAACAAAGTGACATTCCTAACGTCATTTCACCTTTTAAGTTGTTGTTGTTGTTGTTTTTTGTAACGTAGTGTAGTACTCTGAGCATGTGTGCGTGAGTGTAGGTGAAGGGAGGCTGTGGCCTGTGTGTGTGCAGTGCCTGGGGCCTGCCCGCCGCTTGCCTGCCTGTCT
This sequence comes from Hippocampus abdominalis, assembly GCA_018466805.1. NCBI lineage: Eukaryota > Metazoa > Chordata > Actinopteri > Syngnathiformes > Syngnathidae > Hippocampus > Hippocampus abdominalis. The sequence continues at coordinate 9,681,719 of CM031697.1, read as the reverse complement.
TCCTACCCGCCTCCCTCCCTCCTCCCCGCCTGCCGAGCAAGAGAAAAGCCGCCGATGCAACAAGTCCTCCATTGACTCTCAGCTTTGTAAACTGCCTGCAATGCCTGCGTGTTTCGATGCCTTCTGCTTTTTTTTTTTTTTTTCCCACGAACCGGCCAGTCACGGTTCGGAAACCCCGCCGATGCTTCCGTTTGGGAAAAGAAAACAACATTTGTATCTTGGGAATCGCAACTAAAAGTGGAAGTAAAGCGACACCGAAGGCTCTGAGGTACACACGATAAACACTTCATACTTTCATATTCTTGGAGATACACTGACATAAATGTGCTTTATGTGAGGGAGTTTATCTTCCTCCCGATGTCGACGAAACTGTTTTTTTTAGCACTTGGAGCTGTTCGTCCGGCGGTTTACAAGCAAAAAGCGGAGGAGGGGACTCCGCCTGGATAACTTACCTCGATTCATTGGCCCTTGTAATCGCTAAATTCCCCCCAGTTTTGCTCACACGGGTGCATCCGCAGCATGTGGAAGGTCCCCCGGCAACTTGGGAGCGTCCACTCGGTTTTGGTTTGACGGAGAATCGGGCGTGCTGAGTGCGTAAAATGCGCCGGGTCCCTCCAAGGATGCGAAATATGCGCGGAATGGGAGCAGGAATGAAATGAACGCGGTGGACTGAGTTGAACGGGGCGGGGTGACTGGCGTCACCCTGGATGGATGAAATGGAGTGTGTGAGAGGGAGAGAGAGAGAGAGAGAGAGAGATGGGAGGATGGGTGGCAAAAAAAAAAAAAGAACGAAAGAGCTGGCTGGGGGGAAGGGACCTGACTGTAGTGGAGGCACACGGCTGTGTTGAACAACAAAAGAGTGCGGCGCCCAAACTCTTTCAATGGACCAAGAGAATAAGAGCAAGCAGCTGACAGCAACTCCAAGCAGCGTCAAACAAAACACTGACAACCATGGCCGGCTGTAACATTTTCAACTCTCCTTGCTACATGAAGACAAGTTGCTCAGCCATTACTGTTACAAACTAAAAGTACTCTTTTGGGAAGAAAAAGGAGCATTTCAACACTTATTTTTCTCGTTTTATTGATATTCTATCAATGTAGAATTAACCATTTTTTTCTCGGTTTTAAGTTGAAAAAAAAAGAATTCGGATATCTGGCAACATGTTAATTATAATGGATAAAACAGACATGCTTAATTTACATCAAGTTGCTGTACTTCGTCACAAGTAGAAAAAAAAAAAAAAAGAGTCTTGCCAGCCACTTGTTGCTAGGCAGATTCCTGACACAACAATCATTTATGCCTGGCTTACACACAGGCCATTGACAAAAATCATAACATGCCAGCCACGCCCGCTCGGCTGCTCCAATGGCAAATTTAAAAGCCAGCAGCAACAGGAAGTTAGGCAAACACACACTCAGGAAACAACGCCAAAAACAACACGACAGGAATCGTGACACACAAATATTCAAATGAATTAATTTCAGAATTGAATCACTGCAACGGCAGACGAGCTGTACACCTCTCTTGATTTCAAGCTATTTCCAAATGTATTCGGGGAGGGGGAAAGAAGGCCACATTTCTTGAAAGGCCCTTTGAAATAACAGAGTTGGTAAATTGGCGGTTGAAGTGCAGCCTTTGAAGGACCTGGCCACGGCTCGGGAGACAGCTTGTATTTGAGATGGAGAGGATGCAAACAGACCGCCAGGGTTTGGGTCAATCATTTACTAGCTGTGCTGCGAAGCCGCTGTGCCTTCTTAAAGCAACATCGATTGAATAGTTTGCATCCAATCAAATGACATTTTAAAGAGGAATCGGACTAACTGACTGATGCAAATAATAATGGGTTAGTCCAGAAGTGGAGGGCATTTTCTGGCAATCCTTAAAGTCGCAAATAACACTGGTCAACATTTTTTTACCATTTAAAAAAAATCTAACAATATTCAGCTTTTTTAGATTTCATTAAAAAAATTTTTTTTTGCCTTGATTCGGAATCTACCCTATTTTTTTCTGCAGCAAATCACATTTCTGTAGTAATCATAACAATAATAATAATAATATGTAACATAGTAGGTTCAGCAACAGGTGGATTTTTTTTTCTGAAACATCATAGCTCTAAATTACTATGCATTGTAAAATCAGTGCGTTGTAAGCTTTTTCGTATCAATCTTAAAAGTAAAAATAAAAAATATCTCAAATACCTGATGTGCTTAAAAACAAAAAGGAAAGATGAGTTTCAAATCAGCCTCCAAAACACATTTAGGAATACATAAAACCATCTCTGATTCAAATTTGTTTTGAAGTTTTGAGTAAGGACAACTATTGAGATATTTGAGTCTTTCTGCGTGATATTCGTGTGTACTTTGTGGAAATATGACTACAGTCAAACCTTGGTTTTCGAACGTCTCGGTTCTCGTCCAATTCGGTTTTGGACCAAAAATTTTGAGTTTTTTATGCCTCGGATGACGAACAAATTTCGGTTCTCGAACAAACTGAGTGCACTTGAATGCACCATTTGACTCCTCTCGCATTCCTTACACGAGGAACTGACGCTTCCTCGTGTTGCTTTCCATTGTGAGCAGATGTGTTCAGTAAACAGTTTTATTTTAAAAAGAGCGTGGTTTCGGTTTTCAAACAATTTCGGTTTTCGAACAGCCTTCTGGAACGGATTATGGATGAAAACCGAGGTTTGACTGTATTGCGGTGTGTGTGTGTGTGTGTGTGGGGGGGGGGGTAAGGAAACGCTGTAATGTAATTTATTTGTGGTTTACATGCTTTCTGCAAGATGGTCTCATGTTAGTGATACATAATTGTGGCTTTTATTTAGAATGGTGTTTATTTGGTGTGATTCCTAAACCTTTACAATGTCATTGTACTGTTTTATTATTGTGTGGAAATTGAAAATCTTGAAAATAAATTCCATACTCAAAAAGGGAGATTGCCATCTAAACAATACACATTTTTCAAATTCTTGAAGTATGCTACACCCATGAACTGATCCACAGGCTACCAGTTATCCAATGATTTTTTTGTGGTGGACATTTTGAAGTTCTCCTCACTGTAATTTCGAAATTAAAACGTAAACTTATTTTGTTGTGGCTTACCCATATGTAACCCCCGTTAAAAGCGCTGCACAGCAGGGATCCCACTTTTCGGGAGCCACTGCCCTAACCAGAAAATCTTTTGTCTCTCTCGCTCTGTCAGATGTGTGAATGCATCAAGCGGCCCGCCTCATAAAGGAGTTGTTGTTTATTCCTAGGCTCTCCCTATCTCAGGTTTCATCCCCTCAGGCGAAGCAGGACTGTCATCTCCCCAAAGGGAGGGGCTGTGACATAAAACAAACGCAGATATGCCAGGGTCACAGCCCGGAACACCTACTGAAACCCAACACCACAAGCACCTAGCAAAGCGTCAGCAGCCACACGACAACATTCCACCCAGCAGCGTGTTTGGAGGAAATATTCACGCGTACCCGTACACAGCTGAGGCAGACGTGCGTCGTGCGCACACTGGCTGTGTATGACGTACATGCAGAATGTGTCGCGACTCCTTTCCCTTGCTCACAGCCACATAAAGCAATACGCTCAAATATTCAACACAGTATCAGTCTGACCTCAAATATGACCTCACCTGGTTTCCTGATGTTTTATTAACACGCCCGGCCGATGCCTGGAGGCCTAAATGCTTGATTCTAACGGTAAAATGGAACTATGCTTTGAAGCAACTGGATAGGAAGGACTTCATGTGTCTGTAAACCCCTGCTAAATATGTCACAACGCTGTTTGACTTGGTTGAATTAAACTATAATCTTACCCGGACTCCCTTCGTAAGGTGTAAGCCGGGGGGCGGCAACACGCGGCTCCAGAGCCGCATGCGGCTCTTTAGCAACATCTAGTGGCTCCCTGGAGCTTTATAAAAAATGTTTGAAAATGGAAAACGATTTTGATAGTAGGCTAATATAACTCAAATAGATATAGATACAGTCAAACCTCGGTGTTCGTCCATAATCCGTTCCAGAAGGCTGTTCGAAAACCGAAATTGTTCGAAAACCGAAACCACGCTCTTTTTAAAATAAAATGTTTACTAAACACGGCTGCTCACAATGGAAAGCAACACGAGGAAGCATCACTTCCTCGTCTACCCGAGGAAGCATCACTTCCTCGTGTAAGGAAGGCGAGAGGAGTCAAATGGTGCCTTCAAGTGCGCTCAGTTTGTTCGAGAACCGAAATTTGTTGGTCATCCGAGGCATAAAAAAATCGACATTTTTGGTCGAAAACCGAATTGGACGAGAACAGAGACGTTCGAAAACTGAGGTTTGACAGTACATGTTGCAGCTCCGAAAAAGGAGAGCTGCGGTGTTGTTGTTGTTTTTTTTTAAACGAACACTTTATTTATGCTTTTAACAGTCTCGACAAACACAGACACATCCGGGTCCGATTCCGTGCCTTCTCTCTTCTCGTTCGACTCGAGAGGCGTTCAAAGACAGCCTCCGAAAAACGGAAATTCATGATCACTGACACTAAGAAAAGCCAAAATAATGCACCAAAACCAAAAAATCAAACGAGGAAATCACAAATTAAATTCTATGGGGGTGTTTGTGAACACACAACAAAAGAATGAATAACAAACAATTCTGAGACAGTCCAGTCTCCTCCATACATACAGCATGTATTTCCTTCATTGTACGTTTTATAGAAGACCACAAGGTCTTTGAGGTGCAATGGGAATCATACAACCTGCAGGCTTTTTTTGACTTGGCTGAGTGAACTGGCAGACAGAGCATGAAGTTATGTAGCGTTTTACAGCAGCACTCATCTTGGGCCAGAAAAACCTGAAAAGCAGTCTAGCCAAAGTCTTAGAAAGACAACTGCAGTTGGGACGGTCATGGTAATAGTCCAGCAAGGCACCTCTCACAGCAGTCGTTGGGACAAACAGTTTTAACTCATTCAAAGTGTGTAAGGCACATTTGGATTTAGTCTTTATACCAGATGATGGCCAGAAGCTTGGAGTCTGTCCGGCACTTCCTCCAGATTGGGTCAGTGCTGTTCAAAGGTAGGTGAAGCGATAACAATGTCTTCACACGTTTTGTCAATGAGACCAGCAAGCACAGAGTTCATGAGTCTTTGAAAAGTCAAAAGTTGAGACAAATTTATCTCTTGCCAAAAAGTCTCAAGACTCATCGACTCAAGGTAAAAGATAAGAGTCTTTTTGGGTCACTTGATTCAGACCGTGAAAGTCCACACAGAACCTCTGGTCAGTGGCGGTCTTGTTGACAATGACCTTTGGATCAGCCCAAGGGCTTGTAGAAGGTTCAATACAGTGAAACTCCTCTACAACGAAATCATGTTTGCAGCAAGACATTTTTCACAACAGGGGTTTTTTCACTATAGCAAATTTGAAACAGGGAAGTGGGAATGGTGTTAATGCCTGAAGATTTTTTTCACACCAGGGGGTATTTTCACCCATGTAGATTTCGTTGTAGAGGAGTTTCACTGTAAGATTGTTCTTTGTCATTTGCTGCACTTGCCATGCATACCCAATCATAAATATCGTGCAACATGCTCAAAATTCTTTCACATACAAACAAGGGAACTTCAGATTTCATCAAGGCTTACATCTTCAACATCAAAAGTACATCTAGATGTGCAGCCAGATCAAAAATATGGACGCATTGTTGTGCCAAATGGAAGTTGTGATCACAACACAGTCTAATGAAAGGAGTGCATAAAATGAAGCTTGTTAAAAGGTCACCAATACAAGGATGTCTGGTTTTTTTTGGGGGGGGGGGCTGTGACAATTTGGTGAAGCTGGTAAATTATGTCTTCAATACAAGTAAACAAACGGATAGTGAATGAAAGCTGAGCTATGACTAATGCTTTGCTGATACTCTGAATGAAAGCTGAGCTATGACTAATGCTTTGCTGATACTTCAAAATGAGTAAATCTGTAAATGAAGTAATTAAAAGAACACTTGTGAACAAAAATTAATCAAACCTTCATATGTGCTGTGTTGCAAATTCAGGAAAAAAGTCTGGCATTCATAAATGCCATCGCATTCACCAAAACCTTGAGCTGTACTGCCGTTTTCATCCCACTGCCAGGAGAGGAGAGGTTTTTGTGCACACTGCATTTTTCACATTCACTGAAGCAACTTTACATATAATTGGAGATCTTTTTATTTGTATTTAGTTCCTGCTGTTTTGATCCCATGGTTAATGAAATGGGGTTTTTTTTGGCTCAGGTATTTATCTTCCGCACTAGTTTTCATCAGTTGCATTTGAGTACGCTACAAATCTTGGATGGAATTATAACCAATGACTCCAGACACAATAGCACAAGAGCAACTTCAGCCGCCCGGGTGCGGATGTTTTTTTTTGGAAACACTTGATCCCCTGCTAAATGTTTCTGCCCCCCTAAAATACTGTGAATTTTATTGCTTCAAGGACACAGAGTATCGCTGCGAGCATGTTAAAATTAGACATCATGACTAAATATGAGCACAATATACACTTCAATATACAGTATATGCGAAATAGATGGATACTACGTGTCTGTTTTGGGCTGGTTTGTTGGATTTTTAGTGAACCTTTTCCTGCTTGTCATCTCTTACCTGCCGCACCTGCTCCAGTGCATTTTGGGGTAGCTGCAGGGTCATCACCTAAATGCCACCTTTACAGATTTTTCCTCTAGTCTAGACATCCCGGCCTAGCTTGTTTTCTATTCAATTCGCCATGGTCGCATTGATTAGCTTATTTATCATCGTTTTGGTCTCTTTTCTGCTGGCCTAGCAAAGCTAGTCAGAGGGAACACGAGAGGAAAAATTGTGCACTCTGCTGGCAGACAGAGTACTTGCATTTAACTTCGAGCTACAGTCAAACCTCGGTTTTCGTACTTAATCCGTTCCAGAAGACTGTTCGGAAATCGAATTGTTCGGAAACCAAAACCATTTTTCCCATTTAAATCAAAGTAAAATGTTTTAATCCGTTCCAAGTCAAGAAAACAACTTTTTTTAAACCACTTATTTTTACAATTTCACACCATAAACTGTACAAATGTAATGGGAGATTACCAATTTTAACATTAACATAGTAACATAGAAATTGAACTCTCTATCTAGCTGTCGTGGGGCGTGCGCCTCTCCCAGCTGTCAGCAGGCAGTAGGCGGGGCATTTCGGCATCCCGAACTCCTTTGCCAACACAGACACACGCACACCTGACTCATATTTTGCGATTAAATCTTTCTTAAATTCTATAGTTTTGCGCCCTATTTTCCTCTTTTCTTCACCAGGTTCACCACTTCCACTTGCTTTCTTTGGTGCCATGATTAGGGGCTGATACACGATGCAAAAATAACAGTCCAATATTACGTAGTTCTCACCAAACACGTCTGCTTTTAAAAAAAAAAATTCTTAATCGAACAATACAAACTCGTCTGCTCACAAGCTGTTTCTGTACGATTATTGCATAATAATGAGACACCGGACACCAGAGTGTTCATTATGTGCCGCTGCATTGAAAAATGCCGGTCGTTTAACAAACGCACGTGTTTTTTGTAATGATGTGCAAAGAAGCGTTGACACCTGGACTGACTGCGGGGTACATACCTCGGGGCCGGAGTTTTGGGGGTTCGATTACTCAATGGAAAAATCATTTGGAGAATCGGTTCAATAGTGATAGCCCTCGTCTATTCAATCACTGCTGTCATTTTTGTTGAACCTTCAGCATTACTTAGTCAATATGTGTATGGTAGAGTACAAATTCCAGACTGTATGTATACTGTAGTTTTGGCCCTTTGTGGATGGGAGAATATCATAAATAAATTCAACCATGTGAACTCAATTCTGGCTTGTAACACTCAGGTGTATGTTATCTAATCAATACATGCTGTAAAATCAGTGTTTCCAATAAAATAGGACTGCTTGTAATGAGTGCATGTTTTTAAAGTAATTAAAAATACTGAAAAATATAATTAACTTTAGGTGCATAATATACTGTATGTCAAATGTAATTGCTCTAGCTATAATTATGTTTCCTGATATCCATTAATTCTCAAGTAATAATTGTGCCTTGGCTAAAGTGTTTCTGACTTTGATCATTGAGGGGAAAACACACTCATATAATCAAACTTGTATTTGCAAACCAGCAGGGTCATAACCTGAGCCCAGTGGACATAGACAACAATCTATCAAACCCCTCAACATTGTTACAGAATGGTGCGTCTAATGTGGGAGAAATTTTGCACTGTGCACAAAAATGTGTGTTTGTGTGTGTATATATATATATATATATATATATATATATATATATATGCGCACCTGCAATGGGAGCGTATGTTAACTGTCCTGTAAAGTGCTTTGTTACAGCGGGAGCTGTTGTGAAAGCACCAAATAAAGATGTATTCCATTGTATCTATACACATATTGCTTTCACAACAGCTGCCGCTTTAACAAAGAACATACCAAACATTGTGATATTCCAAGTATTTTTGTCCTCTTATTTTAATTCAAGGTGCTTTCTTAGCATTGTGGTGCATGTTGTCACAACCTTGACAAGTTCCATCTCAGTGAGATCACAAAGTTGGCCAGAAGGTACAGCAAGCTTCCTCTTGCTTTTGTGCTCACAAATGCTGCCTTAGAGCCAGTTGGGAGCAGCCTCGGCTCCCTCAGATTCCTGACATTTATTGGACGACAGAGTCCCATGCAGATGTGAAAGATAGCATTTACAGGATTGGCCTTAAGGCTCCATTTTCATGATGGGTATTGATCAAACTGCTCAGAGGAGATGGAATGAATGAACTTGTCAAAAGGAGTCAGAACCTCCCTCACTCTTCTGCTGCATCTCAGAGTGGAGCCTGCTGATCTAATCAGTGTTACCTTTCATGTCTTTCTGTTCATGACAGGTGATCAGGGGACACATTTGAATTAGGGATCACACTGCACAGGGTTTTTTTTTTTTTAACCCCAGAGCTCCAGGCAAGATGGACCATGGAACCCATTGAAGAAAAAAAAAAAAAGTGTGATCGTGCCATCATTGTCACATTGCGAGGTGGTGGTGGACCCCAAAAAGCAGGCAGGAGGGAGGAGCAGGGTGAACTTGACGAATTGTATTTAATAAAACACAGAGAAAACTGAATCCAAAACAAACAAAGTGCTAACAACCAAAACAAGGCCAAAGTGTCAAACAAAACCATGACTGGAGCAAAAACTATCACTAAACGAAACATGACCGGAACAAACATGACAAAAAAACCTGACAGCTCCTAACAAGCAAACAATGACCCGACGATGAGTGGTCGGGAGGGAGTCCTTTTAAATGGCTAACGACCAACAGGTGTGCAGCTGCATGGGGAGCCCTACAGTGCCACCTGTTGGTCACAAACCGAAACATGACAATCATGTCTTGTTTATATTTTACACTACGGGGCCTCAGTGAGAACACACTTGGCAAGCCTACCATCACTTTCCTCAGTTGAGGTTCAAGAATAAAGTCATCCCAAACCACGACGATTGTTCCCTCAAGTGACGGAGTAAGTGAATGGCTGTTGTCACGCATGTTGTAATCAATCATGTTGAGGGACTTCATCCGCTAAGTTTGTCTCCTTCAGCTATCTGTAGCAGATTGTGGTAAGACTTGGCACTCTCCTGTAGGGGACGCGCGCCTTTATTCACTCTAATTAGCGATCGCATAAAAATTAAAGTTGAGGTGAAAGAACACATTTTTGGGACCTTATTAAAAGTGTTGAATGAAATAACGAACATTGAAAAAGTCCCAAAATCCCAAGTTATTATTCTGTTTTGACTCGTGTTAAATGCGCAAGCGAAATTTAGGAAATTTGACGGCAGTGAAGCTGTGAAATATTGAGGCCATTGTTAGTTTTTACTTAATGAAAAACAATGATGGTGGCACCGATCACTGAGCTCCAGTTCTTTCATTCAGCTGGTTTTCTTTCAATAGACAATTGATTCCGTTATACAGTACATCATTGTAGAAATAAACTTCCCAAACCCCTCACAGTGTGATGAATATGGATACTGTCTGTCAAGTTTTACTTTGTACATCAAATCGCATGGTTACTGTGGCATGACTACAGGAGACTGCAATTAAAAGAGAAATTATGGATTCAGCGTAGGCCAGAGTCTGGCCGACAAGGAAGGCGACGTTTTCCCAAGTGGGCTGCAGGCAGTCTGCTAGTCTGATTTTATTGTTTGTTTACACTTGGTTATTGGCATTTCACACATATAACATTTAGGAGTTATGTTGATCAGGTAGGCATGATTTTAAACCACAATTCTTGTTATCATCTGTCTTTAATATTTGTCAACTGCATGGCCATGTGAAGCCCTTTGAAACTTTTCAGTGATAAAGAACAATATAAATCAATTTGACTTGAGTTGTTTTGCGATCATTTCAAGTAAGATTTCTCGAGTGGCTTTATCTTGTTTTTATATATATGTAGCCGGCATCGGACAGAATCCGCACACCTCCAAAATTAGCACTTTTCAGGCGACCTATTAACATTATATCATCAAAGACAGAGCCATTTTTAACACTTTTGAATGGTCAATAGCTTGTATAAATAACACCCACATGTCTGGACTCACCAATGGTATGAATTTGTGAAAAAAAATATTGCATTTCCCAAACTGTTTATGTCATGAGCCGCTCTGTTGATAAGCTCCTGGTCACTTTTTATCCCCAGTCCGACCCAGGTCGGATTAAACATTTCTGTTGGATGAAAAACGACAATGAAATCACCAATTATGCTTAACTATTATCAGGATAAAGCTAAAACTCCAAGAGCGCTACACCTCCGGTGAGTAGCTGAGCCAGGTGAAAGTGACACGAAAGCAAATCAATGTGTCTCTATTTTAAAATGACACAGAAGTAAATTTAGTGTTACTCTGGGTCTGACAACAGATAGAGGAAGCAATTTCCTGTTATTGAAGAGCAAGACAATCATCCATTGCGGCATAACTGTGCCCTCTCAGTCAGAGATATGCAGTTCAGAGTCCCCACGTGACTCCCACAAAGAGCACCGATGTTACAATCATGTAATCGTATTAATATAACAAGGTCCTAACTAGCACTGTGGAATTGTTCCCCGGGCGAAGGAGCGCAGAGGAAATGATGGTAACATGGTTTTCGGATCCCTCAGGATCGGTTGCATCTGAGAAGACATTAAGCTCCAGATACGATTACTCGAGCAAAATGCTTCTCTGCTGCAGGCACATAAATACAACTTGCACACTGTCCACATGCCATCCCACCATTTTCTACGCCGCTGGTTCGAATTAGTGTCAAAGATGAGTTAGAGCCAAGACCAGATGACTTTTGGGTGAGAGGCTGGGTACACATTGGACTGGTCGCCAAGCAATCTCAGAGCACATACAGTATGGACAAAAACGAGCATTCACGCCTGGGGGCAATTTAGAGTCTCCAATGAAACTAACATACTTGTTTTGGGAATGTCGGAGGAAGCCGGCGAGTCGATCCCAAAACCTCAGAAATGTGTGGCAGGCATCGTATAATTTTGGGATACAGTACTTTTTATCATTGAACGGTTTGATTGGTCACCCTTGAGCTTTGCTTATTATCTTTATCGGCAAAAATAACCATTCTATCCTGATTTTTATTTTTTTTTGCTGCTGAGACAATCGTTCGCTTCCTTTTTAGGAAAAAACTAATACAGCTTGATTGAGATATTGGGCTATTTATTAAAATGACAGATTAAAACAGATACACCAGCCTATCCCAGTTGACTTTGGGCGGAAGGCGGACTACATCGTGGGAACAGCCATAATCCATTCTCAGTGTGACGAGCAATTTTGCATGGTGGAGCTTAACAGCTCCTAAGCCACTTTTTCCACAAAGATTCAATGGAATTTGCAACCTTTGTTGGGTTGCACAGGTGAAGAACAATACCCACCATTTTGTTTCAATTAAGGACTGCATAAGCAGGAGGATATCGTGACACACGTGAAAGCCGATCCACAAACCCCGGTGCAACCAGGATCCAGTGTTGGTGGATCAGAGCGCAGGACAATGCATAAAATAAACTGGGCTGCGATTTAACACATTTGACTGACGGAGTCCTGGTTGCGCCTTGTTTGCAGATCAGTTTCCACATCTGTGTGGAAAGACCAGTTTTGCATTGGTAAACCTTTAGTAAACCAGGTCCTAAGTCTACGACAATATCGCTTTTGTCATATACAGTCAAACTTCGGTTTTTGTCCATAATCCGTTCCAGAAGGCTGTTCGAAAACCGAAACCACGCTCTTTTTAAAAAAAAAATGTTTACTGAACACGTCTGCTCACAATGGAAAGCAACACGAGGAAGCGTCACTTCCTCGTGTAAGGAAGGCGAGAGGAGTCAAATGGTGCATTCAGGTGCGCTCAGTTTGTCCGAGAACCGAAATTTGTTCATCACCCGTGGTATAAAAAACTTGAAATTTTTGGGGCAAAAACCGAATTGGACAAGAACCGAGACGTTCGAAAACCGAGGTTTGACTGTAATTGCAAACTAACATTGGCTGCAAAAGCACCATTTTAATTTATTTTCTTAAGACGTCCCGGACATTAAGTAGTCAGCCAGTTATCAAGTAATGAAAGTTTAATCAAAGGCATATCAAGAGGAGCAGAAAAAGCGGGAAAAATATAACAGGAGAAGTGTATTACATTTACAATAAATACAATGATGATGATTCAATAAAAATGTGAAATGTGTTTTTTCTCCAAATGTGTCAAAAGGTGTCCCTTCAAAGTGATGCTGCATGGATTAACAAGTGTGGTCATTTGTTAAATGGTACGTATGAATTCATATAAAAAGCACATTTCATCAAGAAATTGATGGATTCATAAGATAATAGCATGAGGTCCATTGACATAGAAAGTCTCACTTTTGTTGCTTGGGTCCTCAGTCAACACTCCTGTACCTTGTGAAGAGGTTGTAGAGGACCCGTAGGGTTGACTTAAGGTCACAGTTCACGATGTCTGAAAAGGGAAAATGAAAAGCAGTGATGCAGCCATTGTGACAGAGCAATATTCCAAATAAAACATTATGTTATTGTGGGGGGGGGGGGGTTTGTTTTGTTTTTTTGCTGAGGTCATGAGTGCCACAAAAATGTCCAATAATGTCTTGGTTCATCTACCACTTGAATAGCAATCAATACTAGCCAGCCGGTAACCAGGTAACACTGAGTTGTTGTAAGATGGATGTTCACGTACCAAAACAAAATGATAATTTTTTTAGAAACCTTATTCTTATATTATTTAACAGACAAAAGTGGAGTTTTACATTTTTCGTGGAAAATGTCCCTGCATTTGTCACTAAGATGATTGCGTAACAGTTTCGTACCCTCTGGCCTTGGCTTTGGTCGCTCAAGTCCTCCGTCCTGCATCAGCTCGAAGGAGAAGGACACATTATGCACCTATGGCGAGAGTGAGAAAATATTACACATTATACATTACACTGCTCATCATTTTGCGCTCCATGCACCTAAATGACAGCCGAACACTGCTCTGTGGCAAGCAGAAACCTTGAGGCTAAATGCCACCATACACGATGTGCTGCAGAAACAATATACTGTACTTCATTAGTTATCCATAAGCACGTCGGCTTCACAGTGCTGAGGTACCGGGTTCAAATCCAGCTCCGGCCTCCCTGTGTGGAGTTTGCATGTTCTCCCCGGGCCTGCGTGGGTTTTCTCCGGGTGCTCCAGTTTCCTCCCACGTTCCAAAAACATGCATGGCAGGCTGATTGTGCACTCCAAATTGTCCCTGGGTATGAGTGTGAGCGTGGATGGTTGTTCGTCTCTGTGTGCCCTGCGATTGGCTGGCAACCAATTCAGGGTGTCCCCCGCCTACTGCCCGAAGACAGCTGGGATAGGCTCCGGCACCCCCCGCGACCCTAGTGAGGATCAAGCGGTTCGGAAAATGGATGGATGGATGGATGGATAGTTATCCATATCATACATTTGTATTCAACATCTAGTTTTAGACTTTAAATAGAAATCATTATAAAAGTGAAAAGTTCCTAAATGTAAGATAGTAGTATATCCATCCATCCATCCATTTTCTGATGCGCTTATCCTCACAAGGGCCGCAGGGGGTGCCGGAGCCTATCCTAGCTGTCTTCGCGCAGTAGATGGGGTACACCCTATACTGGTTGCCAGCCAATCGCAGGGCACACGCAGACGAACAACCATCCATGCTCGCAATCACACCTCTGGATAATTTCGAGTGTTCAATCAGCCTGCCATGCATGCTTTTGGAATGTGGGCGGAAATCGGAGTACAGTGATCCCTCACTATTTTGCGTTTCGTTTATCGCTGATTTTTTCAAACGTTCATAAAAAAATTACAAAAATTAATTTTAAAACGTTTTTTTTTAAAGTCCGCATACGGTCCGCGAGAAGCAGCGAAAGTCAGCAAAACAACAGTGAGTCACATAGAGCAACATATACAGTACATGTGGGGTGAGGGGGGCTGAGAAGATGCAAAGCCATGCAAGAGAGAGAGAGAGAGAGAGAGAGAGAGAGAGAGAGAGGGAGAGAGGAGGCTTCTAAGTACAAGAGCAGGCCCCTTCCATCCTTAATTGACTAATCACAAACACGTCTGCTGCACACTGTGGGATCGCTGGCCAGTGTGTGTGTGTGTGTGCGCGGGCATGCTAGTTAGTGGCTCTGCTCAAGCACAAAGGCCCACGTGGGGCAATTATTTTTTTTTAAAAATATGTTAATTGGTCGCTACTTTGCGGATTTTCATTTACTGCGGGTGCTTTTGGTCCTCATTAAAAGCGATAAATGAGGGATTACTGTACCTGGAGAAAACCCACGCAGGCACAGGGAGTACATGCAAATTAGCAGTACGTATATCATGAAATGTAAAACTAGTAATAAACCAATCTAACTAAACCATCTGTACAAGAAAATCATGATCCAGGTTAATTTGCATCATCATCGTGTGTGGCAGCATCATGCAGTAAAACAAGATGAGCTAAGTAAAAAATGGTGCGCACGCACACGCGCGCACGCGCACACACACACACAAAACTGAGCCCCAAAGCCCTCACTCCAGTCTTTCCCTGCGTAGAAGAGATTACAGATGCTATGGGCTCCTGCCTGTTCTTCCAGGCCAGAAGAGTGTGTGTGTGTGTGTGTGTGTGTATGTGTGTTTGGAGTTGTGCACATTGTATCAGGGATTGCCATTCTGCTTCACAGCTTGGCAGGGGTGGCTGGCCAAGACCGTTACAAAAGGCTACTGTGGCGTCTCCGTAGATTGCCTGTTTAGAATACCGCGGTACTAGAGAGGCCAACAGAGAGGAGAGATGGCTGCGCATTGAATGGGCTCTGAGGGAAACAGATGGGATGAAACCAAGCCTGTGAGGGCAGACCTAGGCTATGCGTGCCTGATGCTCCTCAGAAAAATGGAGGATCAACTTAAAAGTGTTTCTTCAACCATGCCGCAGAGTCAGAGGCGATTTAAAAATGGGAGAGAAAATTTGCACGCTCAACCTTCTGGTCAAAATTTTCTGGCGTGAGGAAGAAGTTGTAGAGTGGCACAAAGTATCCCTCCAGCAGACCCATCAGCAACACCAGATAAACACCATCTGCAAACTGACACACAGCACAGGCAGGTTAACAGAGCAGAAGAATAAATGACACCAAAAACAACCCCACCCGCCCCCCAAAAAAAGTCACTTCACAGTCCTGTCCCATTCCCATTGAAGTGGTGCAGAAATGTTTTACCTCTATACCCTCTCAGGCAGACACTTACATTGTATTTGTGTGTGTGTACGAGTGTCATACCTGCGTTTCCAATTCAGAAACTTCCAAGTTGAGCTTGTTCAGATGTTTATTCACAAATGTGATCAGTGTCTAAGAAAACACAAAGTCACTCATTGATCAAACACCGAAAAAAACAAAAACAAAAAAACACTACGTAGACGAATGAAAAATAAGATCTATTAAAAGGAATAATGCTTGGACAACGGTGGGCTGCACTGCTGTGTATCCCCCTAGTTGTGACTCTCCCCTTTTACAGACCCAGCCAATGTTAGCTTCATTTGGAAGCAGCCTCAAGAAAGTCCATTTGGGACTGTCTCTCAGAGTCCAAGATGATTTGCTTTGAAGAGCTTAGCTGATGATGCTCTAGGTGTATTTGCTCCAAAGTGCAGAATGTGGGTACTAAATATTGTGTTGACATATTTACTTGTGGTTAAATGTTTGCTTCAAGACATTTCATAATATAAACATGTGGTTCATGAATCAGCAGTGCCTGTGCAAAGCATCAGTACCTTTTTGACAACATTCAGTTTATCCGGCGCATGGTCAAACAGGGTGTCAAAAGCATCACGCTCTGTGGGGAAAAAACGTAGAATAAATCATTAAAACCCAACAAGTAAAACAATATGTGAACATAATGAGAAAAAGATGATTGGGTAATCTGTATTTGCTAACAACCTACCATGTCTTCCAGAGAAAGCCCTGGCAAAATTAGAACAAGAGAAGACAACAACAACAAAAAAGTGTGTCAAAATAAAAATGACAGGTCATTTCATGTTATTCACAATTTCACACTCGAATCTCTATAGAACAGGAGAGAATGAAAGACAACTGCTTCCAATTCAACCACAGAGGAATGTGGAGAATGGGAGGGATTAGAAATGACTGAACAATAGACGTAGCTATGGCATCATAATTACATTGTGGAGAAGCACAGGTACATCTCGGCTATTGGAAAGAACCCCCGGGCATCATCTGTGAAGAGGTCCACGGTGACTCCATACTGTCACATGATCTTGACAGCAAAACAACACTGCTGGCTACTGATACAATGAACGAAGAGCTGCAGCTTCACCATGTAAACAGGAGACCTATCATCTCTAATGTTTGGAGAGAACGTCACGTGTGTCATGATCCTGTTCTTGTGTGTCTTCAGCAGGTGGCAGCGGAAGACTCCTCTTCCAGCATGCACACCTGCTGCCAATTTGATCATCATGTTTAAGCCATGTAATTATGGACTGCCAAGATCCCACGTCGCTTGTCGGATTATTGACCTTGTTGCTGCTCTTGCTCAAGTGTTGTTTGTCTAGACCTCTCGATCTCGTCAAAGTTGTTCTTGATCCCTTAGTTCCACGCTTTGTAAGTATCATCATTGTTTAGTCATTTGAACTTGCTTTTGTTTGCCGTGTCAATTGGACTCTTGTCATTTTGTTTGTATTCTCGGTATTCCATCACCTTGCCTTTAGCAAGCGCCTTTTGTTGATTCCACGTTTTTCCCTCGGTCCTTGTGACCAGCATTTTCTGTTTTGGACTTTGTCGGTTTTGAGTTTTAGACAATAAACATTTTTGTTATCGTACAGTGAAACTCCTCTACAACGAAATCTTGTTTGCAGCAAGAAATTTTTCACAACAGGGGGTTTTTCACTGTAGCAAATTTGAAACAGGAAAGTGGGAATGGTGTTAATGCATGAATATTTTTTCACACGAAGGGGTATTTTCACCCATGTAGATTTCGTTGTAGAGGAGTTTCACTGTATTTTGTCTGTGTCTGCATTTCTGGGATCCTACACATTATTTGGTTAGTTTCGCACCTAACCACATCGTGATTTGGAGAAGAACTACGGCTGAAGTTCAAATGTCACTGAGGGGGAGAGGTCTGACGGAAATCACACATTTCACTACAATTACATTTAGTGTGTAAGCAAGGGAAGGCATGTCTGGGCAACACTCCAGCTACTGTGCTAAGAACCCTATTTTTACTCTGACCACGGTACTGCTTGTGATCCTGTGTGTTTGTTGTCCTGCTGTTATCTCTCTTGTTGCAATTTCTTGCTTCACAGCATCATAGATGTGTGAGCATGTGAGAGACAGAGATGCTCTTGTTCAACTACAGGTACCAGTACAGTACATCGCTTGATCTGCTTCAATACTTGACTACGTCACACAGTACAGTATTTCTGTCGATTGATGACTGAATTAAATGTACAGCGAGTAAAAGGTTGGCAGAAAGCACTCTGAACCTCCGCACTGTTAGGTCGAGGCGATAACCACTGGACCACCAGGCTGCCCTAGGGCGGTATCACTTGTACGTATTTGGATGAACATCAAAAGTCTATTAGTTGTTCAGTTCTATGACTTACTCTGTGTTCCCAGTGATTTCTTCCTGAATTTGCCTGGATTGCAGGATGCCCTCTCTTTTCTGAAAGCCAGAGAAGGGCTATGTTATTCTGACAGGAAAATGTCGCCAAACATATCTGTAAACACTTGGCATGAGTTCGGAAAAAAATGAACAAAGACAAAATAGCACAAAAATGCAAACACTACCAAAGTGTTAACGCTCACCTGGACCACGACGACTTGAATAGAAACATGGTCCGGCAATCTGATTGGTGCTCTGAAGTGTTGCGACAGTGCTACCAGCAGATGGAGGATGGCGACGATGCTCTTCGCATGAACCGCTTCATGTTGCGAAAAAGAGAAGTTGTTAATCACTGAGTCATCAAATGAATATTTGCCTGGCAAAATCTGAATGAGTTCTACATGCAGTTCCTAATCCGAGTCTTTGTTATTCTTCTTCTTAAAACAAATTAAATCTCACATTTACGAATGTGTTTACTGTTCATTCCCTTTTGGAATTTTCAAATTGTGTGCTACATTTTTAAAAAATTCATTTACTGGAGATATGGAGAAAATAAATGGATTTGTAAACTGTTGGACAAATATAGAATCATTCCTTTACTCCCTGTCCTGTGTTTACCAAATAAAGCTGACAGGTTTACATGTTGACGAAAAAAGTGGATGAATTTATGACGGTAATGGAATGACCATCACGGTGTCACTTACAGTCAACGTTCCAGCGAATATTCCTGGTGGAGAGTTTGAGTGAGTCGTTGATCCGTTCCAAAACAGTCTGCAGCTTCTGCTTCTGGGCGATCTCTGACTGCGTCACCTCCGCCACATTGAGTTTCTCACCTTCCAGCTTTTCTGAAAGCCATCACAAGCAGAAGGAATAACCACGGCGAGCCACGTGGACGAGTGAGAGCGAGCGAGCCACACGGACGAACGAGAGCATGGCGAGCCACACGGAGGAGCGAGTGCGAGCGAGCCACACGGACGAGCGATAGCGAGTGAACCACACAGACTCCACCCTTCACTACCTGTCAATGTAGGTTCCATTTGGCTTCCTTTTTTTTCCCCCCACGGGCATCGGGGGCGGAGTCCTTGGCTGATCCCCTGCTCGAGGTACCTTCGTTCATTGGATGATTCGTGGTAAGTATGGCTTGGTGCTCCACTTGCACCAATTGCATCCTTATCACTCACAGGCTTACCCTGCTAGAGGGTCGTGTCCATCAGCTACAGCAGAATAATGTAACCGCAGACATGGCGGACACTACAGTTAGCGTGGCTTGCGGCCTGCTAATTGCAGTGAGCCTGCTAAGAGGCATAGCAGTTCCCCTCCATCACCCGTAGAATAAAACTGAAAAACCCAGCCATAATACTGTATATTCCTGGAGCCAGAGCGCACGACATTGAAGCTAACCTTATGGATCTGGCACGCAACAAGTCAAGACGCCAGCAAAAGACTAACATGAGATATTCTGACATAGTGATACACGTCGGCTCAAAAGACATTTGGATGAAATAATCACAAAGTTTGAAAGTGACGATGAAGTCAAAAGTGTTGTGAGCGACGGGTTGAGGCATCAGTTCAAAGATGTTTACGCGGAGGGAATATGGAAGCTTGTGCACAGACTGGAAAAGTGTGTGACAGTGTTGGGAGACTACATTGACAAAAGAAACAAAAAACAACCATTTTAAAGTAAGCTTCTGTGTTTAAAGTCCGAATACCGAAAAATTCACCAAAATTGACCTCATTTGTAGACCAATATGAAATACTCATGTGGTGATATACAGTCAAACCTCGGTTTTCGAACGTCTCGGTTCTCGACCAATTGGGTTTTCGAAGAAAAATTTCACGTTTTTTATGCCTCGGATGCCGACCGAATTTTGGTTCTCGAACAAACTGAGCGCACTTGAATGCACCATTTGACTCCTCCCGCCTTCCTTACACGAGGAAGTGACGCTTCCTTGTGTTGCTTTCCATTGTGAGCAGACGTGTTCAGTAAACATTTTTATTTTAAAAAGAGCGTGGTTTCGGTTTTCGAACAATTTCGGTTTTCAAACAGCCTTCTGGAACGGATTATGGACGAAAACAGAGGTTTGACTGTACTTTCCAGTCATATTGCACAGCCCTCGTGTAAACGTTTGAAACGTAGCCTGTGAAAATCTGTGAATCACGAATGACACAATGAACTCACCGAATAATTTCTGCAGGACCTGTCCATCATAAAGATCTTCAGCTAGATCCTTCACAATGATCCTTTCGCCAACGAGAACATCATTTATCCAGTCGATCAACACCTGTGTTAGCGCATGACAAAAGGTATTGCAGTAATGTAAATAATGTGCTGTCCATTGTTTTTTTTTCAGCTTTTCATCTAACATTTGAATTCTATTGTTTATTTCCTTTAAGGTTTGTATGCTGAATGTGCCATGGACTCTTTCTTTAAGTTTCCCTTCTTCGGTTCTCGTTATGATTACGCTCTAGTTTGCTTCAATTACACTGATTAGCAAATATTTGTATCATGCTGCTAGCTGGAGAAATGTTGTGATTATATTTGATGATGAGTAAGATTCCCACGTTCACGTCTCGAGCTTATCTCATCACATGTGGGACGTCGACTCAAGTAAGATGTCGGAACGCTTGTTTCTGGCAACACTCACCTTCATAAGTTCTTGCAGTTTTCGGTCGTTCTTGGAGTTTGGATCCACCATAGTACGCACCTCATTCTCCTCTAGAAGATGAACAAAATGTCCGTTTTGGTCTAAAACATTTTATGGCACGCCATCAATGTTGATGACAATGTCTTTTATATTTTCTTTAGTGGGATGATTGATGACTCGTCAGCCCTTCGCACGACTGACACACTATGGGACAGCCGGTAGACAGCATGAATTTTGTGAATATCCTTAATTTCTGCTTTATAGAACACAATATGTGTTTCACATACTCAACCAAAAAGGATTGCCCAGTGGAAATAGGGCTTCATTTCCGAGTTCGATATTTCCCTGCTTGGAGAAAAGTCTGATACTTGTCATAAATATATTGTCATTGATCTATATTGCACAGCACCAGACACGCGCTCAAGGACTTTCTGTACAATGGCACACTTAAAGTTGTTCGACAAATAATGCTACAGTTCACTTTAAAAATGGCGCAACGATTACCTGCAACAACAGCATGACCGTTATAGAATCGTGCTCCACCACTGATCACTTTAGCTCTGCGAGATACTTTGCACATTATCTCACAGCAGTGGTACTACTGCATGATGGTAATTCTTATTGACAATACTAGTGAAGCCTGTACTACCGGAGACAAATTCCTTGTGCATCCTACATACTTGGCCAATAATGAAGATTCTGATTTTTGCATGTCAAAACCAAACAAAAATCAGTATTTGCATATTCTTCAAGGCATTCCAATGGATGTACAGTGTGAGTGCAGCATTATGGTTTCTCAGTTAAACTTCGTTAAAAAAAAAAAATGATAATAGGTTTATAAAACAGCTTCTCAAAACCTTTCTACTATTGAAGCTTCATGTGTAATTGAGAGACTGTGATGCATATACCAAGCATGGTGTCCTCAGGGTCAAGCTCATAGTGGGTGGGGCTGAGAGGGAGGTTGATGGCATTTATCCCCTCTTCCTGAAGCTCAGACACTGGAGTGACAAAAAAAAAACAGATATGAATTGCATAAAACAACTTTTGAGGTCAATCATAAACTTACTGGGTAATTCAATCTCTCCTATTTACCGGTATATTCGATGTGTATTGCGCAATCGGCCTGGCGAGCGACTGATTAGTGTGTCAGCCACACAGTGCAGAGGTGCAGGGTTCGATTTTGGCTCCGGCCTTCCTGTCTGAAGTTCGCATCTTCTGACAGGTTTTTTCCCGGTACTCCGGTTTGAAAAAAATGAAATATGTGTCTGGCAAGGATAAACATGTGTGCTACTTTAGAAAAGATTTGCTGCTTAAGCAAAGTGAACGACAATCTCACGTGTCATCAGCGCCCACAGTGTGGATTGTCGAGCGCATCACTTCCCTTTCCTTTTGTGTCTGTGCTGTCAATGCAGAAATGCGTGTACAGCCAAGCAATAACAACAATGCATCTGCAACACATGCATGAGAATTAAGCTATTTGTATGTGAGGAAACACACGGCTGACGTATTCCACGCAAAATGCAAAGCGCTCCAACGTCCCAGGTCTGTACTCCTCCCCGGATGAGTAGGACTTTATCCTCTCAAGGCTGAGCACACAACTCTAAAAACACCCGGCCACAAAACATACGTTTCGCTCAGCATAGAGAATAGTGTCTGACTTCCCTCGTCTTCTGTTCAGCGTAGTCTCCATCGCGTACAGTTGAGATCTGCCTTTGTGCAAAGAGCATCCTTACGTATGTTGTTTATTACACCTTCTGACCCGCCCCCTCTGTCTATTTGATTCATCCTATCCTGTGCCGATCAGTAGAGCACTTTAACATCCTGATCCTGTCTTCGCTTTCGTTCTATCGAGCTATCACTCCACTTTACAATGGCAACTACGATGGCTGCCGATCATAAGCGTCACAGTGACTCAAAATTGAATCAATGATCGGCGAAAAAAAGTCAGCAGGCCAAGGCCTTCCAGCAAATCATAAAACACACACAAACCCATGCACGCCGAGTGAGTGTGTGTGCACGTCTCTTGTCCTGCCGGCGTGAATTTGATGCGATTACATGCAACAGCAGAAAATGAGGCTCAGCTGTGGAACAGTAAACCAGAGCGTCACCAAGTAATCACCCATTTAATAGGAAACCGCTCCACTTTCATGTAAAAACGCTTGAATATCATGCTCAAAGAGGGAAGGACGTGTTTCCAATAATGTGACAGAATGATCCAATTCTTGACTTCCAGTTGACAAGCTCAACAATGAGAGTCTTGTCTCACATTTTGGCGTTTATTCAGCCATTCCGAACGAGTTGCATACTTTAATTGATCATCTGATCGTGTCCTGATCATTTCAGAAATGCCAATGCTGTAACATGCCGTTATAGCTGAAAATGACACCATATTTATTTTACACATATAATCATCATCATCAGTCATTTAGGTCAACATTGGATCATTCAGAATTCATTAGGGAACTTCCGGAGTCACTTGGCTGCAGTGAGAGAAATGGTGGTAAATAAATTTGCACATCCTATTTTTCAATGTTTAAAACAAAAAAAATAACACACAAAAAAAGTTTAAAATATATGAATTTCATTCCACTTCACAATTGTGTCCTGCTTGGTGTTGATTCTAATGTTTTGCAAAATTATTTATTTCTGATTATTAACCAATAAAACAATTGTTGCAGTCATATTTTCAGCATTTTGATGTGTTTTTAATCATGCGAACTAAGATTAAAACACGAACAATTGCTTTAAATGAAAGAAAAAACATTTTTGTGACAAGTGGGAGCCCTGGGAAACCTCAGGCCTAAAGCAGTTACCTGGGTTTGCCTCATGGTAATTTATAAATTTACAATTGCATTATCTAGCATTGTTAGCTCAAATATGGTGTTTCCCTGACCAGACCTGTAACATCTGTATAGCACCGTGGCCTTCCTAACACTTGTAATAAATGCCATATTTTATTGCTGAGAATTTCAAACACTAATTTTATATATAGTTCATAGTACACCATGCCTCTTACGCTGGATTGCACTACCTATTGCTAAAATAGCAATATTGCTTCTCATATCTCGTCACAGTTTACAAACAATAGTTGAGTTCATTCTTTTATTTGTGTTCCACTACTATTCATTTAGACTGTACACTTACTGCTCTCTCTGTACTTCTGATTAGACACTAAAGTGCATTTTGTTTACTCAATGCTGTACGCAATGACAACATTGAATTTACTATACTGTACTAATAATATACAGTACAGCTCAATAGCCTTGCAGTCAGATAACTCTGAACCCAACCCCAATTTAGGGGGAAGGTTTGCTTGTAAAGTTGAACAAGAACCATTGACAATTCTGTCATGTATGGTGTCGCACGAGACTCATGGCTTGAGAGGGTCAGCTTATGAACTCAGCTCAGCGAGCATGTATGATTTCTTACTCTGCGCTTGTGTTTGCCTTTGAGTGTGTTAAAAGGGAAGACCAACATATGTCATCTGTGTAAAGGTGAATCAAAACATTAAAATTGTAAGTTCAGTGTTATGTTATAAAGGGAGATGCATAAGTCATTTCAAAATGACAATGTTCATTCACATTCAACCATCATTAATATGAAGAGCTATTGTATTGTGTTTTGTTTAAGTTTTACGAACTGATGAATAACTTTCGTAAATGGCTGTAAAACCCTTCATGTTACATGATTGTAATTGTTTTATTACTTTCTATGGGCAAAACAATCTTTCCACATTAGAACGTAAACAGTGGCTAACCAGCTTCGCGGTTAAGAATTTATTTTCCACGATTATTGTTAAAAAAGCAGAGTTCGTAGCTGGAAGGAGGCGAGCCTTGACAGGGACCAGCAGAACGAATTCTTTACCTTACATGGATAAAGACACGTAGTCCAGAGAGACAAACGAGACAGCGATTGCTCAGTGAGGTGACAAAATGAAAAGAAACAATACAAATACCTCAGAGTCAGAAGTGTTGTGTTTATTAACGTGCGGAATCGTTGTTTTTCGGATTTGACCTGGATCGCACTTACTCGGAATGCGGACTACTGGATGTTGAAATAACACTTAATAATTTCGTCCTAATTTACAGCACTAGGCACTAAAACACATGCCGATTCATGACTCAGCGAGCTGTTTACCTTCTTTAGCTTTTTTCCTCCTCGCCAGAGTTCCACCAAGTTTTCCTAGGAAAGAGTCGTCTTTCTTTCTCGAAGAAGGGGATTTCGGCGTCGTCGGCGATTTAGGGGAAGACGGCGACTTCTGAGGAGAGGAAGCCATTGTAGGAACAATACTGCAAGCCAACGATGCTTGATTCAAACTTTTGAGTTGACGTGGAAATTAAAAGTTTGTTGGGAGTGGGGGCGGGAGGGGGAAAAAAATCCCGGTCGACACCCTAAAGCGGAAATGGAATTCCACACTTTTCCTCCCGAAGTTGGTCAGTCAAGTGAGAGGCCCCGCCTTTCAGGAGGAACATCGGGCTCGAAGGATGGACGCAGTTTGGCCCACTTTTGCAGTTTGCTTAAGAAGGGTCCAGCTGCAGACCCGGAGGAGGCCGATTCAGGGAAAGGTAGGTTTAGGCAAGTAACGTTGCGCCGGATATGACGTCAGAAGGATGATGCGCGAGTCCGAAGTAAGTCGCATGTGGATCTTAAAAAGTTTAAAAGGCCCTGTAATTGTAAGATAATTTAACAGCAAAACCTAACCCTAACCTAATTATAGTTGTATTGCAAAGTAGCTCATCAAATAAGTAAAAGTTATTCTATCTCCAATTAGTTTGATAAAAAAAAAATCTTAACTTAATTTTTAAAGAAAGATTATTATTCAAATAAAATAATTTAAATTCCCCATTACAATTAATGAATAAATTTACCACAGCCACTTCCGGCGTATGTCTACCATTGCCTGAAGCTACCTCCTCCGAGTCTGCAGCTGGATATTGGTTTGCTTCACGTTTTCGGAACTTACAATATTTGACAACAAAAAATAAATACAATAAAACATAAAATAGAACGAGGATGTCTGCAAAACCGGAACTTTTTTTAGTCTGTTTGCACTGCAAAGTTTGGTTTAAAAAATCGTTTCTCTTTCTCATACTGAGAATATAGTGACAAAATGAATCAAATCAACCATATTCATATTTGTTGTTATTTATCAGTGGGAACACATGTAAATACATTTTATTATAGATTGGGATCCTTTTAAAACAAACCAAATGGTATAA
This sequence comes from Hippocampus abdominalis, assembly GCA_018466805.1. NCBI lineage: Eukaryota > Metazoa > Chordata > Actinopteri > Syngnathiformes > Syngnathidae > Hippocampus > Hippocampus abdominalis. Next base: position 9,655,717 of record CM031697.1, on the reverse strand, counting down.
AAACCAACTCATGTTGCAACAACATTTAAATAATACCAAATTAAATTTGGTTTCATGTGTCTAATCCAAGTTCAGCAATCAATTATGGTTACTTCGCTGGAAATAAAACATCCACTTAGCCCAAAAAGCTAGGATAAGCAACAGTTGCTGGTTCCCAGCTAAATTCACTTTGAACTACACAAGATCGGCACACTCCATTCTCAGCCATGTAGCAATTTATCTTGTCACTGCATCCCGGATTATTGGCTAGATATACTGTACATGAAAGAGTGAATCACTCAACTGTTTAACTATATCTCACATTACAATTAAATAAGTGCAACATGAAAAAAATAAACACCTTCTGAGGCTTTTAAGCCGCTTTCATACTGGCCATTTTAGCTGGCATTGCACAGCCTTTGTCTTGCTCTTTCGAGTCAAATCCAGATACAGAAGGGTAACTTCGCCTTCTGAGCTAGTATTAGAGGCAAAACGCTGCTAGTGTATAAGCGGAGTGAAGTTTAACTCTCAAGACACACTTTAATGCTTAAAGGGATTTTAACTGTTGCACTGATGTCTCCCTGCATATATTTACTGTCAATGAAATTGCAAAGCCACAACGGTTTCCTGTGAGTTCTGCTTGAAAGGGACCAGCTAATAAATCTTGGATGCAGTTACACCAATTTGTCAGGACGGCAGTGTGAAAGCGGCTTTACACACACATACAAACAGTACACAGATTTATATTGGTGAGCATAATATACACGTGTAATTACAAAGTTCTAGCTGTGCAAAACTGAAACCCCAGATGAAGTGCCCGGTTAGTCCATGTGGTAAAACGTGATCATATACAACAACAGCTATATCTGTCAGCAACCCAACTTATGTAGAAAGAACAGCAGTTGTGGCTACAGGCAAGTTGAATTATGAAGTGAGCAAAAAGGCTGTCAGTCATTCAGAAGTCGTAAACAAAGTAAATTGACATCAGATATTAATCTTTTCTTTTGAATCAATAGTTCTATTTTGATTCTTCCTCTCAAGTCTCTTCAATTAAAAAAAAGAAAAAAGTTTCATAAAAATCTTAAAAGTCAAGACTTCTAGGTGTATGTATCCCATTTATGAGGAATGACTGAAACGGAATGGTAAAGAGTTTACTTTTCTTCGTTAGTGTTGTACATCACCTCTTAGGACATTTGATTTGCCCTCCCTGGCTTGCATCTGCCCCGGACTTACTTTCTTTAATCATCACCCCTCAATCCGGCCTCAACTGACTCCCAGCTATCATTAGCCTGGGCCCAATGGAACTCGTAGCCTTTAGACAGCACAAGGCTCTCCAAGTCCCGGTCTTCAGCTCTCTCCATCAGCCTCTGCTCCTCAAGTTTAGATACCAGCATGTCCCTTTTCTCTACCATCCTCATAATCTCAGACAGGATTTCCTGCTCCTTCTGGAGCTCAGAGGCGCTCTTCTTTGTATCTGTGGAAGAGAGAGAGAGCAATTACAAATGATCAGCGCAAAGAATCCCTGCTGTAAATGTGGTTGCATATGGCAGGACAGGTTTACCTTCTTTATTCATCCTGCGTCGAAGGTCTTGCTGAAGTCTGCACTGGGTGTCCTCCAATTCAAGCTCCTGAGCACTGAGACAGAGAGAAATAAATGACCTCTAGTGGTCGAAGATGGAAAGTGCATCACCACTGACAAATCTGATGTTTTCGTGTTTCTCACTCGAATGCAGTCACTTACAAGATCATGAGGTCAGATTCATATCGTACAAGTCTGTTCTTCTCCAAAACCAGTTCAAACCAGGACTGATAAAGTTGGGAATACTCTTCATCATTTGTTTGATTGTCAGTTCCTTGGAGCCAAGAGACAAAAGCGCAGACAAGGAGAGATATGGACGGTAGGTTGGGATTGGGATTTGAAGGGATTCAAAGAAGGCGGTCAAGGGGATTTCAGGTGACACAAGAAGTTAACACAACATATTTTAGAGGGCCGAAAGATTAAGAGTTGTTATTGTAGGTCATTCCATAACTTAAACCATATACTGATGCAAACACACCCACAGGAATATCACATTTTCTACTTGTGACCAAGTCGACACTGCACAGTGGAGAACAAATCTGAGGAAAACTAGATTGACAGTTTCAGTAAACGGTCTGTGCATTCATCTCAATTTGACTTTTCTATTCTTGCCAACCCGTTTTTCCCATCTACATGTGCGTGTGTATGCCATCTTACTGCATTATTCAATACCTGTTTCTCCTCGTATAAGCTTTTCGATAGCCACTCCTCTTTCCTCCAGGTCTCTTTGTTTCTCTCCAACCTCCTCCAGTTGTCGCTGAATCACCTAAACAAATCAAAACAACACACGATGCATTCACACTAAAAAAGGTGATTAACCTTCTCAATTGTACATAAAGTAAAAAAAAAACAACAACAATAAAAAAGACATTCTACACCTGCTAAAGTAGGTAATATACAATATGCAACCGCAGTAAGAATCAATACCTGAGCTCTATGCAACCTCTTTAACTGTTCTCGTTTGGCCTGTTGGGCCACCGTCTTTTCTTGCTTCTGTAGTTGTCTTTCTGCTGACACCTGTAACCAGATGTATTCAACGATTAATAAAATACACACAAATTTAAAAAACACTAACACATGGAGGCACTGCACAAAAATGGTACATCCAAGTGTACGAACCTTTATATTGGTGGATTCGCATTCATCATCAGTTGAGCAGGGCTCCTCCAGACTCTGCTGACTGGAAGCTAGATAAAAAAGAAATATTGACAACGTTGCTCAGAGACTCACACTCAAGTGGGCATTTAAGACACGAAATTCCCAAAAATATAAAAGCAAGGCTTCTTTTTGTCACTAAAACATTTGCAAATTGCTGAGAAGTGTATGGCTTCCATGTATGAAGTAATAAGGTCCTGAGTGATAAAAATCACTACCAATACATTATTTGTATTTGTCAAATACCAACCTGACCAACAGTAAAAATAAAACGGCACCACTCCATGATCTATCTTACAATATAAACAGCAGTAGAGTTAACAAAAAAATACACATCGTGTAGGCTATATACTATATATTCACAGCACTTCACTTCTAACAAAGTATATGTTCCAGCCTTACAACAAACGGTCTTACATATATATATTTTTTAATTCTTCACACACCATCCCCTAATGACATTCAAAAAAACACTGACTGTTCACCTTACGGCAGGACAACACCAAGCACAAAGCCAAGCTAACAGAGGAATGGTCGAGTCAGAGACTATCCTGAATCCGAGATCTACGAATTGCTATGCACCAACACTCCCCATCCAACCAGTTGGAGCTTCAGAGGTGCTGCAAAGGGGAATGGGCAAAACTGCTCAAAAGCCGGCTGTGCCATGCTTATCTACTTGAGGATCTATTTGCTGCCAAAAGTGAATCAAATCGCTATACAAAGGCTATGAAAACAGCTTCTGTAAATGCGATTTATAAGTTCGGCTTTTTAAAAAATATCTAGAAAAAGTCCTCCACAAATTGACATAATTACATGAGGTTGGGTAGTATTTTGAAGAAAAAGTAAGTTGTTCCATTTTGGATTTAGGCTTATAAGATTAAAATGTCAAAATAAGTGACATTTTGAATACTTTCCAGATGCGCTCTGTGAAATCCATAATTATACATCAATTAATTATATGCCAATGCACACTGCCAAAGACCACAGCAGTGAAACCTTGTATGGTGTGTGTAAAAATCAAGGTTCAAAGAGAAAATAACTGAGCTAAGATTTCATCACAATTTTGCTCCTTGACAAATATGTGGCAGCCTTTTGTTTGCACCCAAGAACCTTGTGTTTGGACAATAATTTGTTTCTTTGCGTTCATCATGCGAACCTGCTTATTTAAAACCTTTCATTCAAAATTCTCATTTGGCCCTCAGAGAAAAATAAAACTGTAAACGGGCGTTTATGTGGCACAACCCACCTACATCATTGACAGGAAGTAGGAGGTGGAAGTGAAGGTATTTGGTTGATGGAGTGGGAAGATGGCAATGGGAAAAACAAAACAGAAAGGCGGCACATGGCAAAAGTGTGACCGCATTTCAGATTGAAATTTCAGGCGAGCACTGTGCCAAGTTTAAACGGAAATATATGTTTGTGTTTGAAATCCCACTTGTGAAAATGTTGACAAGACAATACAGTTTGCTATTATGTACAACCTGAATTTAAGAAATAAACGGCCAGGCATATTACAAAAGGAAAGCAATTGGTTGCTCGTTCTTTTAATTTATTTTTTTCTTATGCATTCATAATTGGGATTTAACCAAGCAAACCCGAATACTCAATTATTCATGACACTGACCTTTGTTTCTCAGGTTGGTAAGGATCATCCTGATTTCCTTATGGAGCTCCTGGTCCTTCCCGTCAGTCTCTGACGGCTCCCTCTTCCTGAGCCTCAAAGAGGAGAAAAGGGTAACCTTCCTTTTGGACAGTGATGACACTCCATCACTGAAGACCCTTCCAGAGTCTCTGCGGCCTTTCAGGGAGACTTGCTGCAGCAGAGACGGCAAGTCCACACCGGCCTGATGGTTTTTAGCTTTCTTCTCTTTGGATGATTCTGGTTCAGCAGAGTTGAAATTCAGCTCTCCCTCCGACATAGGCCTGCGTCTGGGTTGGCCGCCATGTCTGGGCCTCCTGGTGAAATGGAACGAAACGGAAAGTGTGAAACATATCTACTCTGGCATTCGTCACAGAAACAGATAATCACATCAAACATTTGAAGGAGAGACTTGACAAGAAAGGTTCCAGTACAAACAAGAGCAGCACTGATGTGGGGGTACATAATGATGTCTTTACAAACATTGTGGGGGCTGTGATGGAGCTGCTGGAAGGATTGGTCACACTAAATGTCCTCCTGAAGGCGTTGGCAATAAGATGGAATGCTGAGAGCGAAGCAGCAGAGGCAAATTGGCTTTCATTTAGTTCTCCATGTTGGCTGGAGTCCGCCTGAAGCTTATCTGCTTCTCTCTCTGCTTGGACCTGATAACACATCAGAGGGGAACGGGTAACACAGGTCATTATGAGGTGAAATTAATTTCTCTTATTTCTCGCTGGACTATTTGCATTATACAAGGAGAGCGAGAGTCATGTGTCAACCTGGCGATGCTTTGTGGTCTTGGAGTCAGTTGTGATTGAAGTTTCCTCTGGAGTGCTCAGCATATCCCAGCTCAAGAGTCTCTCTTTCTCATTAAGAGATAAAATCAAACCTTTCTTTGGACTGGTTGAGTTGCATGTTGTAAACTTTTCACTCGTCTCACTTCCCTCTGAGGGATTTTTGAGATCAGATTTCTCGCCTCTGGAAGCCTGAGTAAAGAAAAACAAATTACTATTTAGTCATAAAATAACCAACACTGTTGGGGGGGGGGGGGGGAGAAATCTGTCAATGTACGGTTTGTTTTTCAGCCGACTCGATCTCTTCAAAGTCAGAGTCCGCTTCAGGAACAGTCTCAGGTCCTCTGTCCCGCGGCCAGCTTCGTTGGAAGTTTTTGACAAATCTCAGTGGGAATGCTGGGAGGAGCAGGATAATGATGAGAAAATAATGTTTGCAAACAAAGCATTTGCTTTATGGGAAAAATAATCACCATTGGCAAATTGCATAGTTTGGTCAGTATAAGAAATCAGTTCCCGAGTTGGATAGCACAATTACTAAACCTTTTTTTCCATATTGGTCTAATTTAGCTTTCGATTATCACAATACTTCAAGATGAAGATTGAAATGCACTTAAAACGTTAGCTATGGAGAATTGTACTTACTTGCTCTGATTCTTTGCTTCCAGCAATGACTGTGTTTGGTCTTAGAGTGACCTACATATACTTGGAGAAAAACAAGAGACAGAAAGACAACATCATATACTGACTTTTGAAAGTACCGGTAGAGGGATGACGTATGACATTCTCGCTTGATCTGAATCATGGACTGAAAACCATCCTGACCTTCAGCACCCTTCGCCTGTGTGACATCGCTCTCTGCAGGTTTTTCTATGCAGGGCACATCGAGGGTTTCCACAACCATGTCTGTTTTTCCAGGATCACCGTCATGCTGTGAATGCATAATAGATGGCCTGTCTGGAAGTAAAAAAAAACAACAACACTAATTGGGTATGGGATATGAGCTGGGAGTAAAGTTCAAAGTACAGTGAGGGTGAACTAAGCAGTGCACTGTAGCACTCACTGTCTCAATGAAATTGATAAATTAAACAATTGCACCAGTTACCGTTTCACTTTTAAACTTGACAACAAGTACACAGCCGTATAATGCAAGGGGGAAAAAAGTAAATAAAGTATAGATTCAGTTTTTCCAAGTCTAAATTTGGCTGAGACGCTGTCAGCTACTCTACTATCATGTTACACTAAAGTTACAATACAACATATTGCAATAGAGTACCGTACTCACGTTAAAGGATGTCAACATTTTACAGTTTTTCCAAAGATGGTTCCTCTCAAATAAAATAAATAAACAAGGCAAGAAAGAACGAAAGAAAGAGAGACAGATGGGCAGAAGGAAAAAAAGAAAGAAAGAACGAACAAACAAAAGAAAAGCATGTATACAGTGAGGCCAATTGTTTTATTTTTAGCAGAAAACTGTAGTAGACTGAAGCATTTGAGTTTGACATGGGAATATGAAAAAAATAAAAAAGTTTACATTTTTAGGTATTTACATCTGCATATGAGGCATAATTTGAAGATAATATGTGCATCCATTTATTAGAGAAGACCCAAGTTTAAGGTGACCATAAGTACTGGAACAAATGAGACTACACAAACAAACTATGTTGAGGGGGAAGAAATTTCATCTGTGCTGTATGTTACACATACGTACAGCACATTTGACAATAAAGTTGTATTCAATTCAATTCAAACTCTTTAGGAGCAAATATTTTGTGTGCATTAAGCTTGTGACCCATTGACATGATAAAAGTGATGCAATTCCTCTTTATTGTTCATTCTAGAGCAGTGGTTCTTAACATGTTGAGTCGGGTGTGTCTTACCCTCCATGGCAGAGGCTCCGTCGAACCCCTGAGACCGATTTCCCAAACCCCTAGGGTTCGATGGAACATATTAAGAACCACTGTTCGAGAGGCTTTCAAACTCAAATGTTATCAATCTAAAAGAAGAAAAAAAAAGAAAAAAAAAAAGAATAGGCCCAAATAATTTTGGAGGGGAGTGGACTTACTGTTATAGTTTGATGTTCCCATTTCGATTGGCTACAGGTTTGTGTGAAGCGATTGATCAGAGTCATATGTGAAGTGTTGGAAAATGTGAAACAGTATCACCACCCAAAGAAAAAAATCTTGGAGAAAGTCAAAAGTCCAGAAACATAGTCCAGTAGAAGCTGATAGCCGTGGTGATTCACTTCAGCTTTGCTCAGGTATCAAATTTCCTTGGATATGGTTGAATTTGTGGCATTTTAATGTACTGCACTTTTTTTTCCTGTCCTTTCATTTCCAAACATGTGGTACTTTTGGACTGACAAATAGGTGATTGTGGGTAAAATAAGCACTAAGGCAGACAGAGAATTTTCTTGACAGATGACAGGGAATGCAATTGTTAATTGTGTGGTTAATAGGTATGGATTTTTTTTTTTGGGGGGGGGGGGGAACAAACTTGATTTGTACTCCAAATGAAGTTGTCACGGAAATCAAACTAGCCGACAATAAAGCACCAAACCATTATGTTATCAATTGGATTTATTTTTAGTTCTATTTACATTGCATAATTTTAATAGATTATGCATTCTTTACAGTGATTCTGAATAAGGAAATGAAAAGGCGGGTGGACTGTATCAAGATCTATACCTACAGTAACGGAGACAATTAATATGCATGCGCTACACAAAGTGAACACACCTTGTTAAAAGATCCGGTTTTTTTGTGAATATAAAAAAAAAAAAAGATACTAATCAAAACCTAGAATCTGTGAAAATTCAAGAATGTGAATGTGTCAAGCGATAAAATAAAGAAGACTAAAAATCCAACGGGAAATGTACACTAAAATGAGTGTACGGCATGTCCTAAAACAAATCCTTACTCTTTGCTTTAATGACAGCAGTTTTCTGATGTAAAAATCCATCTACCAGCTCATTATTCCTTTTAAGTCTAAATCCTGGAAAAAGTTGCATCCAGTAACATTTAAATTATTTTCTCCAAATATTTTCAACTAAGTCATACATATTGGTCATGGGTCAAATTATTAAAAAAAAAAAAAACTCTTTCATGCACCCTGTAATTTGATAACACGCGATGCTGTCCACCGTAGTAACCGCTGTCCCTGAGAGGGTTAACTTATCGCGTGATCATAAGCAAAAAAAAAGTAAGGGGTGTGTTCATTTTGTATATTCCTTGCATCATATTAAACGTCTCATGCAGTGTGGAAAAAGCAGCTACTGGGCTTCTAATCTTGGACAAATTCTAGCAGGTACATGAGAGAGATCTGGAGAAGGGTTCTGAAGGGAGGAGGCCTTCTTCTGTAACAGAGGGAACCACACACAGATGTGGACACAAGCGTTACTTTCAAACTAGGCGTAAGAGAAGGATGGATGCCAATGATGCAGCAACTGAGGCAGGCAGACGCTGTGTTGGTATTTGGGCGTTAGTGAGGAACTGCTAAGCACAAGGGTTACGAGGCTCACATTTGACGTTATCACTGCCATGGAACACAAACGGTGACAATGCCATGGATATGTCCAATAAAAAGTTTCATCTGTGCGTCACAATTATTACAACTGGGAAAGTATTAAGAAACGTCAGCATATTGCCACATCTTGCATTATGACCTCAAATGGGTACTCGTTACAACAGACAATGGCCAACTCTCACCCTTCTTGCATCAATCGCAAGTTGTACTGCGTTGCAAATGTTCAACGGACTGAACAAAGTGAAGTGAATGAACTAAAGACATTTTGAGGAAAAAGATCCGAGAAGAGTGTTGGGCGCAGAACGACGTGCAGAAAAGGAACTGAAAAAGCAATTGGATTTTTACAAACTCAAACCAGAGGAATTTAATTCAGCAGTCAAAATGGAAATTGTTTGGTCTTTTTTTCCAAGCACAAAATTCTATAAATATGAGGAGTTAAAAAAAAATTAAAAAAAGAACATTTTTGTTGACCTTAGGCAAAGTAATAGTAAAAACCAAAGTGCTTTAAAAAAAATAAAAGAGAGACAACAAAATACATGGAAAGGTTTCACAAATGTTCTATTAGATAGATTTTTATCATTGGTATCCCCCTGCAACAGTATCAGATTTTTACTTTGCAAGATTACATTGATTTTAAACCAAGGAGGAAAAAGTGAAACAACATAACCATGAACAAATTAAAATATTCAGTAAAACAAAACCTTTTGGCAGTTCCATTGCAGTCATGGTGCAGCAGGCAAAATGCTGTGCCAACAGCCATGTAAAATTCTTGGACTGTATATTCAATTCTTATAGTTCAGTTAAAAGCATGCAACACATTCTAAAAGTTAGACTCAGGAGCACGTTCTTGGTTATTTGCAAGTTGGAATTCAATGCTGCATGAACAACAGTTAGATTTTTCAAACATTTCAACTCCGTTTCATGATCAAAAGGACTATAGGTAATCATGTGCACTTGTTTAGAGGTGTTTATAGTTTAAGCAGCATTGAACAAGCAAATTTGCGTCACGCATGCATTCAGCGCTTTACAACATCCGTACAGAATAAATGTGCTGCTTGACATTAGGCATCAAGTTGGATCAAACTAAATAGTGGAGACAAACAATAGAAACTAGTCAGGTGATGAATAATAAATCATAATTATAAAAATCGCCTTGGCCTTCCAAAATATATTCAATAAGGCTCTTTGGAATGCAGGTAAGAAAGATAATACGAGACAACTCTCGATGTATGGGGAGTAAATGGAGCGCACTTATGTGAGACAGAGCCAGAGACTTCTTCCGCAGCTCAGTGCACGTGAGCTAGCTGAGCCTCCTGGCTGATCTGTCCAAGCACCTCGTGCATTACACAGAGCAGAGAACAGCCCATGCCCAGCAACTCAAACAGGAACACATAGTCATGTGAGTAGCTTCTGACATGGGTAGCCAGAGCTGCAAAAGACTCACGCACACTGCCCAAAAGATGTCCAGGAATCACACACACAGCCCGGCTGGCATGCCTCGGCCAACTCAGGCCTTGCCTAAGCAAGGAAACCAGGGTACCTGGTGGTTGTGTCTGGATGCCGCTTGCCACTGGGTTTCTCCCCTTCTCTAGCACCAAGGCTGCGACACGGCTGTGGTCCTCCTGCACAAATCAATCACACAGGAGATTACAGAGCGCAGAACAATGATGGTCTTGTATTCAGAACGAGTGGACCACGTGACTAATTTAGTTGATTTTTTACAAGTGACCTTGTATTGCAGAACTCACTGAAGTGCCATTATTAGGTGAGATGAATTGTTTCGTTTCTTTACTTACTCATAGGTAAAAATAAATACATACAAAATAATAATAGTGCCGGATTTTCCGCACTATACGGTGCACCAAAAGGCATTCAATTTTCTCAAAAGCCAACAGTACATCTTATAATCCGTTGCGCCTTATACATGGGTCAATAGTCTGATTTCTTGGATGTAGTATTATAAACGATATGTAAAGTACTTCGTTACAGCTGCAGTAGTTGTGAAAGTTCTATATAAATAAAGCTGTCTAGTGGATGCATAACGCGACCGTAGCCACTATTGTGGCCCTATATATGAAAACAGTTTTAAAATAGGCCATTCATTAAAGGTGCGCCTTATAGTGCAGAAAATACAGCAATAAAAAAATAATTTAAGGGATGCAACTAACTTTTTAATAATCCGAAATAATTTCTGATTCAGATCAGAAATATTTTTGAAATGTTCATCCCTTTATTGAAAAACAATTCATTATTTCAAATTGAGAGTGAAGAAAATGCAAATAAATTGATTATGAGGGCTGGTTTACTCTGTACCATCTGTAAGAATATATATACAAAAATGTTGAATATTTGTTTACTTGTGCCTTATTTTGCTTTAATATAAGGATAATCTGTGCCTTCATGAATCCGAGAATATGTATTCCTCAGTGGCTGACAATATGAAGTAAAATAAGGCCTCTAAATGAGTCATTTGATTATTGAACTAGTTGTAAATTAACTTGATTAATGGTTGGTTAAATGTTGCACCTCTAATTAATATTGTTATGAAAAAGGATTGCCATTTAAATTCCAGCCAACATCTGAAACATCAGAATTTACAAAGTGTGCCAGAAAAATTAGAGCATGCACACACTTGCAATGAAGTTGGGACATTGTGTTAAAAAAAACCCCAAATACAATGATTCGCAAATTCTGTTCAACTTGTCTTTAATTGAATACAGTACAAAGACAAGATATTTCAATGATTAAACTGATAAACTTTGTGTTCAACAAATCATCAAACCTTTGAAATTTATGGCTGCAACATGTTCTAAAAAAGCTTTTCGAATAATAGAACTTACCCTTCTTTTCCTGAAGTGTGCATTGGACTGGTATTGGGTATAATGCATTTTACAGTAGAACTTTGCTGGAAAAGCAATACAAACATTCACAAATAAGTATTTCCCAGTCAATAATTTCATTTCAATTAAATGGTAAAAGTGATTAAATAGTACAGATGGATCGTGACTCAACCATACCCTCATATGAGTTGAAGGTGTGGCCGCCCAGTCGGAGAGTGCAGTTACAGACGTCACAGCGGAAACACTCTCGGTGGAAGAAGAAGCCTTCAGCACTGAGTCTCTCCATGACATATACCCGCTTGGAGCAGAAGTGGCAGATATCGCTGCCACCAAGTCCGAAATGGAAGTCTTTACGTCCCACACACTGAGAAAAGACATGCACGAGGTTAAAGTGACTTTCTGGACAAGGCGTTTCCTTTTTATTCCAACAAAGAAGTGATAATAATATTCCAGAAATTAAGAAATAGGAACATTCACATTAATGAACTTTCCACAAGTGGGGGAAAAAAAAAGGAGGATATCTTACTACTGTATATGAATGAATATTTTTCCTGGGCCTTCTTAGGAAAATCAATGCTGGAAGAGTAAGAAAGAGTATAAGAGCAACCTTGTTTAAATCCACCAACCTTTTCATATTCTGTATATTAAAAAAAAAAAAAAATCTGGATATCTTGATTTGACAGTATGTCTATCCATGAGGAGTTGTTGGGAACGTTTTAGCAAGCCCAGAACCAAGACCCTATCAGCAATATTAGCTTTGCAGAGCTGAGAAGACACTTTCAGAGGGAGTTTTGTTCCAGGCACGGTTTTGTTTTTTTGTTTTTTTAGTTGTATGCAATAGTGTGCACAATGCAGAAGTGTTGGATGTCTTTTGCGTGTTGCGAATTTAGTATCTTTTCAAACAAAATGGCAGAAGAGGCCATGAACTTGACGGTTAGCACACATCTTACCGTAGCAGCACCGGGCCTGTGATCTGTCTCATAGAGGATGGCTAGTATTTGGGCTTTAGCATCTATGGTTGATGACACCTTTCCAACTGTGCGCTAACATCGACACCAACGGAAATCAAAGGACAACAGAGGGAAGTAGTTGACACAAGAAAGTCAGAAGGAGAACAGGTGACATTGTCCTTTCCCTTAACAAACCTGGATTGAGGCTGGGCTATTAAATGGTACCTCTTTACTGTAGCTTGGAGCTCCAGTTGGACAACTCTCAGAGCGAATGACTCCTTTTGGGTCTTCAAGACTATAACTTCCATTGAACTAAGACATACAGCAAAGGGAAGAGCAACCTATTAAAAACAGTGTGTTTGTGCTGATCCCTTGTAAATGAGGTTTGTAATTTAAGCATGCACAAGGGGGACATGCCATGCGTGCTGCTGCTTCTGGCACACATCTGTTACCTTTGCATTTATACCACATTTGTGGCTCTCCGATGTCTCATGAGAAGTTTCGTGCATTTGCTGTGTTTCGAGATTGCCCTGAGGGTTGTATTCTGTCCCTGTATTTTCTTCTGATTGTGCAAAAATTGGACATGAAGAGAAGCTGATTTCAGAGAGTAGAGATGCAGCATCCTGGCTGGCGTCAGAACCAGATATTTCAGTGGGGACTTTGCGCTTACTAGATGGGGAATCCACATGACAAGTTTGCTGTGTACTTTCAGAGACGGCAGAAAACGTGGGAGAGGGAGATACTTTCTTGTGCTTGAGGTGTTGAAGTGAAAAGGGAAAGAAACCAGCCTGAGCAGTGGGGTCAGGGATAGGGTGGACCACAGGGTAGATTTTGGTGCTTTTAGATGGAGGAATAGAGGTAGAGTGTTCAACCTAGAGAATAGTCAAACGTTCCAAGATGAAGCAGAATAAGGACAACAGGAATTTAAGATATTGCTGGCATCGGGCGGAATCTTCATCTGTCCAAAACCCATCACTTTTCAGGAAAGCCCCAAAACACCCCTTCCCCATCCAACCCTAATGTTTGTTCAACAATTAACATTGCATCGTCAAAGAGAGCAAGACATTTTCAACACTGGATTGGTCAATATTTTGTCAAACGAACACCCACACATGTGGAATGACCAATAGTATAGAGTTGTGAAAAAATATTACATTTACCAAATTGTAACAGAAGAGATTTGCGCCCGAGTCCAGCGATATACAAACCCGATGATGAGCAGAACCTGTGCTTGAGGGAGAGCGGAAACATGAACAGGAGTAGGTTTGTTGGAGCCAGTAAACAAGGATGAGAGGAGAACAGCTCTTTCCTTGATTGTCTTTTGTGCAAACTGTCTAGTTGTCAGCCTCTCTGCATTATTCTGCAGGGCGGAGCAATAGGAGGCAGAAATCAATGAGAAGATGGAACTACATTGAAGGAGATACATTTGATATTTAATTCTAATACGCAAACAACTGCTAATGGCATCAAATTGTTAAATGCAGCTTAGTGTTTTCGTTCATTAAATGCCAATACAACCGTGTGTTCACCTGTTGCATTTCCTCCTGTGACCTTGATGAGGAAAGATCAGTGTCCAACAGAGAAGAGGCAGAATAATAGCTGGCTTTAGCAACGGGAGAAGGGCATTCTGTGTGGTGTCGTTCAGGAATTGTTGAACGCAATGGGCTATTGGCACGCGAGTGTGACGGAGAGCGACTGTCGCTTATGGAGTAAGAAGCAGGATTTTCCAGTAAACGGAGGTAGATGGAAGGCTGAGGAGGTGGAAACAAAGATAGAGGAAGCCACAGGAAATATGAAGACAGTGATAACTATTTTTGCAGCGAGAATGCAAGTTGGAAATGAATGAACCATCGATGAATGTTGCATAACAGCAAGAGGTAAAATTTGTGGAGCGTACCTGCCACTTGGGTTGTGGGGGGAGCAGATGAGAAGGGGGAGGGGGAGCATCCTTAGGCTTTGCAAAGCGGGGATTTTCACCCTCCTCCACCTCCTCATTTGAGAGAGGAAGTGGGGTGGAGGGAGGTGAAAGAGGTGAAGAACAGGATGGGCTAGGTAGGTCATCCTCAAGCTGATTATAGAAGGAATGGGAAAAGGAAGTATAGAAAAGGGAAATGAAAGAGGTGTCTGGAAATAGAACATTATAATACCACGTGCATACGTCCATGTGAGCCCACGCGTGTCCTTGTGTGTCAAAATCATCAGTCTGTACAAAATGCACTGTGCTGCAGCACATTAGTGTTCCGTTAAAAATTGGGACATCATCCCAAATTAACAACTCAACTTAATTGGTCTGAAAATTATTTGTTTTCTACATTTGATGCAAGGCTTGATTTTTTTATTTTTTTTTGGGAGGAGCATTTTTGCTAATCAATGACATCATTTGAAGAGTAACTTTGTAATTATTGTAACTATTGATCACAAAATGCCAATCTGCTCTTTCCTGTGAAGTGAGTTCAGCTCGCTGCCACCATCTAGCACTCCTACAATTTTTGCTTGCAAATCAAAGAGGGAGAAGAATTTATTTATTTACCGTAATTTACGGAATATAAACCGCGACTTTTGTCACACGCTTTCAACTCTGCGGCTTATTTAATGAAGCGGCCTATATAAAGACTTTTTTAACGGCCGCCTGTGTACCGTCTTTCTTTGTAAATATCTCATGTAACAATATGGGCACCTGCGGCTTATAGACAGGTGCGGCTTATGTGTGTACAAAATGGGGTTTTTTTCCTTTAAAAATGTAGTGGTGCGGCTTATAATCAGGTGCGGTCTATAGTCCAGAAATTACGGTACTTATTTATTTAAATCAGTGGAGCGATAGCTTTTATCCTTAAAAACTTCTAAACCTGGTTAATCCAAAATTGATGTAGTATTACACCCTGCCCCAAACAATTCAAAGATTATGTATTTTTCTGTAGAATGAGTTCACTTTTTTGGGGTACTGTACTCTAAATGTAATTCTCTCTTTCCATTTATTCTGCAGCAATGAACGCAGAAAAAAAGACAACACTTGAAAACTCCATGGCCCAAGGGTTAAAAATAGCTCTAAGTGTGATGTATTTACTACTTCGTCATATCCGACCTTGCCATGCATTATTTCTGCCGAGTTCTCCTCGAATTTGGCCAGCAGCTGTGTTGCCATGGATCGGACCTTGTTCTCCTGCACTTTCCCACCCACACCTGCTGAGGGCGCACTGTGACAGGATAACTGATCCACGTTGCAGGACCCAAGGAACAGACAGTGTGAAGAATAGTTATAAATGAGATCAAAAGATAGATATGAAATATGGCTCATTTTTCACTCTTTCAAATACGATAAAGTAATCGACCTACCTCTGTGAGGTAGCTGTTTCCCTTGCGTCGCCTCTTATGAACAGAATCGTCGTCCAATTTTTTGTCATCCTGCGAGTGAAAGCACAAGATTCCTTGATCATAAAAATGAAAGCTAAACATTATAAGTGAGCATTTTCCTTACAATGTACATCCTGCAGGCAACGTCAATGCATGCAATCAGAGATTGAACATTTATATGCACAACCTGGACCATTGTGCTGTCTTGAGAGAATCAAATAAAATTTCAGTTGCCAGAAGGGAAACGATGGTGCTCTTATTAATGAAAAGGCAAAGAGTTGATGAGCTGGGAAGTGCTATCAAGCCTTTAACCTTCAGAGAAATACACAATTATTCCATGAATAAGTCGACATTCACTGAGAAGAGTGTTACACAACCTTTGGTATCCTCTTCCTGGGCTGGCCTAGGTTGCTTTTTGTTGCTTGCCTTTCACTATTCTCATCTCTTTCTTTTGCTCCTGAAATGTAGATGCACAGTAGGTTCATATTACGTAAAGTAGGAAATACTTTAACAATGAAGGCATGGGATAAAACAAAGCATTCACATGTATATTTGGATGTACACTCAACATGGATGAACACGTTTGACACCCTAAAGTAACAATTTAGAGATAAGTGATCCCAACACCAAAGACATTCAAGTTCTGCAGGAGGATATTATAAACAGAGAAGGGAACAACTGGCAGTTGACAACACAATTGCTCATTTAAAAATGCAATGCAGCAATTACTATGTGCTTCTTCTTGCATGCCAGATGTATATTTTGTGTTCTAGATTTATTTATTTCAGTTATTGAAGATGCATCACTTCAAGACAATAGCAGGGCTCACTATGGGAAGTGTACAAACCCAGTCAGAAACAGATTGGCGTTTCAAACCTATCTGAAGGGATCCAGGTTTTGGGAGAGTTGGAGGAAGAGGTGGTTGTTGGCAAGATTTATGTTGGACCATACATGTACAAGCCAGATGCTCAGGATGCAGAAAATGCTGTGCCCAAACGTTTCCTTGAAATAGTTTTAGCCATAAATATTACTCAAAAGATGCTTGGCCAAGTTTACTTCACACTTGGCGTTTAATCTGACCAGCACTGATCAACAAAGGATGTGTTTGTATCAAAAAATTTTAAAAAACTAAAGAGATAAAGAGTTTATCTAATCCAAATAATTACATTTTCTACTTTATTATAAAATAAATTTCATTTGCAAAGGAAACCTAAGAAGATATTTGGTATTAACAGAGAAAAAGTCAAGAAATAACTGCATTTTTATACTCTGACCTTTTTTGTTTCCAGGCGAGTTCCTAAAGGCTACGTAAAATTTGGAGAGGTATAAAACCATTAGCAGCTTGTCTGGTTCAGCCCCGGCAACCATCTCCTTTCCAGTCGTCACTGGCTGAATCCCAAGGTGACGCTCAGCCACATCAAAGGCCAATTGATTGTTCGCTGCTACTTCATCCTCATGAAGGGCGTCATAGTCACTGAGACAGAAAAACAATCACATTGACATGTTTGGAAATAAAAAAAATAATTCAGACCTGGCATTACTCATCTGCTAAGGACATATTTTTATTGTGCCAAAGTGGCTAACTATAGTATGTCAAATTTGAACTTTAGCATGACTGCAGGAAACGGTGTGTCTCATCTCATATCCATGTTTTAATGTCAAAACCAAATCTCTTCAGTCCCTGGCCAAAATAAAGGAATTTGCATGCAATATTTGTGTAGAGAGGAGAGTTAATGTCCTGGAATATGAATCAGTCATAATACCATGAGTGCATTCTCACATGAGTTCAGGCCTCTGCTTATGTATGAGGGCACAAAGGGCAAGGCCACTCCTCCATGAAGATGTCAGGTTGGTGATATCGACCCCTCTATAGCCGTTTGTCTGTCTCTGACACCATGTCAGTAGCCTGTCGGGGCGCACCTCACACTCTGCATGAGAAGGAATATTATTCACATCGCTGATCTTAAAAAAATCAAACATCGAAATGTGGTTTTGCGTCACAGCTTCTGAGTGCATTTTCTGCCTCCTGAAAACACACTGAAGAGCAAAACTGAGAATTATACAAATGTTTTCAGATACTTCAACCACAAGAATGACGCAAAAATATTTGCTGGGCTGGACGGACATCACTACGTGTGGGTAATCCAAGATCGAAGTAAACTCTGAGCTAATTATGCTACACCAGCTAGCATAATCATCGCTTCCATGGCAAGGAATAAACTATACTTCTGACAAATATCGTCATGAAGGGATGATGAGGAAAGACGGAGAAGTGATGCTAATTGTTCAGCTAACCTTAAGACTGACATGTAATCGTGAAACACCAGAATTTAGTGCTTGTGTGATCAAGTACAACCTTCACAGAAATCTGGCTCTAACGCGTTAAAGCGGAGCGTATACAACTTTGAACAGCCAAATTGTGGGCGATTTAAAAAGTGTCTTATTCACTCCATTACACAGCTAAACAAATGAATTACGTTATGGCGTACATAAAATATCTCCATCTAGAACTGAAGAATCCTCTTTGACTGGCATGCTTGTTGATGTCTGTTATTTCTCACTGCGGATTGTATCGTAGAGACAGTCATTTTAACAATTTTAGGTATAGTATTCTACATTTGACCAGGGAATGTATATGCATAGATTTCACAAAGTGCTGTGTTACTTAGCAGAAGTGAATGTCTGCCATAAATGTGGCAAAGTAAACAACGATCTTGGAACGTATGTCACGTATGAACGTCATTTGAACAGCCACTAAAGACGAGCCCACTGCTTAGGTGCCATGGGGAATTTGTGTCACTCACATAAGGTATATATCACTAAATTGTTCATTATTTTGCAATCAAAAGCCAGTGGTACATGTTTTAGCTGCTGTAAATGAAACCAAAGTTCAGATGGAAGATACGTCACAAAAGCAACATTGTTTTGTATCAAGGTCACTATTCGGCTATTCACAAAAGCTAATTTCCAACGGATGATGGAAGTGGCTACATTTTGTAAAATTCATTCATATTATACATCCATGAATATTCTTGTGAGCCTCACCTCCTCTGGAAAGGTTGACAGGTCTACCTATGGTACCTTCAAGGTGAGAAAAGTCCTGTTTGCCATCAATGAAGAGGTGTCGCACCTTAGAGGTAGAAAGTAATGTGATGCTCTTTTGTGTCATGTCATACAACAAACTTTTATTCTTCAACAAACAGTGACATTCAGTATATGTCATCCAACCATCGATACCGATTATGCGGGGTCAGGTCAAGAGGGCAGCAGTTTTAGCAGGGAACCCCAGAATTCCCTCTCTCCAGCCACTTCATCCAGGGGACAAATACCCTCTAGCCCAGGTGTGGGCAATCCCACTCCTGGAGGGCTGCTGTCCTGCATGTTTTCCAAGTCTCCCTGTTGCAACACACCTGATTCCAATGAACAGGTTCAATATCAGGCCTCGTCCGAGCTTTCTGATAATCTGATCATTCAAATCAGGGGTGTAGCAACAGGGAGACTTGGAAAACATGCAGGACAGCGGCCCTCCAGGACTGGGATTGCCCACCCCTGCTCTAGCCCCACTTCTGAAAAAGGGGTGACACCCTGGTCAGCCAATCCAGAGGCACTGTCCCCAATGTCCATGTGATGTTGTAGAGGTGTGTCAACCAAGACAGCCTCAAATAAACCAGAGCCTTTAGGAACTCTGGTCGGATCTCATCGAATCCTGGATCCTTGCTACCAAGGAGTTTTTTAACCACTTGGCAACTTCAACACCAGAGATAGAAGCGGCCATCACAAAATCCCTCTACACTGCTTGGTCAAAGGAAGGCCTGTTGGAGGAATTGTTGAGGTCTGAAGAATTTGGCCCACTGACTCAATGTCCTGAATTGAGGTCAGCAGCACCCCATCTCCAATATACATAATGTTAATGGTGCATTGCTTCCCCCTCCTAAGACTATGAATGGCGGATCAGAGGTTTCTCAAGACTGCCCCAAAAGTCGTTTTAAATGGTCTCACCAAACCTCTCCCACACCCGAGTTTTTGCCTCGGCGAACATTGAAGCTGCGTTCCGCTTGGTCTGCCGATAACAATCAGCTGCCTCAGGAGACCCACAGGCCAAAAGGGCCTGATTAGACCCCTCCTTTAGGTTGACGGCATCCCTTATCGCTGGTGTGCACCAAGACAGGCACCGGCCACGTTATGGCCACAGTTCTGGTCGGCCGCCTCAACAATGGAGGCACTGAACATGTTCACCCAAACTCAACGTCCACCCTCACTACCGTGGGTGACGTTCTGCCAGAGATTAGTTGAAACTCCTGATTGGGGAATCTACTATACATTACGAGTTCGATGATGGACCATGAAGTCCATCGTTGAACTGCAATCTATGGTGTCCTGGTACTAGGACTGTCACTACTGAATATTTTTAGAATCAATTAATTGATTTTGCATTAAAGTGTATTACAAAACTTATTTCTTATGATTAATGGTTACTAACAAATTACTATTTGTTTGGTATTGTTTAGTCATTAAAAAACAACCACCAATAAATATCACACCAGAGAGGGATTGATGTATTCACCAGCCTTTTTGAAACCAATTCAGTTACTGGTTAAGTCATTGTTTTCAAAAGTCAAATTTGACACCTCTACCTGGGATCAAGTGCACATATTGACAAACTTATGTTTGACCTAGTGTAGCACTCCCCTCAAGGACTCCAAAAAGGGTGTGTACTCTGAACTATTGCTTGGTGGTAAAACAACACAAACAAAAGTCAAATTTGACACCTCTACCTGGGATCAAGTGCACATATTGACAAACTTATGTTTGACCTAGTGTAGCACTCCCCTCAAGGACTCCAAAAAGGGTGTGTACTCTGAACTATTGCTTGGTGGTAAAACAACACAAACAACTGTCAAGACCCAGTGCCCCACCCGAAGGCTACCTTCTCGTCCAACAGAGTAAATCCCAGTGCACAGGTATGATGCCCAAGCCTGCTTGGTGCCTCTCTCTGTGGGCAACTCCAGAGTGGAAGAGTCTAGTCCTTAATTGGACTGATACCAGAGCCAAAGTTATGGGTTGAGGCGGCCCCCAAATATGTTTCGTCGGAAATTCTCTGTCCACTATTATATTTCATTTGAGAGCCACATGATTTAACAAAAGCCATTTCAACATAACCCAAAATCACAATGGCACTCCTTTATCTAATAATGGTTATTGATTAAGAATAGTGTCAGACTGACCTGGTGGGGGCGTACGTGGCTGGAATTTAGGTTGGGATAGCGGGTTGCAGGGTCAATGGTATACTGATCGAAGTTTTTACTGATGTTCTCTGTTGTGGTCTGAGGCAGTAGCCGGTAGATACTCTCCCTAGGGAATGACAGAACAAACATCAGAGGAACCAATTTCAGTATGACACTGCACGATTAGGCATTTAGTAAAAATACCATTAAAAAAGGCAGGCAAGAAGTGGTATTTCATTTGATCTTGATATCGAACAAAAACACATTAGCAACAAAATAAAGAATTACATTTTTACGTTCAAGAAGGAGAAGAAAGCATAAGGTTACGGTGCCTTGTTCTACCTCCTCCTTACAATTCAAATCATCTATGGACGGTTTGCATGTATGCATGTGTTTCATTTTCAAGTCAAGTACAACTTTGTCATACAGCACAGATGAAATTTCATCCCTTTTAAACAGACAAGTGGAGCCGCTGCGGGTGCCCGCGCCGCCATCAAAAGAACACTTAACATAAAATGACAAAATGACTACATTTTCAAATTGCATCTCAACGTAAAGTCTCTTAGAAATCTAAAAATAGATTAGTATTGACAATAAAACTAAATAGAAAACAAAGAAGAAATAAATTACTTTTTTACACCTAAATTTGAGCTTTTACGCCCTATATACTTGTCCATGAATGATTGTTTCGAGCTACATTAGAATTCATTAAGACTGAGACAAACCCTCTTCTAAGACTAATACGGACAAGTAGGGTGCTTTACACATCCATGAGCTTTTGTTTGTATATTTCCAGGCAAGACACACTTTAAGCATAATTTGAGCAGTTTTAAACTTCACCAAGTCCAAGAATTTCAAGTAACATGACTTGGAAAAAAAAATGCAGGGTCTATATAATATTATGTACAAAGCCTTTTTGTGATGTGTACATTTTTTTTTTTAATTGCTTCAATGGGTATTCTCCCAGACGTCACATTATGAGATATGGAACAGCAAATGTAGACGACAGAGAATGCAAATTATTCAGATTCAGGATCTTGAAGGTCTTGCACAATCTTGGAGAACACATTTTCCATGAAGTTTCCAGCAAAGCTTTTATCTAATAAGACACCCAAAGACTTAACGATAAAGCCTTTCAACTTCAACATCACATATTTCTGTGCTTATTTTATGCTTTGCAAATATAATCAACTCTGTTTTCTTCAAGTATAAAATATATCTTATGTCAAACCAATGTTTTGATTTATGCATTTCATATACGACCTCTTCTCAAAGCCCCACCCACAACATAAAATATTTGTATAATTTGCAAAAACAGAAATAGAAAACTAAAATACTACAAATGTCAATAAATAACATATATAACTTAGGTCTCCTATAAACACTTTGGGTCCTTTGACTAATGACAAGTTACATATAATGTGCCATAGGCTTGGAGTATGTTAATAATTCAACGATTGTGTTCTTTCAGTTATATTTTTTACCATGGACATATCATTTCCATTCTGATTTGTGGAAGCTTAAATGATTAAAAGTTCCGTTGTAATGTCATGCTGCTTTGTCAACGTCGCCATTTCACTTGCCAAGGTGTTCATTGCGGTCTTTAAATCATGTTTTCCTTTTACTAAGTGAAAGGAAAACAAGGTCACACGAACCTCTCTGCTAGTATCTCCAGTGAATTCTTGCCCTGTGCAAAGGCCTTCACCATCCAAGCTGTGTCAAAAGCTGCCAGAAAACCCCGGGCACAACCTGTACCCATTGGCCAAAAAGGCTGTGAAGAGAACAAAATAATAGTCATCATTTTGGGCAAAGACGAACTTTTTGTTAATTTCCGCTGACAATACATACCTCAAGCAGACTATCTCCCACCAATGCAACCAGTAGCTGATGTCCATATTTCTCCCTGATTAAAGCAGCATTCTCTGAGGCATACATGCTGGTGAAGTCAAACATTGCTACATCTGGCTGCCCGTAGTGGTTGATAGCATAGTCCAGTGATGGTAGCTGGTAATTTGTGCCAAAGTCTGCTGCTTCACGGGCATAAGAGAGCAGACCTTCCTGGTTTACATTGTCACTGCTTAATAAGCGCTCTGTTTCTACATAGTCCTAAATGAAAAATAAAAAGATAAAGTGCACAATGTAGATCAAGTTGTACAGTCAGAAAAATATGTGCATTTCTTTCTGCATTCCTTACTGCGAATTGACTCTGACAATACGTGTATGAAAAAAAGAAAAAAAAAAGGTAACGTATCCGCCTGCATTTAATGTGGATTGGTCAAAATTGTTGTGCAACTACAGGCAGATTATTTTTCTTTCTATCTTTCTCTCTTCCTCTCATTGATTGAATGAAGCTCAACCAATCCATAACTACAAATACAAGGTTTTATTGTCAAGGCATGTTGACAAAAACACATCTATTAAGCCAAACTTTTTGCAATGACAAAGATTTTAAAATGGCGTGTTTGGAATGGTTCTTTATTGCACAGCACTTTGAGTTGCATTTCTATAAATGAAAAGTGTTATATGAATAAAATTTGATTGATTGAAATGCATTTATAAACAAAATACTCAGTGCTCAGGGACAAGTGAACTTACATTAATAATGACCCCTTTGTCCAGCAAACTCTGCTTCTTTGCAGTCATGACAAAATAATGAGTGTTGTCCCTGTAGTAAACAATGTTCTCCAAGTCAATTCCTACAAAATATGAGGACAGACAAGGACTGATTTTCAGACTTAAAACAATTCACAGATACACAATGTTTTCTTGGTGTGTTTTTCAAAGCTTCTTATATAATAATAATAATAATAATAATAATATTTTAAAAATAGTGTCAGAATGCCGTATGGCTCAAAGTGTGGGAAAAAAGTAGCGGCTTATAGTCCAGCAAATACGGTATTATAATTTTATATCACACACACAGACACGCATGCACATACACACAGTTTAGTGGTGCTATATTTTGTTGATTGACCTGTTTCTTCCTTTAGTTCAAGGAAGAACTTCTGGTTGAAGATAAAGGCCACTCCACTTATCTCTTCCACTTTGGCCTCTGCCGTGGTGTTTCTGTTGACAAAGTTAGCCGTAATCGCAATGGCCAGCTTTCCTCGAAACTCCTTGTGGCTGAAACCTACCAAAAGTAAAGAAAGAAGTGTGAACAATTACAGCCAAAGTGAATGCAACTTGAGCTACAAATTATATTCTACCAGTTCAGGGGAATCATAAATTGTTTGAGATTAGAGCTGGCCGGATAATAATAATAATTTCTCTCTAGCAATAAAATGTATGCTTCTGGCAAGACATGACCTACTTGATCATATTTTGGAACATGGGACATTTGCAATAAGGAAAAGTAGTTTGGTATTCAAAATATGTGGCTCGTGCGAGCTGTGGTTTACAGCCATACTACTTCAGTACTGTGAAAACACCCGATCTTGGCAACGGCCGGAATACAATGTGGCCAGTAGACCAGATGCAGCTTGGAGTTCACCTATTAAGTACCTCTGGTATAGAATATGACTGGATGGATGGATGGTTGGATGAAACTGAGGTGAATTTGCTGAAATGAATACAGAGTGGTGGGCAATATACTAAATGTGGCCGGTCCACCATTCGTAAGCTGCCAGGGCACCAGTCTGTCATCGTCAGTCATTCATTATTGTTCACTACATACCGTATGTGAGACTCTGCAGCCAGACTCTTATATAGTACAGAAATAACAATATAAATGACAATATAAAGTAGAATAATAATCTACATCCACTCAAATGAAACTGAACTGCATTTCATGTTTACTTCTCGTTATTTGCATCGGTGTGATGATGTTGAACATTAAAGTGGGTAAACTATGGGGCAGGGGGATACAGTACTTTCTTCAAGGCCTTGTACTTTAAATGGCACTAATCTTAACAATGAGCCCAAGTTTTTTAAAAACAGTTAATGACCTTAAGCGCACACTCGGCTGGACATTTTGCAATACTTGGCTTCCACTTAAAAGTGTGTAAACAGGAAATGCTTTAGTTAGTGATGGAGGGTAGCGTTGCAACTGTGCATCTCATTTCCACTTAAAATAAACAGTGCTTTGACTACAGGGTGTATGGCAGATAAATACATTGCTTCGATCCTGGATTTGGGTGGACAGTATGAACAATAAGACAACATTTAATGACAGACTAAAAAGCACACACGTACAATAATTCACAATATAATTCCGGCTGTAATTCTCTTTCACATTACCTACCATCTAATGTGTTTTTGCGTCCATCAGCTCCAATCACCACATCAAAGTCAAAATCTGAGACAGAGTGGCTTGAGGGCTGGATATCTGCTCTCCAACTCGGACCTAAGGGAGGGTTATAGCAAAGCACTCTGATTATCTTCTAACCGTTACATACAGTAAGCGAAACAAATTAATGTACATAAACAGAAGAGACAGGCAGTTGGAAGTTATTTCTTCAACAGTAATGATGTTCCCTTGATTTCAGAGTGGGCAACAGGGGATTGAGTATGGGAACACTTTCAGAAGAGACTGTTTCAAGTGCCAGACTTATTATTTGAGTGAGGAACAATTGAATGGACTGAATTCTGATCCCTCCTCCACTCCTAACCCCTACAATGGGTGTCAGTCATGCTATTTGTGGGCCTGGCCGGCCCCTATCCAAATAGTGGGGTCAACTCCAATTGTGGAAAAAAAAAAAAAAATTGAAAACAATTACAAACAGTTTGCTTTAAGTACGGCTTCAGCAAATTTAACTTCAGATAACTTTATACCCAGCACGTGTGGTAGTCAGTACTGTACTGTAAATGAAGGCACCTGAAGCAGTGAAGAGAAATGTTCTGTCGCAAAACAAACTTACTGTCATCAGTCTGTTCTTCTGGTGGCTCCACAAGTTTGAGGAATTCCACATTGACATGAACCTCAATCCCCAGAATGAGGCAAATTTTAAGCAGCATCAACTGGAGCTGACGGATACCTGGAAGAGACATGAGCACTTACGTAGAGCTGTAATGCATGGTGGCTGTGAAGTGCGAAACACAAAAACTGAACACAAAAGCACATTTATTCCTGTTGCGATCAGCTTTTTTTTCCAAATTAGACATCAAACAGCTCTGACAGCTTGAGGGCTATGTTGATTCCAAAATATTTAATATATCCTGTGGGGCGGTAAAAATTAGATGAAAGAGCTGCCACATCCCTCTCATCCATGAGAAGGGATAGAAGAGTGGATTTTTCTTAGGATGAGTCAATACTTATGAAGTGCTGTCAATTAATAACTGAGAGACGTGTTTGCTAATGATGAGTACAGTATTGGCTGTTGTGGGAGAATCAATACATCATCTGCATACAAAATTATTTAATGTTCCATGAATAATGCTGTGATTCCTGTTATGTAATTATCTTGTCGTATTCTGGCATGCAGGTGGTTCAATTAAAACTGAGTTGGAAAGAGGGGACATCCCTGTCTAGTGCCGTTGTGAAGAATAAATTGTGATGACATTAACCCATCAGTGATAACTGTGGCCGCTCGTGTTGGATATTGTGCCCTAGTCCAGTTCATGAATGACTCTCCAAATCCACACCTTTGTAAAGTTGCGAATAAGAATTTCCATTTGACTCTAGCATTATTTTCAATTTTCTTCTTTTTGAGAGCTGCATTAAGATGAATATTTTCTGGGTGCATTGGAACCAACATCTTCCTTTCATAAAATCTGCTTGATCTGCATGTATAATAGATGAAATGACATTTTCGATTCTGTTTGTCAGTGCTTTGTCAATGATTTTTATGTCTGAATTGATGAAAGAAAGAGGACGATAGCTCGATGGCTGAGTGGGTTCTGGATGAGGTTTTAAGAGATGCATGATTAAAGCTGTTTTCATAATGGGAGGTCTTGTGTTTGTTGTAAGGACTTAATAGGTCATTTAAAAAAGTAGTCCGTAGACCAGAAATGTTTGGAGAACTCGGCAGGGAAGCCGGCAGGGGCGGCCTTGTTGCTTCTCATTTTAGAATTATTGCAGAATTAATCTCATGTTAATGACTGATCGAGGGGAATTGGTTTGTTCTGAATTGAGGTAAATGGAAATATGTGAATACCTTCTGGTTATGAGATGATGGATGCAAATATTGATCATTGATCACCTGAAAATTGACTTACTGATATGATCGATGGAGCCAGCACAGAACTTGCCATAGAACTTCTTGGCCCCTAGGCCTCTGAGGTCTTCAATGGTGAAGGGCCAGAGATGAAGCACATTGTTCCTGGAGAAGGTGTCCCTCTTCTCAATCACCACCACCTTACAACCCAGCAGGGCCAGTTCGATGGCTGTCCGCAGACCACAAGGTCCACCGCCGATGATCAGACACTAAACAGAGTTAGAGAGGAGAACAAGAACTGCTAAAATGGGAAAAACAAGTTGTGCTGGTGATACTATTTATGTGTAGACTCGTACTGTGGAACTACTTGGAAATGCAAAAAAATGGAATTTTACAGGATAAAAATCAGAGGTGGGCGCATCAGTAAATTTTTCCGGGCCGTCATTCGTCAGCGGACGGGCCACCTGTCCGTCATTGTCGGTGCATCATCATCATTACAAGCCGACCTGTTAGTCGGTCACTGTGCCATCGTTATTTCAACCATATCTGCCGTCATCGTTAAATTACAGTTCGTCACCGCTAGCTGATACACACTGCTTACGTGCACCCATGTATGTATATTAGATTACATTTTGTACGTGTACCTAAAGTTGCAGTTAAATGCTGAAGACACTGTCTCTGTTTACATGCAGTCAATGGCCCTATTAAAACCATAATATTGGCAGTATGTAGGTTTTAAATGGCATATAAACACACGCCAAAAAATCAATGTGCTTATCTGGTTACCCCTTTTCTAATCCCATTATTTGATCATGTAAACGGGATCAGGTCACATCTCATTGAATGGGGCATTAATTTGTGCTCTGCTCATGCTCTTGCCCTATCCACAAGGAATCTTGGTCTTTGTAGTACAGAGAGTCCTTGGAAGTGCACATCCACAGCCTAATTTAAATACAGCGATTTAAGCACAGAATTTTCACATTATTTTCTGTCTCTACGGCGAAAATGAAACAGCATGTATACAGACAGATATTTATGTGTTTATAAGTCCATAAGTCTGGTGCACAAGTCACTGGAAATACTGAAGCAGAGGTGAACAAACTCAAAAAGGCAGCACTAATGCACACTAGTGGAGCAAGAAGGAAACTGCTGCTTTATTACTGCGGTGAGTGACACGAATGAAACGTGTTTTATTGTCAGTAGATGGTGGCAATCAGAAATGACTTCTATTTGTGTTACAATGCCCGTGCATCATCATTCGAAACGGGTTATTCAAATGAGGGTGTAACTATGTCCCCTTCAAGCCTGTAAACAGAATTGTTCAGAGATCGTAATGTTTACCTTAACCTGAATATTGACAGCATGTAAACACTGAGAACTATATTTTTTGTGAGCAATTCTATGTCTCTTACCCGAGTTCCTTGACAGGCTTTGTTCTGGCTGTACACTTTTTGCTGTGCCCTCTTGTCCAATTTGGTCCACAGAGCTTTGACCTTCCAGGAGGTGACTGCTGTTTTCAGTGAGCTGTAGAAGTTGCTGTAGTCCATTGGATCTAGCTCCAGCTGCCTGCAGAGGATACTTAAGGCCTGCAGAGTCCCTTTACATGTGGACATCTGGACAAAGTTCTCAAAGAGCTGGCTGGCCTTAGCTGTGCGCTCATCTTCCGTCTCACCCATTCTGTCCGATTGTGACCAGTGGCTCCCTTCTCCTTTTGACTCCTTGCGCACTGCGAGAACTCTGTTCTAGGATGTTGCCATGCATATCTGGTTCTGGAAAATCAAGCATGAAAGAAAAAAAAAAAAAAAGATTACACTGATTGACAGATATATATATATATATATATATACACACACACATAATCAGAACAAACTGAGCAGGGAGTAAAAAGGGAGCTAAATAGCAGTTTTTGGGAAGGAGAGGAGGAACAATTGCATAATTCATAACTCTCATCATAGAAAATAAAAATATCCATTCAATCAGGGATTCTGCCCTGATAAAATGATCAAAATGACTGAGTTGTGGATATTATTTGCAATTTTGTACAAAAAAAAGAAAGGACAGTGCACATGCGGTCAATGTAAGTGCGGTGTCATTTACTGTGCTGCGGTCTGCAGGGGGAACAGAATCCATGCCAGGGGCATGCCAGTGGGGTTATTAAACAAATCCTGAAAGGGTCAGATGACAACTTGAGACATGTAAGCCAATGAAGAAGAGGAAGTCTCTGATCAAAACCCCATCTTGATATGGGTTGCTTTGCCCAAGCTCATTCAGCTGAGTAGTCATGTAGAATAGTTCAAGGAAGTATAGGAGTTGAAAAGCCTTTTCCTACACCAATAAGCATAGGCACTGAAGCCAGAATGTTGCAGAGTTAAAGCGACGCTGATGACAAGGTAACATCCTCGGGCAAAGCAAAAAACTGTATATCCATCGGGTGCATGTTCTTAGAGTCAATTTGTATGATAATGTACGAGACACAAAAATAATGCATACCAAACCCACACTCTAAATGAGGTGATGGCAATATATGTGGCTTGTGAATGTAAAATGGTGGAATACAAAATAGGTGGAAGGAGTTTTTGGTGCTAAAGGTCCACCATAATTGTGGATTATACTCTGATGATGTATTGCTGAAATCTCCAAATAAAGTGAATGCAGTAATATGATTTGGAACTATTTTAACGGTGTTGAATTGTGACGGCAAAAACAATTTTAAAACAATAGATAGATAGATAGATAGATAAAATTCAAACAGGTGATGGGGATTTTGTGCACCAATTACAAGGTCAAAGTAAAAGTTAAGAGTGAACATTTGGAGGCCTGTGACAACAGCAATGATGGTTAAAACTATGGACCTGAATGCACCGGCTACTGGATCATTTGGGCTTTCAATATGAAATGGACAACAGTAAACTTGGGTAAAGGTTACATTCCAAAGGCAAGAACTGCTTGTAAAGGGCACTGAAAATAGCCTCCAGGCGTCAATGTGGTGCCTTACTAAACGTGTGTGTGTGTGTTTGTGCTTTGACCATACATCCCTGCACGCATGCAGACGTACAGCCGACACCGTTGAAACTTGAAATGAATTTGGATCATTTCTTTCCTACAACATATTTCGTTCCTTCCGCTGCTCCCCAGAATGCCTGATAGGATTATGATTGTGTGTGTGTGTGTGTGTGTGTGACTGGATAGGAATTAAATAGGGAACAAAGACTCACAAAATCACACTTGCAAGCTGAAACCTCATCCTTCCCATGCTATTCAGTTTCTGTCTACCACACATAATCTACCTAGCCTTTTAGGAAATTGAAATATTAAATGTAAATCACCTTAATTTGACCTTAATTATAACATCAAGGATGTACTGTATTAAAATGTGTCGTGCAAAAACAAATTGCAAGAAAATAATCAGCAGAGCATGGTTCACATTGGACAAACAGTTAACACCAAATTAAGTCATTGAAAATTGTTGAGTTTGCAGCACCAGATTTTTTTTTCCCCAGGTCCCTTAAGTACAGACAATCTGTTTTTGAAACAAATCCTTAAGTCCCACCTTGCACCATCTGTCTAATTCTGATAGATATGGAAATTTCCTCTGACCTATGAAGTCAAGAGAGGTTCATCATGAAAAAAGTGATATACAAAGGCTGGTCATGGGAATAACTGTGACCTGTGAAAGCTGTACAGTATTGCAAAAAAAAGAACAACTAAAAAAAGAACATTGCATCATGGAAGAGGAAGTGCTTAATTTGGTCTCCCTTTGGGCATTTGTATGTTTAATGGAGTCCAACTAAAAGAGCTAAGCATCTTATTATTCCACTCCAAAATTTTGCCTTCAAATACAAGCCTGATAAACCTGATTAGAACTACAATCCACAAGATTGGCCAGAACAACGGGAGACTGATTAACAGTGGTCAGCAACCCGCGGCTCCGGAACCGCATGCAGCTCTTTCATCCTTATGTTGCGGCTCTGCAGGGCTTGGGACAATAAAGTATTTTAGTAAATAACCAAAGTGTTCGATTGAAGTCTATGTTATTTGTCTCAAAGACATGTATCACTTCTTTCTTCAGATCATGTGCAATTTCGATGATCAGCATTCGCCTTCTACAGAGAAGCTTGCGAGCTGTTGACATGTCAGGGCAGATTTGAAAGGTGGCATGCGTGGAAAGCCCAGCAACACCAAAACTGAACAAGATCTGTACCAAGTATTTTATTTGCGTTTGTTGGTTTGTTTAATTGTACTTCAGTGTGAACCGACGAACACGCCCATGAATGAATGTGGTTCATATGTTACTGTGGTGATATAAGGCCTATTTATTAGATATTGTATGGCATACTTGAATTGACGTGCTCCATAGCTTATTGTAAAGGTGTTTCATAACATTTAGTGTGAAAAAATAATTTTACACACACAGACACACACACACACACACCTTGTTTTGTTCAAATCCTTATTTTACATCCAATTGCTCAATTAATTAATGGAAAAAAAGAATCCACAGATTATTGAAATACTCTTGAGTTGCATTGAGCCTTAGTGTTGTCCAAAAAACAATTGCATGAAGATAAACCCGAATCAAATTATTAATCACCTTTGTTACTTGTACTACTGTTTTACTGTCTTCCTTGCGCAGTTCGATGCAAAGAATTTAGTTTCACACTGTGTTTTGTAGTACTTTATTTAAATCTTACTACTTCTTGTAAAATGGTTTAACAATTTTTACTCCATCCTTTGTGGCTCATTTATTTTAAGTGCAGTCATACATCGATTTCTGACCATAATCCGTTCCAGAAGGCTGTTCGAAAACAGATTTGTTCGAAAACCGAAACCACGCTCTTTTAAAAAAAAAAAAATCTTTATTGAACACGTCTGCTCACAATGGGACGCTACATGAGGAAGCATCAATTCCTTGTCTACCCGAGGAAGCGTCACTTCCTTGTGTAAGGAACGCGGGAGGAGTCAAATGGTGCATTCAAGTGCGCTCAGTTTGGTCGAGAACCGATTTTCGGCATTTAAAAAAAAAGAAAATTTTAAAAGGAAATTTTTGGTCAAAAAACAATTTGGTCGAGAACAGAGACGTTCGAAAACAGAGGTTTGACTGTACTTGATGTTTGTTTGTTTGTTAAATGTCAAAAAGTATATTTTGACAAATTAAAACATTGTGATAATATTAAAAGAGACATATATGGAAAGTTTCTTTGCAATGGGGAAAAAGCCCAGTGAGGATCCAACACAAGACCCTCTGCCTAAGGGGATTTTTTTTTCCACAGACAATACCAAAAGACCTACTTTAAATATGGATTAACGGTGACGGGCGATTACCACACATGAGCAAAGTCCACTGTGCACAATATGCGGCGAGTGGCAATGAGTTATTGAAATGAGCTCAAGTGATTTGTCAACAAATGTAAGGCCCTGAGAGCGTCATAATTGGTGGGTAACCGCATTCCTAGGGTTAATAAGTCAGTCGCTATTCATGAAAAAAAAATTTGTTTACTTTTTACTGCTGATTATAAAAGAATGGAAAAAGGAAACATCACACTTTTTCCTGGTTAAACGAGAGAGTATTATTTCATTTGGAAGATTCATTGAATATAAAGTATAATCCCTGAACACAATTTCTTATGTAGGTCTTGAAGAATGTCAAAACACTCTAAAACGGCTGGCACTGAATGCTCAATGCTTTTTTCGTCAACGGCAATAAAAAGCATTGATCGACATGCAGATCACGCACGTTTCCGCGGGTTGATTGGTTGTAGCACCACTAGAAAAAAATGTGTCAGCATTTTTGCATGGTTAAAGAACAATAATGAATACAAAAGACAAAAAAAACATTTCACTTGAAGTCAAGTCGCAAGTTTTTTTTTTCCAATTATAATAGGATGTTCCATGCCGCCCTAGTATTCTAAAGACAGTACAGCCAAACCCCGGTTTTCGAACATCTCTGTTCTCGACCAAATCGGTTTTTGATTTCGGTGAGCGGTGGCCTTTTCAAAACTACTGCCAGCCCCATAAAGTGTACTGCACGGCGGATGGGAAGGGGGAATTTTCCCTGATAACAATGTGTAATCCCCAATTAGGAATGGCTTGTTAGTAGTCGGTGCTTATGTCCGCAAACACTAAAAAGTAAAAAATAATAACCAACTGGTCTAACGATTGCACTGATTAACAATTACATTCATATTTGTTCACAAAAGCTAGAGCAGTGGTTTTTAACCTTGTTAGAGGTACCCATACCCAAGCAGTTCATATGCACATTCACCGAACCCTTAGTGAAAAATAAAAATATGATTCAAGAAGTGTTCCTTTCGTTTTGCCGGTGCGAGACTCCAGTTGCTCAACTTGGCATGAGAAATCATGCAAATAGGATGCAGAGTCGCATCACGTTCCTTGAGGCATGTGTATACTGTATATTCATCTGACCACTTTCTTTTGTCTCAACATAGCATGTATTAAAACGTTTTGTTTTTTTAATCACATGACGTACCATCACGACAGTCACGCGTTGACAACGAAGCAAACTACATTTCCCGCAGTACTGATAGGACTAGCAAATTCTCAAAGAATATACTTTTAAATTCTCAAAGATATAAAGAAATTGTAAATGGTTTCACTATACTGGTAGAAAGCAGCGGTGACAGTAGGTAATTATGTGCTTCCAGGCTATTAAATCTAAATATAAACTACTTATAGCCGGAGGTCTCAGAGGTATCAGGCAATCTATCAGCCACATCCGAAACGGCCACCACAGTGGAGGATGACACACCCAATGCCAAATATGTAGATAAAAAGCTGTCACAAAATGCATGCGCTTCATCACCTACAGCTTTGTATACGGTGGGAGGGGTATGCGTAGTGGAATGGGTGATTCATGTTTAATTATAGATAATGTGTGTTATACCCTTTCCCAGTTCCCTGAGGAAAGGTACGCAATTAACGATTTTTCCAATTTTAAAGAGATTTTATCTTTGGCAGACCTCTCATATGAAAGATTTTTAAAAAAGAAAAAAAGGGGGTGGGGGCGATATGCCAGCTTTGGTCATACTCTGTGTTGGATGCTCAAATAATTTCAACACATCTACCCACACAAAGATTCTTTTCCACCACCGGTCAATAATCCAGCCCTCTGAAGGAGAGAAGTCACGTGCGTGATCACACGCGACTTCACAAACACGACCAGGATCATCCGGGCATGTGCCAATGGTTGCCAAGTGTTTCCAAAGAGGACCGAAGACAGAGGCAATGTCAGAAAGGAAATACTTGCTTTGGAAAATACTTCCGGTCCTGTAGGGAACCCACATTTATACAAAAACGACATTGGGTAGGCAGACTACCGCCCAAAGATGGTTGGGATAGCCTCCAGCACTCCTGCGACCCGAGTGAGAATAAGAGGTTCAGAAAATGAATGGTAGAACATCATGTAGGCTACTTGTTTTATTTACCGGCACTTACTCGTTCATCAGTAAGAGACCTTCTTTGATTGGCACGTCACAGTTAAGTCAAGTCGCTCAGGAAAACTTTGCATCAGCCCACACATTCAAAAGACTTTTCGTCATCCAAGATTGAACACGTTCATTATTTAAAATAGTCGACCGCGACTGATTTGGACCCTGTTATCGGGACAAATCCACTTGTAACACAACTCACAAATAAGGATAATCTTATAAAACATAAGAGGGTGTTTAGCGTTCATGGTCGGGAAGGGGTAAAATAGGGACAAAAACAGCTCAACTGTCTTTTTTTATATGTGCCCCATCTTTGTCAAAAGCAAAATGATGCTGGTAGACGATTGCATTCTTAAGCCCTCATTTACCCACATCAGTTTTTTGACATCTTTTGGATGAATGGGCTGATTTCAAATCAAAATGTGTGTTAATAACTAAAGAGACATGTTTGTTTTCTTGTGCCTCATGACTTGACTGGTGAGCAGTCGAGGGTGGGTAGAACCTTGCCAAAACTCGGAGGTAGAATTCAGCTTGCCTGAAACATTACTGAGAATAATTGATATAGAAACAGGCAACACAATTCATGAAAGTTTTTGTGTATTCAGATGGAACATGTTTTCTATGTGCTGATTTTTATGTATTATGAATCAAACAAGTGCAAAATACAATAACTGATTTTGTAATTAGTTTTTCTTTAGTCACAATGATCAATTAGTGAAACGTTTACTTTGATTGGCAAAATGCGTAGCTAGATGTAGGTGCTAAAACACCTGATCTTTTATTAAATCACCAATGTCAAATCAAACTGTAACCCCTGTACAGCATGTTAACTCATTCACTCCCAAATACGTTGTTAAACGTCTTTTCAGACTTGGTCCAGAATTGGCTGGTACTGAATGAGTCAAGTATATCAAGTCCATTTTATTGAGTTGTTACATACCTCAGCCTGAGTGAACACATGGTGTTCTGAACGGCAAATGTTGACAAGTACTGAGACCAGCTTTAACTGTTGCATGCAAGTACTTAAATCAAACTCCTAATTCTCATAACATGAACGCCCCACGCTGTAGATGACAGAGGCTGGAGTAAGCCCATAAAAGTGTCGGCATATGTTGTGACACAATACCTCGCACTTCCATAGTACACCATAAATGGATAAAAACCATGAAAAAAACATTTGAGGAAAAGGAGGTTGGGCATTCTCATATCGTATTCAAACAACACCGTACTTATTTGCAAAAAGATACCCAGGAAAAGTAAGATCCTGTTATCTGTTAGCAATCATTCAATAATAATAATAATGTCACTGCACTAGGGTTGTCCGGATATATTTTTTAACCAGAGTTCAAATCCAAGTCACTTGATTTTCTAGTATATGTCGATACGGAGTCCCGATTTAATGCAATGATCTTTTTATTTGGGTAAAGGTAAGACCTTTTGTATACAGCTGTAAATCAGCACGTGTTTAAATCAAATAAAGATTGAAATGGTATCAATAAGATTTTAACAACGCTACAACTCGTAACCTTAATGCTTAGCGACCCGGTCTGTATTATATGTTCAAAAGAGGCCTTTAACAAAGTATAGTTGAAAACGGAGAAATGTCTTTTTCAGAGTCTGTTTCTCAAGCTATCCGGTGAAAAGATTATCTAACATACTCGAGCTCAACTTGGCCTTTCTCATCTGACAGCAATCCATATTGTGAGCCAGCAGCACTTAGCTCCCTGGTGTATTTTTGTCGCCTGATCTCTCCCCCCAAAGCTGATATGCGCAGCGTCACCCCCATACAAGTCAACCACTCATTCCAGGAACGAACAGCGTGTGCCATCGTGGATTTTTTTTCTTCGTGGCACCATACACTGAATGACAGAAAGATAAATGAGAAAAGACTCAGAGGAAATGCGATACTAACATCTTTGGTGTCAACTGCAACAGTGTGATCATAAAAACATAATTTTTAATTCCAGTAATTCCAAACACGACTCTCATATTATCCAGACCTTGTCATAGCTTTGAAATTCAAAGCACTGTGAGAAAACCATATATAGAACAGAAAGGAATGGTGAGCCAAGAAATACATAGACAGAATATGTAATACTTTGCCAATACTATACACATACAGTACATTACTTTTGATACGTACAACCAGATTTGTAATACTTTACAGCTTGACCAGTAGCACACAAGACATTCTTTTATACTGTATAAAGTATATATATATATATATATATATATATATATATATATACTGAATCATTAATTCCAGGTGATCTTTGGTTTACAGCAAATCTGACTGGTTGTCGATTTGTTACACATTACTGTCAACCGGCTGCATGCAAATTTTCCTCTGGGCACACCACAAACTGTGCGAAGTCGGTCCAACATGTTGAATATCCCGATTCGAGGTCGAACGTCCTCTCGAGGTGTTGAGATCAGTCTGAGCATACCACACACGGCAGGATTAACTGCTAAGATTATCTTTGGAGCCATTACGAGATTCGGGGCCGACCTTTGATTAGCAGAAGGGGAGATTCGAAGCTGAAATCGGGTCCATTATCCTGTCGTGTACACCGACTTTAACCTTTCTCTTCATGGCGGCTTTTGAAAAAGCCATGACGCGGACTGGGTGACAGAATCTATTTTCCTTCTACTATGTGTCATTTCAGAATTATGATTAGACGAATGTTGTCACGAACATGAGCAATGGCAAACGAGACAAAAAACACATGCACACGCACAAACGCACGAAATACGAACCACCCAGGGCAGGGGTCGACAGTCCAAAATGTTGAAAGAGCCATATTGAATCAAAACAAAAATCAAACAAAAACCAAATATGTCTGGAGCCGCAAAAAATAAATAAGACTTTTAATGAAGCCAACACATGCTGTATGTATCCATATTAGCGATATTAGCTTACTATCAAAATGACTAAGTTAGCTACAAATACACAATGAGCCTTCATATTTTTTTTCCCTGCAATGCATCCTGTAGAGCAGGTGTGCGCAACCTTTTTTGACCAAAGATCTACTTTTTGCTCAATCAGCCTCCCAAGATCGACCCGTTACCGTACGTAAGGGTACGCACGCATTTACACACGCATGCCAAAATGAGCAACAGCCATAACGGCTCCCAAGATGAACGATGCATGGGACGCACTTTTGCAGCGCGTTAACTATTGTCGCTCCCGTGTACCGTTTAAAAATGCTTCTCTCAGCCCTCCAGATTCCCATTTTTTGCCAGTACCCTTGGTGAACTGGACATGACACGTAGTTTTGTTTTGTTTTGTTTTTTGTTTAAACAACGGTCACCTGCCTGGCATCCAGTCCTGCTAATAGAAACGTGTGTCGCAGGCTAGCACGCAAATCTTCGTTGACAGAAATGTTGAAATTTAATACAGTCAAACCTCGGCTTTCGAACGTCTCGGTTCTCATCCAATTCGGTTTTCGACCAAATATTTTGAGTTTTTTTATGCCTCGGATGACGAACAAATTTCGGTTCTCGAACAAACTGAGTGCACTTGAATGCACCATTTGACTCCTCTCTCCTTCCTTACACAAGGAAGTGACGCTTCCTCGTGTTGCTTTCCATTGTGAGCAGACGTGTTCAATAAACATTTTTATTTTAAAAAGAGCGTGGTTTCGGTTTTCAAACAATTTCGGGTTACGAACAGCCTTCTGGAAAGGATTATGGACGAAAACCGAAGTTTGACTGTATTAAGAATGTTTGTGTCGTGTTTGTCCTCTTGCAGAAACCATATTAAAACACAAAATGCATTTCCCTCTGCAATCGTTTTCCATTTTTTTAAAAACTCCAGGGAGACGCTAGGGCGGCGCTAAAGACCCCCGACCCAGGGCAACGGCATGGCCAAAAGGGTGGTGGACGCATGAACATTTACTGTTTATGTCGAGCAAGGGGCTACAAAACATCACATGAAGCATAAACAACCTGTGCGGTGCAAGATTGAGACCCCTGATTTTGAATATGTAACACAAAATGACATCTCGAATCAGTACCTGCATGCATAACTGGCTAAAACTTTCAACCCATCCTTCTCAAATACCCAGCGAGGTATTGCTTGTATGTAAATAAATCAATATAATATCCTCTATCTGGCCTAACTGCTGTCAAGCAGAGGTGAGTGTGAGGTTTTAAACTTCAGGCTTCTGTTCCGACACCTTCCCTGAGGGGTAACTTGAGAAAGAAAGTGGCATCCCGCGGCTGTTACAGTTCCAATAGGTAGACCTCAACACCCCACTCGCAAAATGACAGGTAAGAGTAATGTAATGTTTGTCCCAAAACAACTGGAATATGAGATGGGGTTTCTAGCTTGAGTGAACTACTTCTTCGAGAAGACCAACATCAAATATCTCTCGCCTTTTCTTTCACTTCGACACTTGAAATCTGAGCAGAACATTCTGTCTCTGCTACTCTGGTACTCACTACCACTCCAACACAGAAACATAGTTTGTTTCACCCACTTCAAATCACAACTAAGAACACACCAGCTGCAGAAGCTAGCTCAAGCGACATTGAATGTCACCTCTCTTGCAGGGAAAGAGCCCGAGATGGTGTGCGAGGCAGAGAATATTTGACTTGACATAGTCGGACCTGCCTCCACAAAACAGCCAGTGCTCTGGTACCAGTTCTCACGAAAAGGGTTGGACTCTCTTCCACTCTGGAGTTGTCCACGGTGAGAGGCGCAGAGCAGTTGTGGGCATTACTCATCGTCGCCCCAGCTCAGTGCCTGTACATTGGGGTTCACTTCAGAGGATGGTTCCTGACTGTTGTTTGTGTCTATGCACCAACAGCAGTTCAGAGTACCCACCCTTTTTGAGTCCTTGGAGGGTGTGCTGGAGAGCATTCCCCTCTGTGGACACCCTCGTTCTGCTGGGGGACTTCAATGCTCACGTGGGCACCCACCATTATCCATGCTTTACCGGGCCGTAGCCATTTGGCATATTCCAACAAGTGTGGCGATTGTTATGCTATGATGAATAAAGTTGCTGTTCGCACATTGTTGTTGTCTGAAAAATATTGGACATAATCTGACGATGTAGCTTCACTTTGTGTCTCTGCCCTTGTTTCTTGCTGATGATATGAATCTATCAAGACTAGCAGCAATCGGGGTGGAGTCAAGTCGTTAGCTTTCAGCTGAATTCGGATTTGTTTGCGAACCTTTTTTTTTTTTTTAATTGAGAAAATATATAGACAACACAACAATCAGGCAATCCAATTAATTATCTTTTACATAACAGTTTAACAAAATAAATTCTATATTAAATTAACTAAAACTATAAGTTATAATAAAGAAAATAAAAATACATCTTTCAAAACTGTGATATCGTTGAGTTAATCTTTCAACATTTCTGAATGTATAGCAGTTATTGATCTACATTTTTTATGAGAACAAGACTTAATTATCTACCTCAAACCAAAATATTAGAAAATGTATTCATTTATTTTTGTTGTATTGTTACCTTAATATTAAAGTCTGAACTTTTATTTTAGCAGTGTCTACAGAGAAGCTTTACTTTGAGCATACTTTTTTTTTTTATCCCATGTAAAGGGCTCCAGACTTTTTTTTGTACTAGGACCACAGTAGCCCCTAATTTGAAATTTTAGGGGTCCAAGTAGAAAATGTAGGGGCACAAAATAAGTCAACCTGCAAAGTAAATACAGTACTGTATTCACTCCACGTGTTTGCTCTACATTACTCATAGAAGGACTGAAGTGTCCGAGCAGAAGAAGTGAGATATCTCTGGTTAGAGGGGAGGGGGGGATGGATGGATGGATCATTACATTGGGATTTTCATCTACATTTGGAAGAGTCCTGATCCAATCTGTGGAGATCCAATTCCAGGAGCGTGTGTTTGTTACGGATGTCCTAAGTTCGCCATTTGAGAGAAGAAAAATATTGAAATCATGCCACTTGAATATTTAGAGTTTGTAGCGCCACCTGTTGCTTTGACGTGTACTTGGCTGCCTGAAATAGGTTTTCATATAAAATGAGGTTTTAATTTTGTAGATGGTGCGCTCCTTGAGAATTTTAGAAGAGAGAATAATAATTTACAACAAGGTGACTTTTGACACTGGTTAACTATAAGCAGTAGTAGCATTTGTTCAAAACAGAAGCTAAGCCTCGGGGCATGAAAATTAACAATTGGCTGCAGTCTTTGTGAAAACAATTTGATTCAGCAGAGACGTACTTGGAGCAAAGGAGAATTCATCTCAGATTTTCACGATTTATCGGCAACGTTCTCAATTTCCATTTCTTAATTGAGGTTCGTATGGAAGCTATTAAAAGTAGAATTAGAATCTTCGTGGTCATTGCAACGTTGTTCTCGACAGTGGCTGTGTCCACGGCTTCTTACTTGTTATGACATTACGGCTTTCCTGAATTAAGTCCATGAACGTTACACCTTAGCTCGTGGCCTTCTTACGTTCACCTGTTGTGCTTCCCCAAGGGAGAAAAGGTGTAAAGAAACTCCAGCGTGTTCAGAAAAAAATAACGTTCACGTTCAAACAGGTTTGTTAGAAAGAGTCGAATAGATTGGGGAAATTGCAGTCAGGTGCGAAATTCCTTCATGGGCATTAAGTCGTGCTCTCAGCTACTTACTTACCGCGGGGCTCATTTCAGTAAGTCAACAGCCTGTCGGTACTCCTCAGTCTTTATTCCACGTTGTCCCACAAATAATTTCCCCCAAGTAATGACACAAATTGTCTTGAATGCCGAAACGCAAGTGCGGTTGTTGAGTGAGCTGTTTGCTCCTTATATGACAGCTGCCCGACTGTGACTGCTTCACTGAATTGAATAGCGGTATTAAGTCCTTTGCTCCGAATAATCACACGCTTCCGTCTTGACTTTCAACATAAAATACACCAACAACTGCTTTATCAGCATTTATGAATGCCGATTATTATTATTCATTTGACACAAAATCCATCATATTAAAATATTACCCATTATGGTTTGCATGAGTGCAAAAACTGGCTTCACAATAGGTTTGCTTAACAGGAAATGATATATTTTTTCGGCTAGTTTGACACACGACGCAAATCAAGTATGGCACTCATTTGATATAGCATCATTCAACAACTAAAACGTTCAGTGCAGATTAATCACTTCCCCCCCTTTAGAAGCATGCATCATCATGGGATGTTAGGCTTTTAAATGACAGAATATGTCATCATGATATTAAATTCATTAATTCATTCATGACATGATGTCATGAGGATCCCACCGCATTACAACTCTGATACCACTTTGGTTGGCATCGTCCAATAAATAGACACGGAGCCCATTAATCAAGCAAGCATATTTAAATGTGGATATGGTTCAACTACAGGCCTTTTTGTATTCACCAATACCAAGCATGTTGTCACAAACAGCCATGTCTGCTTTTAAATGTTATTATATGTTGTGGACACAATAACTGACACTTCAAATTGCCTCCAGCCGATGCAGTAAACGAAATATATAGTGATGGAAAACTAACCAGCCAAAGGAAAATAGGAAAGCGTCCAACAGAACTGGATGAATAGGTCAGTAATACATTTCAATGTAAAAGTATACTTTGTACTACATTAAGGTATTCCACAGTTTAATTGTACTATTGAAAACAATATGATGTCTCATTCCGCTATTACACCAACTTGAAAGTGACCGTATAGACAGAGATTTTTTAATAGTCACCTTTTATTTTACGATAATGACCGCTGAAAGGTGAGGTTGCCAAGGGTGCCACTAGGGATTTGGGGCCCCCATCCATCCATGATCTATATGTCTTGTCCTCATTTGGGTCACAGACAATTTTGACCTAGCCCTGCTGAGTTTTGAGTGCACTAGGCTAGTCACCATGCTATCACGGGGCATGTTTACAAATACCACGTTCACACTTTTAGACAATTTAGTTCAAGGAGGAGGGCAGATTACCTCAAGAAACCCCAAGCTAGCATGAGGAGGCCATGCAAATAGGAGGGTCTATTTGAACCCAGAATTTCGTAACTGAGGCAGAAAATGCAGAAAGTACTGGAGTGAAATTAGCTCAGGGAGCTACTCTCAGGTGCAAAGCATTTTTTTTTGTTCAAATGTCATTTGAACCTGGTCTTGATAAAAATTAAAAAAAACACACAAAAAAAAACAAAGCAAGCCACCAGCAACACGGTAACTCAGTGCGGATCCCACCGGGTCACAGTTCTCTGGTTGGGAGTTTGAATCTAGACCTCGGGCTTCCTGTTACAAAATGGGTTCGATTCCAGTCCCTGCAATCCTGTCTGGAGTTTGCATTTCTCCCCTTGCCTGCGTGGAGTTTCTCCAGGTCCGGTTTCCTCCCACATTCCAAAAACATGCATAGCAGGTTAATGGAATACTGTAAATTGTACCAAGGTGTGATTGTGAGTG
This sequence comes from Hippocampus abdominalis, assembly GCA_018466805.1. Taxonomy (NCBI): domain Eukaryota; kingdom Metazoa; phylum Chordata; class Actinopteri; order Syngnathiformes; family Syngnathidae; genus Hippocampus; species Hippocampus abdominalis. Next base: position 9,612,742 of record CM031697.1, on the reverse strand, counting down.
TGGATGGTTCTTCCTCTGTGTGCCCTGCGATTGGCTGGCAACCAGTTCAGGGTGTCCCCCGCCTACTGCCCAAAGACAGCTGGGATAGGCTCCAGCACCCCTATCTATCTATCTATCTATCTATCTATATAGAAATATATATATATATATAGAAATATATATATATATATATATATATATATATATATATATATATGTACAATCAGCCTGCCACGCATGTTTTTGGAATGTGGGAGGAAGCCGGAGTACCTGGAGAAAACCCACGCAAGCACGGGTAGAACATGCAAACTCCACATAGGAAGGCCGTAGCTGGAATTGGAATATATATACAGTATATCTATCGAATATCTATATATATATATACGGTTCGGAAAATGGATGGATGGATGGATGGATATATCTATATATATATATATAGAACCACCCCTGCTCTAAATTGTCCCTAGGTGTGATATATATATATATATATATATATATATATATATATATATATATAGATATAGATAGATATATCCATCCATCCATCCATCCATCCGTGACCCTTGTGAGGACTATGCTGATCAGAAAATGGATGGATGGAGATCTGTGTGTGTGTGCGCGCGCGTGTGTGCGTGTGCGTGTGTGTGTGTGCGTGTGTGTGTGTATATTGAGAGTTTTGTTCTGTTGCAATGTTGGTGAAAAAAGCTAGAATAATTTTCAACTAATGCGTTTGGAGTACAGTAATGGAATGATTAGTAATAACATTTCATCTGTTTGTGAAAACTTCATGCATCCCAGTGTACGTTTTACGAGTCACGATGCCTAACATGTTTTGTCCTCTTCTGCCCTCAGGTGGCAAAAAACTGCTGTGACAGCCAATCAACATTTCTCCTTATAATATTCCAATTGAAGATTAAGTAGAATGACGCAAGATACATCATAAAGGAATTATATATTGTATATTTTCGAGGATGAAGAAAGCCTATCAAGTAAAATTAGTATGGTGTGACATATGGCATTGAAATACTGTATTAGGATTCGTTTATAGTGAGGCACGCTGCGCTATGGACGGAGCTTGGAACGCGCTAAATTGCTCTTCAACACAAATTGTGACGCCGGTTTTCTGGTGACGCCCGCATAAGTTCCTGTCTGGTTGACTAAACGAGTCTTTAGTTAACCCATGACGATGTCAAGCAGCCTTTAATTCAAAGAGCAGCGCCGTGGCCACACGAGGTCTTCTGATAAAATCGTATTACACCACCACCGTCTGTGCAGCTACCGCATGAAATGTTTACTTTCAACCATCTTGATATTGGTCAAGTCTTAAAGCACAGGTGCTTGGGACTTGAAACGACAGCACACGGGAGGAGATTCCCAAAGCGACAATGTATTTACAGAGCAATGTTACAACCCAACAAGGTACCTTCTTTTTTAATACGTTTTATTGCACTGTGTGATTTGTATAATTTTTATGTTCAAACATGCATAAATTGGCTATATGGGTTAAAACAGGACTTGCCACTGAAATAAATGCATGGACGTCACTTCATTGAGATTGGAAACCCCAAATACCAATGGAATTCCACGAATACGGCGTGTGTGCGTGTGTGTGTGTGTGTATGTATATGCGTGTGCGTGTGTGTGTGTGTGTATGTATATGTGCGTGTGTGTGTGTATATGTGTGTGCGTGTGTGTGTGTATATGTGTGTGCGTGTGTGTATGTGTGTGTGCGTGCGTGCGTGTGTAGATAGATCGATATTTTTTTGATATTGATTTTGTATATATATATATGTATATATATAATTATATATTTGGTATTGATTTTATATATAGCGGCCCGGTAGTCCAGTGGTTAGCACGTCGGCTTCACAGTGCAGAGGTACCGGGTTCAAATCCAGCTCCGGCCTCCCTGTGTGGAGTTTGCATGTTCTCCCCGGGCCTGCGTGGGTTTTCTCCGGGTGCTCCGGTTTCCTCCCACATTCCAAAAACATGCATGGCAGGCTCGTTGGGCACTCTAAATTGTCCCTAGGTATGAGTGTGAGCGTGGATGGTTGTTCGTCTCTGTGTGCCCTGCGGTTGGCTGGCAACCAATTCAGGGTGTCCCCCGCCTACTGCCCGGAGACGGCTGGGATAGGCTCCAGCACCCCCCGCGACCCTAGTGAGGATCAAGCGGTTCGGAAAATGGATGGATGGATGATTTTATATATATATATATATATATATATATATATATATAATCGATATAAAAAATCGATCTATCTACACACGCACGCACGCACACACACACACACACACACACACACACACATATATATATATATATTATACTGTATATAGATTATTAGATATATTATATATTGATTTGTGTTTTGACCATTTTCTATTTCTTTTTTCACACAATTCGCATATATAATATATTGCATTACTGTGTAAATCCCCACACAAGAGCTGCATGAAAAAAAGTTTACTTTTACATACAGTATATTATTACCGGTGCATTTGGTGACACAATGAAGTCGAGACTACACTATGTTGAATGCATACATGAAGCCCATAAATGAGCTAACATTTTCAGTGGTGCTTGCATGCATGATGATGTAATTCGGCGTGTCAATAAGAATGCATATGATTTTGTTCACAGCAGCCTACATATTTATTCCCCTTACCTTTTAAATGTATAGATCTCCCCAGCTTCAAGAAACATCAAGGACCACCGGAAGTCAATAAAATGTGCTGACAAAAAACAGATATCACCACCAGCGAATCCTCCTCAGATGACTGAATTTGGTTTAATATGTCAAAAGATCAGCTACCCACAAAACCAGGTGCACCAAGAAGGCATTTCCAAACCCATTCAGGTATGTTTGAATGTGGTGTTGCAGATTTATCACTACAGTATTTCAAAGTTTGTCAAATTTTATTGTAAATGTTTTCAGTTTCTGTTTCTATTCAGGCATACAAAACAACCATCAAGAACAAAATCTTCACTTTCAATTTACCAAGTATGACATATGAAAGTAAGAACATCACGGCACCAGCCTTTATCAACTTTTTTATTTTTTTATGACAAATATGCGAAACATAATATCTCAATCTGTGCCCAGGTATTCTTAGAGATAACAGACGATATTTGTCACCGTATGAGCAAATTGAAATTAAAGAATACAGAAAAGTCTGGTATGTAGGAAAAAAGGATAGTAAAATTCGGGCACAAACCACTTCTGAGGAGGCCAAGTCATTTGATGATGACCAAGGATTCTACAAATCAGTAAGTGCAGAACTACTTTTTTTTTTTTGTCTTCACAAAATTTGTATTTTTCTGGAAGTGTATTGCTGCCATGCCAGAAAAAAGTTCCCCACCATGTTGTAATGTAATTTCATTACTTAACGTGATACATTTCATGTTACACTGTAATAACAACAGTAATGCTCAATTTGCGTTTTAGCAATAAAAATTAATACAATGAAAAAAAATGAAACCTTTAATGAATGTAAAAAAATCTATTTGATAAAAAAAATAAATAGTGTAGCCTTAAAGTTTTACCTTCAAACGATGTTCTTTATTTAGGCACAGCACTGAATTGTGTTTGGGTGTCTTAATTCAATGAAATTGGATTAATTACATAATATAAATAATCACTTGAGTTTAACTTGAAAGTTGTTCCATTATGTACACCATATTTAGAAAATTCACCTCACGGTACCCGTGCTACACACGTCTTGCAAGCAGTATGCCTCTTTGGCACATAATTTGTTATATCTGTCTTTTAGTGGGCAGCACTTTGGGCACCTGGTTAGCACATGGGCTTCACAGTGCAGATGTGCAGGGTTCAATTCCGGTTCCGGCCTTCCTCTGTGGGGTTTGCATGGTCTCCCCGTGCCTGCTTGGCTTTTCTCCGGGGACTCCGGTTTCCTCCCACATTCCCCAAAAAACATGCATGGCAGGCTAATGGAACACTCAAAATTGTCCCAAGGTGTGAGTGTGAGCGCAGATGGTCATTTGTTTATGTGTGCCCTGCGATTGGCTGGCAACCTGTTCAGGTTGTATTCTTGTCTACTGCCCAAAGACAGCTGGGATAGGCTCCAGCACGCCTCTTGTGAGGATAAGCGCATCAGAAAATGGATGATTGGATGTTCGTCTGGTAGCACTCTCTACTGGTGAAAAGTTCATACAGCAGCTTATCGTACCGGTATATTACCAGCACAGGGCGAAAAGAAAAAGAAATTTAACATCAGCAGTGGTCTATTTTCATGTTTTTAGCCTGGAATTGGAGATTTGATAACAAAATGATAACATAACATTGTGTGACGGTAATGAGATGATCTCAATTCTCAATAGAAACCACAAAGTACAGTATAGCTTAGTGTATTTTTTTTTCATATTTCCGAAACCATTCAGGTGTCCTGCGATTTCAATGGAAAGTTTAATGACATGATTAAGACTTGAAAAAAAAAGACAAAAATTAAGTTTAAATATGGTATACCTGGACGGTCTCGTAATATGACATTTGCCAATTTTTGTCATTCACTCTTTGTATCAATAAAATTTTATTGAATTCCTCTGTAGCAAATCTATTTTTTTCGGATCCCCAAAATATCTACGTTGGAGTGACCGCCCTCTCTGCACCACTTCACAGGCACTCTTTATAAATCTGTTTTCTGCATATCTGTAGTGTGTATTGTGAAACGCTGCTTGACATATTTCTCATCAATTCATTGCTCAATGACTTTTTCATCAACAGAGGATTGGCGACCACCTGGCTTACCGCTTTGAAATATTGAGGGTGATAGGATCAGGATTTGCTGGAAAAGTCTTAAAGTGCAAGGACCACAAGACAACAATGCTGGTGGCGGTCAAGGTCTTTCGAAACACAACCGAGTAAGATGTCCCCAAACCAATGTGTAGAAAAAAGACTACAGTTAGTTTGATAAAAATAAATAAATGAATAAACTGGTTTAAGCATGGAATTTGTGTTCTATGAAAACGTGTCCAAAACTTTGATAAATGAAGGAATAGTCAATAACATTTTGAGGTTATGAAGGTTGCACAATAAACTTGTTTGCACAGTCACGTTAAAATTTGCCAGGCGCACTTTACTGCTGCAGCCTACTGAATGTTTTCCATTTACAGTGGTACCTCTACTTACGAACGTCTCTTCATATGAAAATCGCAAGTTACAAAATGCCTCAACAGGAAAATATTGCCTCTAGTTACAAAAGAAATGTCAAGATATGAAAGGTAAAAATGCAGTATGGGTTGCTACTCGCAGCTCGGAGTTTTGTGAACGCAACAAGCTGCTCTGCCATTGGCTTTTACCTAGCATCTTCCTGGCATCCCATTGGCTAAGAGGGACCTCTATCGTATGCCGATGTGTGTAGATAGATATGTGTCTATGGAGTGTCCTCGTCATTCGCCTTTCGGGCCATGAGGTGTTCCGATAGTTTTACGTAAATGTGGTTCCCCAGAAAAAGTGTTCACCAGTCAGGTGATCGCTCACTCTGCTGATCTTTGCCTGCGACATTTTCCAAGGATTGTTAGAAGCCGATAAAAGCAGATGTCCTTTGCTCAGTTCTTTACAAAACGCCAGGCAAAAACCACCTCCATAAAGAGGACAAAAAATGATGAGGATGCAGTTAAAAGTGAAATAAACATCATTTTTATTCTATCCTCTATTCTTTGTTTTTTACATTATGCACAACTCTAATTTATTGTGCAATAATCTAATATGTAACATGTATTTGTTACATATTTTGATGCGTTTTTATGTTTTAGAAAATATTTATGTCTGAATTGGGGTGGGCTTGGAACGGATTAGGGCATTTACATGGAAAATGCGTCTCTACTTACAAAATTTTCTAGTTCGGAAATTTCTTTCGGAACCAATTAATTTCATAAGTAGAGGTACCACTGTATTTGTCTTAATACTTAATATTTGACGTCGCTATCACTTGACTGCTTCGTTAGCATGCTTAGCATAGTTCACTAATGTTAATAATAGGCAATGCCAAGATTTGACTTCAATTCAACTTTGTGTTACATAGGAAAGGAACACAATCACTACCTCTTTAGGTTTGTTCAAAGTTGCACTGAGTACTGAACATTTTATATGAAATTCATCACACATACACCAAAAAAATAATGACCCTAGACATGTTTTTGCTTCTAGGGGTCATGGGTTCGCAGAGGCAGAATTAAAAGTCTTGAAAACCCTGCAAAAGTTAGACAAGAGCAACAAAGCCAATATAGTTCACATGAAGGAATACTTTTACTTCCGCAGCCATTTGTGCATCACGTTTGACCTTTTTGAGTAAGTTGACATTTTTATATTTCATCCTGGAGCTGTACCAGAACCTCTGATTCGTGCAGCAAGAGAACTTCTGAGAATTCAATTAAGATTTCTTTTCAGAAAGGACCTCTTTAAAGCCTTAATGCAGAGCAAGATGCGACGACTCCACGACGGGGACATAAGAAAATATGCCACAGATGTGCTTAAATGTCTTCAAATACTCAAAACCATGAAGATTGTTCATGGTGACCTGAAACCGGTAAGGAACATGTGATATTTGTTATTTAACTTTAACTTGATTTAACGAAGACACTCACATGTACACGTGTAGATAAAAGTGAAGTTCTTAACAGGTTATCTGTGACAGATTCCTTAAGTGCTCATATGAAAGTGCATATTTTTCCTTCGGTGTTGGTCCAATATGTGTGTTATGTAATGAGGAAAAGAACACAAAATGGGAATGACAATAAATTATATCTTACAAGGAGTAGCTTGATGCATATGCTGTATCCTTATTCTTCACAAAGTGTTGCCGTCATTGTACATTAATAGCAGCACACATCGCTGCAGCTTCGTGTGAATGAGGATCTTTTCAATAAGATGTGATCCTTACCGTGATTCTTTTGAAACATAAGAAAAATTGGAATGAAGTCCTTATTACAGTAGCTCAGCTATTGGTAAAATGCTATCCAATCTTTCTTTTTGCAGGAAAACATTCTATTAGACAAGGAAAACAATGCTGCAGTGAGCGATTTTGGAGGCTGCATATTTTTGAAAGACAATGGCAAGTGTATCTTTTTCAACTAATGACACAGGTGAACATTTAGAGTCCCCGTAAAACAAAGCACTCAATAGCAAAGAGTGAAAGATGAGAAATGTGACAACCAAAAAAAAAGCTTCATACACTGATGTAAGTTTCAAATGAGTTCAGTCAAACCTCGGTTTTTGAATGTCTGTTATTGACCAAATCGGATTTCGACCAGGAAATTCGAGGTTTTTATGCCTCAAATTACGACCGAAAGCCAGTTTGCGATCAAATTGAGCAAACCCGAATATGCCACTCGACTCCTCTCGGGTTCCATACAAGAGGATTCCTTGTGTAACGTTCATTGTGAGCAAATGTGTTTGTTGTGATTTATGCAAATCGAACTTTTTTGTTATTTCTGCATAGTGTATTAGCCACTAATCATGGGCTAATAAAATAGTTTCGGATTTCGAACAATTCGCTTTTCGAACAGCTTTCTGGAACGTATTATGGTCGAAAACCAAGTTCTGACTGCTTGCATTGCTCAGCACAAGAGTGCTTGAATGTTATGCTTAAGTTCTGACCTTGCTATAAAAGGCTGAATTCAGCATGAAATTCTTTCATCATTCCACAGATGATAAAACGTCAAGAACTCAATGAACTTCCGCCCGCATTAAAGAAGTTCATTATGCTTTATTGTTCTTGATTAAATAAGTTTTGGTCTTTCAAATATGGACCGTGCTTAAAAAATGTCTTTGAAAAGCTAATCCAACTCACTGTTGATATTGTCAGAGAGGCATAAACAGGATTGATTTTTCATTATGGCAACCACAGTGATGAGGATATCAAGTAATACCTCTCTGACTGTCAATCAAACATCAGGATCATATATTCTCCATGTCTTAAAGGCCGCTCAGTTGATATCGTTCTTTGGTTCGTTGGTGTTTATGGTTCACAGAAGGTATGGTCCAAGATGATGACACACGTTAATCTTGCAAGTGAAGAGCAGCCAGCCAATTGACTTGTTCCTAGTGATGCCAACAATAATTTCACAGAACAAGAATGGCCAGACTGTTGGTCAAATGACCTGATAAGGTAGTCATTGATTTTACAGTATTACAGTAGTTGATCGTCTTTGGCATGTTGTGGACTCATGATGAAACAAATATTCATGTTTTTCTTCCATGATGTACAAAGTGGGACCCAATTAAGTGGTATTGTGTAGTATTGATCTTCTGACAGTTTATTGGTAACAACTGTTTTTGAAACTGATTAATTTTAAGGAGATATAAAGGGCATGTTTTTTGGCATGTCATGAAGAGGAACTGGTCGCTGTACTTTCCCTCTCAAAATATCTGAATCCAAATGACAGCAGAAACGGTCAAATTGTTTTTTTAATCTCTGTAGTATATAGTATGGAATCAGTGAAATTTAGTGATTGTAAAGGGAAGAAAGCGTTTGACCTTCCGGTTGGACCATACATTCTCAGAACTACCATAAATATCTATCTATCTGTTTATAGAGTATGTGAGATACAATGTGTTCTCTATTTATCTATACAGAGAGAGAGAGATACATATCTATATGTATATACATATACATATGCATATCACATACATACAATGTATATATATATATATATATAAATATATATACTGTACATATATATATGCATATCACATACATATATATATATACTGTACATATATATATATATATATATATATATATATATATATATATATATATATATATAGAGAGAGAGAGAGAGAGAGACACGCACACACACACACACACACACACACACATAGTGGCATGAAAATGTAAAAAAGTAACCATAAAATGAACTCTTTCAATGATGATTTTATTAATTAAGGAAAAAAGTGTACGTGTGTGTGTGTGTGTGTGTGTGCGCGCGCGTGTGTGTGCACTTCGTTCCTTTGTCAAGCAGAAAGGGTGGTCCTCTCTTTGTAGGCCTTTTTTTTTACTTGGTCCTCACTGTGCCACAAGTACAGGAATGTATGTCTGCGTATGTGTATGCGTGCTTTTTCCAAATTACTTCATAGTGGAGACAAATAATACCAGGACATAAAATTCCATCATATAGGAAACAATATAGGAGCTTATCTATGTCTTCTATATGATCTACCACAGATAGACCAACGATTTACACTCTACCGTACATGTCTCCAGAGCTGCTCCTCGGCAAAATTTCGACGCCAGCAACTGATATGTGGAGCCTGGGCTGTATGTTGGCCGAACTCGACAGAGGCTATGCTCTCTTTGGTGGCCATACCAAAGCGGACATGTTCTACTCGATCACAAGAGTAAGACTGATTCATCACAAAATCAAACCACAAGTCCCTCCAGTTTTATACTTGTCTTGTCTGAGCTCAAATTCTGGATATCAATTCATTTCAGGTGCTTGGCCTCCCACCAATGGAAATGCAGGTTGAAGCGAACGAAAAAAAGTTCCGCATTGGTAAGCAAAGTACACTCAGAATACTTGTCTTCATGATTCTGGCGCTTGTAGGCCTTTCTTCTCTTAAAGGGCAAGTCAAGTGAAATATTTTCTTGACAATAACATGTTGCTGTAGCCCTAATAGACTAAATACGATATTCTGATTGATATTGTGTTTGCAGAATATGAATTAAGTGGCAATTTCCACCCGTTTTTATCCATTTTTCCACTTGACGAAAGCGATATGTCTGCACTATAGTTTGAGTGTGGCAAGTTGTTATTGATTTGTGATCTGTGTCACACGCAGGTGCAATGTATCACATACAAACCAATAGTGTAAAAATGGTATAGTGTATGTGTATACGTCTCATCCAACCACAATCAAAATCCCTCGATCTATCATGGTGCAATCCGGATTGGTGTTTTGAACATTTATGTACTAGAATGAACACAATCAATCTTAAATGAAATGGCTTTTTGTGTGTAAGGAGTAAAAACTAGATATTTGCGTGAAAATGTAATGAGTAGAAGTGCAAACTAGGCTGAAAAATAGCTACTCCCCTAAAGTGGCGATGCCCCAAATTTATAAGTATTTTTACTTCATTACTTGACACCTCTGATCACGGCTCACCTGTTTTCTGAGTTTTGTCGTGATTGGTCATTACCTGAGTCTTGAGCAACTGTGATGTCATTTTCAGTCGACAGCAAGTGGGAAAATGATTGACCCCTGAGATGGCTAAAAACGGGTGAATTTTGCTGTGTTTAGACTTTAAGGGCACATTTGTTTGTAACAGTTACTGATGAATGGATCACAACATCATCATGACTTACATTGTTTTCTGTTACCTTTTCACTTTTGTTTATGCAGGTAGCCCAGACATTGATTCGACAAAACAGCAAAAAACTACCCTGGCCGTGAGGATAAGATCAAGCAATCCAAAGTTTCTGGATTTCATTTCATACTGTTTAGAGTAAGCGGACAAATAATGACATACTTACCGTATTTTCTGGACTATAAGCAGTTTAGGATTTTAAGGCGCACCTTCAATGAATGGCCTATTTTAAAACTATTTTCATATATAGGGCGCACTGCATTTTAAGGCGCATGGAATAGAAGCTACAATTGTGGCTGCCGTTGTGCTATGCATTCATGAGATGGAGCTAAAAATATACAATACAATCCTACTTTATTTATATAGAGCCTTAACAACTACTGCACCTGTAAAGCCATGAGAACTGGTCACAAACACGGACATGAAACATAAATACAAACGGCATTACAAAACAATAAATGAAAGACAAAAGTGATGAAGACAAATTGATTCAACATACCGTATTGGCCCGAATATAAGACGGCCCTGATTATAAGACAACCCCCTCTTTTTCCAAGACTCAAGTTTGAAAAAAGACTTTTTGAACACCAAATTAATTTTTATTCAGAAAATAATTATAGTACATCTGAAACAAATGATTCTAACAATATATTTGAGAGAAAACGCATGTTATTTTGCCTCATTCAAATCTTAATATCTGAACATTTAAATATGTAAACTAAAGTGCAATCACATTTATAAATGAATGGCTTCTGGTTTTTGAAATGTAAATTACATCATAACTTCTCAGCTGCCGGTTAACATGGCCGATCTTTCGACCCACTTTTCTCCAGTTTGTCACTACGTTTCTCCATTTTCTGTTATCTCTTCTATTATTTTCTACTCTTTCTTACCGCAATTTTTTATTTTTCTTCTTCGTGCTACCGCTATTTTTATTTTTACTCTTCGTGACAGGGATTCACTTTGGCCTGGGGAGTCAAGTTCAGCATTCGCTTCAATATTTGGCGCCATCTAGTGTCATGAATGGGTATAATGTCTAGACCCCGAATATTAGACAACACCCACTTTTTCAGTCTTATTTCAATGCAAAAAACATCGTCTTATATTCGGGCCAATACGGTAAATTGATTCAACAAAAAGAAGCCCAAACCTCGTGGGCTCACATCCACAAGGGGCTAAATATCCTTAGAAGTCTTTCTTGTCTCCTTCCTTCATTTGGTCAGTAGTTAACTATGCTTTTAGTATTATCTTTGTTTCATTATGGCTACCCAGAGCTCACCAAGTCGTTATCTGTTTAAGTGTGTGTTGGCAAATGTGCATGTCAATTAGTGTTACAGGTTACAATTAGTTGCTGCAAGTAATTAGCACTAGATGGCATAGGAACACTAACAGTGAAACAACTCAATGGGGAATATAAAGAGACTGCAATACCATATGTAAGGCACATCGGATTTATAGGGCGCACTGTCGACTTTTGGCAAAATTGAATGCTTTTAGGTGCGTTTTATAGTGCGGAAAATACGGTATATCATCAAAGCGTAGATGTTTATGAATGTCCATTCAGTGAATGAATATTGTTTATTAGATATGATACAAAGAAACGCCTAACGCCAGAACAGGCTTTGCGTCATCCATGGATCCTAAACACAGATGCACCCAAACCAATGAAGACAACGATTAAAATGAGTGAGTCAACACTAATGCTATACACTTTAATTGTATACCAAAGTGTTTGAAATTTAGTATTAATTAAGAGTTTCATACCACTTTAGAACAGACTGAAATATCTCGATGAACACTGGAGTTCCATGACATGGTAGTATTTGGTGATCTTTTCAGTTGAAACCAAAGTAAACCCTTTGGAATTAACTGGATTCCATCAATTTCATCAACTTCTCATAAAAAGTGATCAGATTTTCGCCTAAATCACAACTGCACATGGTTTCTTAAAACTTGCCACAAGTTGAACTTGCCACAATGATGTTTTCATCATTGTGTGACAAGTTGTCTACTTTTGTTCCCAGTGCAAGTTTACCTCAGTGCAAGTTTACCGCAAAGTGCAGTCATATATATATATATATATATATATACAGTCAAACCTCGGTTTTCGTACTTAATCCGTTCCAGAAGACTGTTCTAAAACCGAATTGTTCGAAAACCGAAACCATCTTTCCCATTGGAATCAATGTAAAAAATGTTTAATCCATTCAAAGTCAAGAAAACAACTTTTTTAAACACTTTTTTTTATAATTTCACACCATAAACTGCACACATGTAATAGGAGAGCAGGTAATATAAAATACTGTACAAATAAACTGTAATATGTTTTATTTTCACCAATTTTAACATTAACATAGAAATTGAAGGAACAGCTCTCTCTCTCTCTCTCTCTCTCTATCTGAACAATACAAACTCGTCTGCTCACAATGGATGCTACACGAGGAAGCTGTTTCTGTATGATTATTGCATAATAATGAGACACCGGACACCAGAGTCAGAGTGTTGATTATGTGCCGCTGTATTGAAAACTGCCAGCCGTAAACAAACGCACGCACGCACTTCGCCCGTGCTGCTGGGGCAAACCATTCTGAAAAGAGGTGGGTTTCACTCGGCCTAACAGAAGCGTCTCACCAAACACGTCTTGCTTTTTTTTATTGAACAATACAAACTCGTCTGCTCATAAAGGACGCTACAGGACACCAGAGTGTTGATTATGTGCCGCTGTATTGAAAACTGCTGGCCGTAAACAAACGTACGCACGCACTTCCCCGTGCTGCTGGGGCAAACCATTCTGAAAAGAGGGGGGTTTCGCTTTCCCTAAAAGAAGTGTCTCACCAAACACGTCTGCTTTTTTTTATTGAACAATACAAACTCGTCTGCTCACAATGGCCGCTACACGAGGAAGCGTTTCACCAAACACATCTGCTTTTTTTCAAAATCTTGATTGAACAATTTTCTCCCCCTCTCCCTCCCTTGTGGTTTCTTTCTGACTTCCGGGTTGAGCGAAGGCTGCCGCGCTTGGCTGCCGCTGCTCAGCCGCATTGTGTTTTATTGTTCTTGTTCCTGATTGTAAAGTGTCCTTGTGTGTTTTGAAAGGCGCTTATAAATAAAATGTATTATTATTATTATTATCATCCAAAAACGTCTGCTCACAATGGACGCTACGAGGAAGCGAAGCCGAGAGGAGTGAAACAACGCATTCAAGTGCGCTCAGTTAGTTCGAGAACCGAAATTTGTTCGTCATCCGAGGCATAAAAAACTCGAACTTTTTGTTCGAAAACCGAATTGTACAAGAACCGAGACGTTCAAAAACCAAGGTTTGACTGTATATATATCTATATATAGATATATAGATATATATCTATATATATATAGATATATAGATATACACACACACACATAGAAAACCCACACAGGCAGCATGCTCTGCTAAATTATCTAACATGCTCTTCTAGGCTTGAGAATACACCAGTTTTTCCTCTCGAGCACATATGCACTGCTTTCAAGAATAGCGCACCAGGTGTGAAACCACCCCAAGTTAACACCACCCCTTCTCTGATGACACATGATTTGTACTGAGTGGATTTGTCTCCACACAGCCTGCCTTACATTTAAAAAGATTGAAAATAATTCCCTCTTTTTTTTTTTCCATCCCCACACAGGTGTGAAAGCAGCCAAAACCAGCTTGCTAAAGAGAGATAAAATTGCACCACCACTGTTGCAACCATTGGTAACACAGAAATAGTGACATTTGAACCCTTGGACACTGACATTGTACATGTATATATGAAAACACATGCATATATACAAACATTTAGTGAATCACAACAGCAAAGTTGGCTGAGTCAGTTGTAGAGTTTAGAGAGAACGCAATGGCAAGTGGCCGAAGCCCGCCACTACCAGTTTGAAAAGCCATGACTCTTAAGGCTCTGCACACCTGCATAAGGAATCCCTGAACTGACTAAGAGAATGCCTACATCTCAGTGCCCCATAAATGGATACTAGAGAACACGGCATCATACGGGACAACAACGTGCTGATGGCTGTCAACAGTTCAATGCTGAAACAACAGGAAGCCGGCTTCAAGACCATTGCACCTTTCACTTTCAAGTGCAACGTATTCCGAGAGTGCACACTCCATTTACAGTATTCAATAGTGCCTTTCTACCTCCAAGGTACTCACCAAATAATGGTGAGTACTGACATAGCATCGAGAGTAATTTTGACCAACTGAGTCATGCCACTCCGTGCACCCTGAAGTCCCCCAACAGATGATTGCAAAGAGGATACGGATGCAGATATAATCTGATGCTTAGTGACAAGGAGTAGTTAAGCATTGACATCTATGGGTGCAATTAAATAACCAGCTGATATTGTAATTGTTGCAAACTGCTGGTGTTACGACAAGACATTTGATGAACCCACTAAAGGTTCCTCCAAGAGTTGAGCATCATAAAGACTGTCAGAGTCACAAAACCAGACAAAATGAGGAGCATCCTTGAACAATCGGGGCCGCGTCCACAGGATTAACTGCATTGGTAGTTTTCTTGTTGGAATATTGTTTGTATAGAATTTTGTTTGTAGGTGATTAGGAATCTCCATTTTTAATGTTTTGCTTGTTATTTTTGGGAGAAAATTAGGTTCCCTGCGAAAGGGCATGTCTTTTATATTTGTGAAGATTCATGTAAATTTAAAAAATCAAATGAACAAATGAAACTTTGCTCATTTTTTCAAGCCTGGTATTGTTCCAATGTCTCTTCTGCACATGCACATTCTTCTAGTTACCACTTTTCAGCAGAAGGTCCTGATGTTTCAGTATGAAACAGTGCCTGTTCTTTAAATACTACCAATTAAGTTTCCATAACTGTCAGGTTACTAGTAAAGCAAATTATATATACAGGCAAACCTCGGTTTTCGACCAAAAATTTCAAGTTTTTTATGCCTTATATGACGAACAAATTTCGGTCCTCGAACAAACAGCGCACTTGAATGCACCATTTGACTCCTCTCGCCTTCCTTACACGAGGAAGTGACGCTTCCTCGTGTTGCTTTCCATTGTGAGCAGATGTGTTCAGTCAACATTTTTATTTTAAAAAGAGCGTGGTTTCGGTTTTCGAACAATTTCGGTTTTCAAACAGCATTCTGGAATGGATTATGGATGAAAACCGAGGTTTGACTGTAATTTATAAATGCACTGCGTGTGATAATCTTTTTAACAGAAAACCTACCAATGATATGATGACCAACACGTGTACCGCTGTAAGAGGAGCCCTACAGAGCCACCTGTTGGTCCCAAACAAATCAACCGTGACAGCGTGGGTTTTCTGCGGGCACTCCGGTTTCCTCCCACATTCCAAAAAACATGCATGGCAGGTTAATGGAAAACTCTAAATCGGGGGTACCCTAACTTTTTTGACCGAAGATCTACTTTTCAATCAACCAACCTCCCGTGATCGACCTGTTACCGCACACGCGCGAATACGCACGCACCCCCATACACACGCATTCCAGGATGAGCAATAGCCTGACGCTGAGGCATGCGACACGCTTTTGCAGCCTATTAACAATCGTAGCTCACGCGTACCGTTTTAAAATGCTACTCTCGGTTCGCCACATTCCCATTTTTTGCCCGTCCCCTCGGTGAATTGTACAAAACAAACTGAATGAGAATAATGATAACGCTAAAAGATATAGCGCAACGACTCTGATCACAAGCTGCAACTGCAGACTGCTGAGCACTAACAACTTCCGGTGACGCAGTCAAACGTCACCGTAGGTTAAAGATTACCTGCTTTATTTCATTTTTTAAAGACTTTTTGCGAAAGTGAGACTCTTAGAATGATTAGGGTGTAGTGTGCATTAACACAAAAAATACATTACTCACATGCACAGAGACACAAATGTTTTTTTTCCCTCTACACCCCTTGGATCGACTTGGGACCAGTCCGTGATCTACTGGTTGATCGCGATCGACGTAATGGGCACCCCTGCTCGAAACTGTCCCTCGGTGTGAGTGTGATTGCGAATAGTTTTTTTGTCTCTGTGTGCCCTGTGATTGGCTGGCAACCGGTTCAGGGTGTCCCCCGCCGGCTGGCCTTGTTGAATTTGTACAACATTGTACACAACTGTATGCAGCACAATGTGCCTGTAACCATCTTACTTTGGTGTTCTTGTCATCCACACACACATGGAATTCATGAAGATTTCGCCCCTCCGAGCTTAACGTAGTCACGCATCAGAAAAGTGGCGCACTGGAGGTTCACATCTATGCGGACGGTGACCCTCGCAAGCCAAAATGTAACCTGCTTGAAGCGAAGGTTCATTGGCAGTCCGAGCCCAACGGGGCCACGGCTTGGGCATGGGGATGAACGCAAGCCGTCTTTTTCGGGCACCTTATGTAACTCAGTTACAGCCAGCGTATACATGTGTTTTGTCCGCATTACATCCGCCTCACTTGGGCTAATCGGCCAATCATCAGTGTATTTCTTGTAATGTGATCACCTGAGTTACGTGGCCAGTTGGATGCCTTTATTCTGTAAGAACTGGAGAGAGTGTTGGAGCAGTGTATGGGAAGCTCTGCATCTAAAGCCGACCCTAAACTAAGCTTCAAACACAAAAGCAATTTTGTACCGAGAAAAGACCACGGCGATCGAGGCGCTTCTTCCTACTGTGATATTTTGAATCGTGTGAGATCCCTACTCTTCACTTCGTCCTCAAATAAAACCAACCTACATGTTTTAGACTGTGAGAGGAAACCATAGTACAGTCATACCTCAGTTTTCGACCATAATCCGTTCCAGAAGGCTGTTCGAAAACCGAATTGTTCGAAAACCGAAACCACGCACTTAAAAAAAATACAAATCTTTATTGAACCCGTCTGTTCACAATGGAACGCTACCCGAGGAAGCGTCACTTACTCGTGTAAGGAAGGCGAGAGGAGTCAAGTAACGCATTCAAGTGCTCTCAGTTTGTTCGTGAACCGACATTCGGTCGTCATCCGAGGCATAAAGAACTCGAAATTTTTGGGTTTAAAACCGATTTGGTCGAGAACCGAGACGTTCGAAAACCGAGGTTTGACTGTACTCGGAGAAAGCCCATGCAAACACCGGTGTTTGTATCAATTCCACACAGACCTCTCAGAGCCAAATCCAGGACCTTCTTGCTGTGGCTGATGTGTCGCCAAAATGCACTGCAGATACTTTCCTATACCACGAATGGTTGTGTGTCTGTAAATGCTTTATGGTTGACTGGCTACCAGTGACGGGTGGTGTCAGCCTTTCGCTCAGTTGAGGTGAGCTCCAGCTCCACATGACCCTGAACAAGATAATGAATAGAAAATGGATTCTGACATGTGAAAAAGTCACAATTTGCCTTATAACTGAGGAAAAAATATGTTTCTACACATGTCAATGTGATGAGCAACAGAAAATAGGAATAATGCTGTCCTCCCTGACGATGACGGCATGAAAACTCCATCCCCAAGCCTACACAGCTGATATGTATTCAGACCTTGTCTCGACTGCATCAAGCAACCTCCTTCTCCTCACTCTGTCCCGCCTCGTTTTCCCCTGCATCATCTCTTTGGGATATCCAGAATCCAGCAAGGGGAAACCCCAATCGCCTACGTTCGATGTAAAGGAAAAGGCAAGTAACCAGCTTCATCAATCTATCGTTTTCTCCCTTTTTCATTTTCATGAATTAACTATTACATTTAAACATTGTCAGTTATCCCTTTCTCTGCAAATTAAAATCCCTGATGAGGAGCTCATCTAAATTCCAAACAGTTGTTTACATTTTAAGTATGAACTGCTTGAACTAAAAATGATGTACAGGTTAAATATTTGACTATAACAAACATTACGTAGAACTATAATAACAATACAGTGATAATACATTTTATTTGTGGGCGCCTTTCTAAGAACTCAAGGACACCTTACAACAAGCAGTTAAAATCACAAATACAATGTTAAAAACAACATGGTGAACGCTGGCGGGTTTCTGGACGCCGCTACTCCCTGAGATTTACTATCATTATACAAAGTCATTGGAACAGCGAAAAGCATGTTGTCTTTTGATTTATTTTTTTAACCTGATGGTTGATCTCCAGCTAGTACATAGTATGCTTCCTGATTTATGGAGCTAGAATATAAAACTATTTCCCTGTCACATCTTCACCTGTTACATTATCTTACTGAGAGTAAACATGAGCTTCACTCAGATTCTTCTGAATTTGTTCAAGTGAAGTACTGTATTGGAATTGCAGTGAATATAATCAAATCCGGGCAGCACGCCCACACTCCAAAAACATCCATGGTAACTTAATTGAAGACTCTAAATTGTCCTTAATTGTAACTGTGAGTGCAAATGGTTGTTTGGCTTTATGTGTCCTGTTGTGTCCTTTTGCCTGAAGTCAGCTAGGATATGTTCTCGTACACCGTGACCTTGGTGAGGATAAGCAAAACAGAATAGTTAGATGATGAAATGTTATATTTACAATATCATCCATCTATCTATCCATTATCTGAACCGCTTTATCCTAACGAGGGTCAGGGGCGTGCTGCTGCCTATCCCAGCTGTCTTCAGGCAGAAGGCGGGGAACACTCTGAACTGGTTGCCAGTCAGTCGCAGGGCGCACATCGACGAACAACCATTCACACTCATAATTGCATATACGGACAATTTCGAGTGATCAGTTAACCTAGCGTGCACACTTTTTGTATACACACACACACACACACACACACACATAAATAAATCTATGGTCACTCTATGAAGAATTTATTATCGCTATATTTTTCAATCAAGCCAAATAGTATTGAAAAGGAAAAAAATGTAGTTCACTCTTTAATTCCATTTTCACGTACAATACTGTGGCATTTGTTGAGTTAAGAGTTCAGAAAAATTTGGCTTTTTTTTTCAGCATTTGCTTTAGTCATCGCGCTCGTGAAAGCGAAGTGTTGCCATTTGGCACATTCCTCTCATCCAATCTATAACTGCATCACTGCAGTGAGCCAGACGAGACATCAATCTCAAAAAAGCACTGCTTTTGGATCCTTGTCAAAAAGTCTTTTGCAAATTACATTTTTGTTTTCCTCCGTGATGGCGGAACATTGTATGATTTAAATCGATGTTCTCTGTGCACCACAATACTGGTGGTGAAGCAAAAGCGCAGTGAACACGATGTTAGTAAAATCAGTCCAAGGAAGATTTTCACTCTTGCATTAGCTGATTAGCATTGACTTTTACGTTTCAGTGGTAAATCAGTGGCTCATTTGCGATTATGAAGGTTGCGTTGTGAGGTTCTGGGCAGATTTATCTTTTAGACAACAATGACTGTGCAGGTATTCATGATGCCAAGCACTCAATTTCTATGATCATATAGGAACTAAGCAGGGAATGATTATCGATTCGAGGACCTTGAGTCATTGTCAAATATTTCATGGCATTTTTAATGGCCTCATACGTAACTTGTTGACCCCGTAGACAGGGAGTTTATATTCTATATTTGTCAACTCACACTTCCTTTAAAGACCCCTTTTCAAAACATCGGCATTGCTAAACACCACAAAAACAGCTCAAACAAATAATTTAAAATTACTACGTATTTGGGTCCGTCCAACAATCCATCTCTCAAAACCATTCTGATTTCATTTTGCTTCTGAGTTTAAAGTCATCAAATAAAGCTGACAGTGCAACCCTCGATGACCCATGAAACATGATAAATTTCGTATATTTGTGACATTATACTGAGCTCAATCTCCGACCACACTGTCCCAATGACACCATTCCTTTGAGACAGTGTGGAGTCAGTCAATCCTTTGAAGGAGGAAGCTGTGTGTGTAGCCAAGCACACACATGCAAAGAAGGGAGGGAGGGATCCTTAATCCCAGTGGCAGAACAGAACAAAGCTGGTGGTACAGGATTAATCAGTGTCATCAGTCTGCCGGTCAACCGAACATTCAGTCGATGTGAAAATGAAATGCAAATGAAAATCAAACACCCAATTTCATTTTCTTTGAATTCTGTAGAGTAGGGGTGTCCAAACTTGGTCCTCGAGGGTTGCTCTCCTGCATGTTTTATACAAACTACGTCCCCCTCCTCCAACACACCTCATTCAAATGATCAGGATCATTATCAGGCTTCTTCAGAGCTTGCTGATGTGCTGATCATTTGAATCGGGTGTGTTGGAGGAGGGGGACGTACTTTGTATAAAACATGCAGGACAGCAGCCCTCACGGACCGCAGCTGGACATGCCTGCTCTCGAAGGCCATATAGCCCCATTCAGTCCGTAGTTGTCAGATAGAGATGGTAAAATAATTCATATGGATGTTTTATTTTAATTAAAAGATGGTGAGCGAAAAGAGATGAAACCTTTTATTAAAAACAGATACATTTGTCATGGTTTTGTTTGTGACCAACAGGTGGCACTGTAGGGCTTTGCCTGCAGCTGCACACCTGTTGGTCATTGTGTCATTAGTTTGTTTGTTTAAAAGGACTCCCGGCACGAGTACTCAGTGTCAACATTCACACATTCAAAGCAGTAAGATTAAATGTGCTCTACATTTTCCACTATACAGTCAAACGTCGGTTTTCGTTCATAATCCGTTCCAGAAGGCTGTTCGAAAACCGAAATTGTTCGAAAACCAAAACCACGCTCTTTTTAAAATAAAAATATTTACTTGAACACGTCTGCTCACAATGGAAAGCAACACGAGGAAGGCGGAAGGAGTCAAATGGTGCATTCAAGTGCGCTCAGTTTGTTCGAGAACCGAAATTTGTTCGTCATCCGAGGCATAAAAAACTCAAAAATTTTGGTCGAAAACCGAATTGGTTGAGAACCGATACGTTCGAAAACCAAGGTTTGACTGTATAAATAACATATACAGCATTTTTAAAGAGCTCTAACTATATATTTGCCAAAAAGGACCGTGTCAAATTGTTACTTTACTTTTAGACTACATTTTTAATTTGGTCTTAGTGTACTGGAACATAATTATAAGAACAATTGCAAATTGCAGCATATCAATGTAGACCTTAATTGCAATTCTGCAATTATTAAAACACCAAAGGCGAAGTGAACGGCACAGTAGTCACATCTGTGTGTGTGTATTCGTGTGTGTTTGCGTGTGTGTGTGTGTGTGTGTGTGTGTGTGTGTGTGCATATGTATGCGCATGCATACACATGTGCTTGCGCGTGTATGTTTCATACTTGCGTGAAAATAGTTGTAATTAGCACACACTAGTTCTTCGTGTTCATGCCCTCTGTGCTGATGATTCTTCATCCTTTTACACACATTCACACTTGGCTGGAGATGCTCGAGAAGCACAGTTGCAACAACGTTCCTGTGACTTTATTGTTTCCATTGTGACGTACCGTATTGGTTACCAGATATGGACACTTTACCGTATTTTGCCGTCGGCAACCTGGGTACCCTACAGTCATCGTCCCTCCATGCTTATTCAAGTAATAATCGTCCTTCGGCCCCATC
The DNA here is from genome assembly GCA_018466805.1 of Hippocampus abdominalis. NCBI lineage: Eukaryota > Metazoa > Chordata > Actinopteri > Syngnathiformes > Syngnathidae > Hippocampus > Hippocampus abdominalis. Next base: position 9,590,947 of record CM031697.1, on the reverse strand, counting down.
CGTCCTCATCCTCTTGTGCTGCAGTCGATGTGTTTAAATAACGCAACATACAATTTTACAAAAATTGTAAAAGTATTATTCCTGAATATTTATTTTACTTTCAACCACTCGAGATGTTCAGTGGCATCAGCGCTATACATACACATATAGTTCTCATTTTTTTCTTTGTATTTTTGCCCTCTATGGACAATAAAAGCGGGACTGTGCTATGACCAAAACATAAAAAAACAAATATATGTATATAACATGAATTGGAATATTTCATATCACACCATTTTTATGCTTTGTCTTTGATTTAAAGATGACAATACACAAAAATCTACAAAAATTGTAACACAAGAGTCATAGCGACTCCCTCCCCCCTCCGAAAAAAAGCGTCCGATGGATGTGTTAAAGCGAAGGAAATTGTGAGGATTCTGTGAAGCTATCATCATCTTCATTTATAATAGTAAAAAAAACAATTTCCATTTTAGTTTGATCATAAGTATGATAAGTAAAACTTGGGAACCCAAATACGGAAAATGCATATATATATATATATATATATATAAGCAGTTTTGTATTCATACGCACATAGGAGTAAAAGACTTCTATCTGTGCAAATCTGCAGGACTTTCCCCATCAATGTGCAGAAAGCATCTCACCCTAAGTCAACACATCTGTCACTGGGCAGCCCCATTCGCTTATTCCACCTCCTCTTCTATTCATCCCTCCCCGCTCCCAACCATCCCCCTCCCACAAGCCACCCATCTGCTTCTCTCAAACCACCACCTCCCCCTTACACGCCCTCCTTCCTCACTCCTGGACTCCCCCTGCAGCAAGAGAAATGGGATAGTCTTGCACA